>CM053610.1:2024592-2045926 GCA_028646535.1 Procyon lotor | reverse complement strand
CCCTCTGCTTGTGTTCCCTCTCTCGCTGTGTTTCTTGCTGTCAAATAAATAAAATCTTTAAAAAAAAAAAAAAAGAAAAATAGTAAACTGTGATGCATATGTGGTTCCAACCCGGGACGAAGTTATCTCGAGGTCGCCTGGTGTAACAGAAACCCAGGGACCCCGCTGCTGTCTGCGGGTGCAGAGAGGGGGTGGGGGCCAGGAGCCACGCCCCAGGGCCTGGAGAGGTACCCGAGCACACGCCCTGGACGGGATCTCCCCTGTTACTCGCTGGGTCTGTAATTAATCTTAGACCTTGGACGAGAACACAGCAGCCCCTTGGGCATCCATGGCCAAGTGTGAAAGCACAAAAGTGGGTCCCGTTCTGGGGCTCCTCAGAGGGGCCGTTGAGAAGTCGTGTCCTTGGAGGGTCCACCACTTGCTTCCCGGCAGAAACGGTTTAATTGGATCCCTTTGTCTCTGTTTTGCCTCTTTCTGGGGTCTTCCACCAGCGCGAACTGAATAATTCAGCCTTGGTTGCCATGGCAACACACCCCCAACGGCCCCCTCCCCCGCAGTGTGTTGGGTGTTTCTGTTTTATTTTCTTTAATTTCCAGACCTTGAAGACTTTATCTCTGGGGCGTCCCCAGGGCTGTTGGGGGTGAGGCGGGCTCGGCCCGGGCTCCGTGCACTGGGTCTGGGGGCTCGGTGAAGTCGGGGGCTCCCCCACACGGAAGCACGACACCCCTCGGGAGCGTGAGCACCTGCCGGTGCAGGTGCGAGGGCAGGCGGCACGTTAGGGACCCACCGCCCCGCGCACCACACAGCAGGCGTGTTCTGGAAACCGCGCCCAAAGTCACAGACCTGCGCACCATCTTTGGGGTTACAGGGCCCCCGCACTTCCATTTCTGGCGGCCGACCCCGCACAGTACGTCCTGCTCGCTTTCCCTCATTCTGTTCCATCCTTGCAGGACCCGGGTGACACAGGTGTTCTTAGCTCCATTTTACAGATGAGAACGCTGAGCCTTGAGGGGTTCAGTGACTGGCCCACAGGGTCCCACGGGTCCCACGGTTCCCGCTGTGTCCCTCGAGCCCCACGCCCAGCCCAGGGAAGCTCCTTTATCTCAGGGCCTCGAGTCTTCTCAACGCGCTCTGGCTTCCATCAGGGCGCGTCTGGGCCCCCAGCCGACACGCACGGCCGCGGGGCGGGGGTCCTTCCCGTCCCTGTCCGGGTGGGGGGCAGCGATGATGCCCGGGTCGGCCCCTCAGCCGCACTCAGACTCAAGCCCAGCCTCACCGTCAGGCAGTGGGAATTCGGGCAAACGCTGCGGTCTCTGAGTCTCCCTCCTGGTTGTCAGGGGAAGACAGAGCAGCGCCTTCCCCCTGGTGGGTGAGGAGCCTCAGGGATGCACGAACTTCCTATTAACTGTCCCGTGGGGGGCCCTGCACTCGGGGCCACGTCGTGAGAAGCTGAGTAAGGCTCAGGGATGTCCCTGGGGAGTTGGTACTTAGCACGTTAACACGGGAGTTAAACCACCTCGAGCTTGTTCTTTGTACATTTTGTTCAGCCGTATCCAGAACCATTGGCCGCCACTCAGCCTCTGTGGAAACCCAAGCTCCTGGGGGAAAAAACAAAGCAAACTGCTGTGTGTAGCTGCCCGCACCACCCCGGTCGCCTTGAAATCTGCAGAACTTGAGGAAAGAGGCTGGACGCCTTGAGGGATGGGGATGGAGGTGGGCATGGGCTTTATCGTGGGGTTATCTGGACCCGAGCACCAGGCCTTGGGACCTTCTGTCCACTGAAGCCTCAGGAGTGGTGAGGGTCCCTTGTGGGGTCTCCATTTGTTGGACACAGAATTTTAAAAATAGAGAAACTGGGGCATCTATGTGGCTCAGTGGGTTAAAGCCTCTGCCTTCAGCTCAGGTCATGGTCTCAGGGTCCTGGGATCGAGCCCTACATCAGGCTCTCTGCTCAGCAGGGAGCCTGCTTCCCCCTCTCTCTGTCTCTCTCTCTGCCTACTTGTGATCTCTCTCTGTCAGATAAATAAAATCTTAAAAAAAAAAAAATAGAGAAACCTTCCTTTCTGTGGGCTAACCAGGAAGAAAATGACTTTTAATTGCGGGAAAGGAATCCCTTTGGGCGGGTTGAAGCTCCATTGCAGGGGCTGGAGGTTCATCAGAGCGGCCGGGCATTGGTGAATATTTGCCAGAGAAGGAAGCATCGCTCTGTTCCCCGGCCCCACAGGGTGGGACCCCCGATCATCCCGAGCGACTCGACTCCAGGTCCCCAGGCATCCTCTAAGGTGGTCTTATGATGGTCGCTGCTAACATTTATTCCAAGTCTGGAGTGCTGCTTGAATATTCTCCCCTGGGAGCCTCACGGGGGCTCTGGGGTAGCTGCTAACAGCGGTCCTATTTTCCAGATGAGGACAACTGGCTCAGACCAGCACGGTCACTTGCCCGTGGGTGCAGGGCGGGAAAAGTGGGTGGGTAGCCGGTCTTCCAGTCACACCAGTGCCCACCTCTGTGTATCTGGATCACTAGAGAGCTTGGTGAAAACAGATTCCTAGACCCCGAGTAGGGGTCTCTATTTTAATAGGGCCCTTCTTCCCCAAGTGTCCCTGCTGCCCTGAGATGCACTGTGTCTCTTCCCCAGGACCTTGGGAAGACTGTTTGTCCTCTGAGGCTTCAGGGTCCCAGGACACTGTCATGCACGGCCACTGCCTGTTAGTATCTTAAGGAGAATGCCCACTTTAGGGGGTCCTGGGGGGCTCAGTTGAGCATCCAACTCTTGATCTCAGCTCAGGTTTTGATCTCGGGGTTGTGAGTTCAAGCCCATGTTGGGATTCGTGCTGGGCGTGGAGGCTCCTTAAAAAAGAGAGAAAGTACACTTGGTAATTAATTGTGTTTCCCATTTTGCTTTGGCCACCAGGATGCTCAGAGCCAAGTGCATGGCTACTGTGGTAACGCTGTTGTCTCATTTGGGGTGTGGGTTCACATTTGACCTTCTCTTGTATGCCCTTTGCCTGGATTTCCTCACCTCTTCATTTTATCTCCATGGGATGTAATTTTCTATACACGATTCCAACATCATTTCTAGATTTTTACTATAAAAAGTAAGTCAAAATGCATATTTTTTATGGAGGCCCCCTCAGCGAGTATGAGATTTTGCCACGTTAGCATCCTGTCAGAAGGGTTTCTGTAGTGCGACACAGAATTCAAATGTTGGTTTTTAGCAGCGTCCCGTCTCAAGGGAGCAGAAGCGTCTGCCAGCTTTGCTCTTCCCTCCCACACTCAACAGACTGGGAGTTTCCCTCAAGATCTTTACTTTTAAAGTAAAACTACAAGGCTCATTTTCACACGTCCGTGGTTTTCCTTTTTATGGATTATTTTCATGAGCTACATTTCCAGAAACGGGAGGAGGAGAAGAAAAGAGCAGGAGGAGGAAAAGCACTCGAATTAGACAACGTCGTTCCCCGGGAGCGAGGCCACTTGTCAGGGAACAGAGCCAGACCCCAGCAGGTCCGCGGGTGAGCAAGCCTGGAGCACGAGCCTCTGGAGAAGGGAGCAGAGGTTGTGAACAATCATAGGGGAAGCTCTCGACTTCATTAGGAACCACAGACACAGAAATCCGTAGCAACAAAGAACCTTTCCTCCCCAGTTAAAATGACAACAGAACTTTCAAAGAATACGACTTTATAATATGACCGTTCAAGGTTTGTATAGACAGAAGTAACAGGAAGGAACTGCAGAACCCTTACGTAGCCCCCATGCGGTGGTGGGTTTTGCGCCCTCCCCTCCGCCGGCAGCAGAGTCTGCTTTGCTGGGGGTGGGCAGCGGAGCTGAGGCCGCTGTGGACCAGACGATGCACCTGTCAACCCTCCAAGCCTTCCCAGCCTCTGCGTTCAGCGCTGCACAGACAGATGGGCGTTCCCGGGGGTTCCCGACGGCACCCGGGCTGCTTCTCTGGAGATGCTGTCCTGACCCTGCCTTCCCATCAAGACAACGGTTGGCACCGTGATCCCCAATTGGAGCAGATGTTAAGGACTTGGTGCAGGTGACCCATCGCTGTGCGGGGGGCTGGATCCTGCCCGACCCCGGAGCAGGGTGCCCAGAGTCAGGCTGACCCCAGGAGGACCCCCTGGGCACTGGGCTGTTTGCTTTTCCAGCCTGACCGACGTCCCGGGCCGGGACTTGTCTCTGTCCTGCAGAGGAGGGGACTGGGCCCAGAGAGGCGGGTGGTGTCCCCGCGTCCCCGTGAGCTGGTTCCAGAGCCCCGCCCCCAACCACGGGGCCTCCCTGCCTGAGGCCCGGGCGTCCTGCCCCATCTTGCGCACAGAGTACAAAGCTACAGACCCACTGCAGCTGACGTGTCTGGTGTGTGTCCTGTTAGTGACGCAGCTGGTGTCCCCGCGGCCAGGCTGAGTGTGCCTGCGTCAGCCGCAGCAGCCCTGGGACTCGGCTCTGTGTTCCGGGAGCCTGGGGACCCCGGGCACCTGTCGCTGTGCCCGTGCAGAGAACACAGATCTCAGGCCCACGGTGCGCCCCCCCCCACCCCGTGCGCGCCACACCCCCAGACCGGCCTGGGGCAGCGCGGAATGCCACCCTGACCTTAGCGCTCACTGCCATCCTTCCAAACTCGTGGAAGTTCTGCCCCCCACCCTCAGTTTATCTGTGGCTGCTGTGCTAGAGGGCGAGGGTTTAAGTTACGTTGAGAGAAGAGAGAAGCTGAGACCGCAGGAAAGCAGGACTGGTTTTTCCAAATGCCCGTGGACACGTGCGGAGCCCCAAGTACAGGAACATCTAGTTCCGGGGGAGCGGGAATGAAAAGATTTGTTCTCAGGCGCTGAGATGGGCGTGTGACCCAGCCACAGAGCTGCAGGGGCGAGGAGGGAGAGAGGGGTCGGGCAGGAGGGAGGCAGGGACAGGGACGGGCATCAGAGAGTGGGTGGCTCGGAGCGCAATTCTGACGGACCCGTAGGCGTCGGTTACGTGCGGGCAGGAGCCCAAGGCCGTCCCAGGCCGAGAGGCCCCCACCCCCACTGGCTAAAAAGCACCAAGTCCCCAACCGGTGTGGCTGTGGGGACAGGGGGTTGCTGTGGAGGGGTGTGGTGGGCAGGGGGCCACGGTGGGCCTTCCATGCTCCCCATCCACAGGTAATTGTCTCTGCCTGTCCCCCGCCCCGCTCGGGTGTCACCCGCCCGCTGACTCCCCCTGACTCCCTGCTCACACCGCTCTGTTGTTTTCCTCATCACCCTGCTGCTTGAAATCCCCTCTTTGTGCCTCTTCAGGGTCCGCCTCCCCCCGGACACCAGGATCCTTCCTATCTTGTCACTGGTGTGTCCTTGATGCATTCAGTAGGTGCACAGTAAGTTGGTGCTGAGCGGTGAACAGAGATGTCTGGCCTTTGTGAGGGGCAGCGAACAGCCCCTGAGGGCTCACAGGCAGGGGGGCGGTGGGGTGAGGGCGTCTGAGGAAGCCTGCTCTCTGACGGACAGTGTCACATGGGCCAAGGGCTGGAGGGGGTAGACTTGCGAGCAGGGGAGGGGAGGAGCGGGACGGAGGAGGGGTGAGGGCTTGAGGAGCTCCTGCACTGGGGTGACCGGGACGCTGGGCCCGGGGGAGGGGATCCAGCCGCAGGGGGAGCCGTGGGGCGTGAGGGAGGTTCCGTGTCCAGGTTCAGACAGCGCTGGGGGTTCCCTGGCACGTTTAGCAGCGGTTAATGCAGAGCATAGGTGGGCTTGCGGAAGGGGTGTGTAGACCCCGTGGGGAGCCCGTGGGAGGGGCGGGAGACGGGGAGTCTCTGCTGGCAGCTCCCCGATTCCCAGGGATCTGTTGTGGTCCAGAGCAGTGCCAGCTCAGGATCAAGGGCGCCGAGTGCCTTGTACGGTTGTGCGTTTGCTCTCACTGTCGGTTCATCTCCCTCTGACTTCTCACGACTTTCAGGGACATTTCCCTGACCTGCGGGGACAAAACAAGCCTCTTGATCCCCCGGAAATGGGGCAGCATTAAATGTAAGCAAAACAAAATACAGGGGACTTGGAGTCCACTTTTCTTTGTTCCCAGCGCCTGCAGGGCTCGAGCTACTGGCTTTTGCTGAATAATTGGGGATTTGGGGCTGGGCGTACTCGGAGCCAAGTGCTTCTGCTCCAATGGAGCTGTGGCGAACGCTACGATCTTCCTCGGATGTCGAGGGGGGCCGGGCCTGAGCTCCCCCGATCCATCAGGGCTGGGGTCTGAGCGGCCGACCTGGGACTCGACAGTCGGGAGAGGTCTCGAGTGGAGGACCACCCCTTGGTGGCAGCATGCCCCCCAGCGCCAGCTTGACCCTCAGAGGCGGAGCTCGGCTCCCTGGCGCACGAGAACCCATTCATCGGCTTGGTGTTGGAAGCCGCCAGTGGGCCAGTTTCCAAAGGGGTTTCCAGAAAGCGGAGGGAAGAAGGTAGATGAGTAGACTCATAAAAAACTCACTGTGCCCAAGATCACTCACTAGCAAAAAGACAAAACTCCCCCCAAAACAAACAAAACAACAACAAAGAAACTAACAGCTGGGCATCTTCATCAACAAGAAGCGCAGCTGTGTGGGAAACATAATTAGAGCTCTAATGGGCTTTCCTTTTCACTGTGAATCCTGAAATCACGAAATGTGGGATCCCGCCTACAATTATAACCTTTGAGGTGGTGCACTTAGGAATCCGATGGAAGCTTTACGTACGCCAGGCCCACGGGCGTCCCTGGAATTTCACCTGTGTGGCCGCCGCCTCTCTGGGCTTGGGGCCTCATGACGTCACGGCAGCTAAGCCCTAGGGGACGGATCTCACCATCTCTGTTTTGCCTGCGAGGAAACTGAGGCTCAGAGTTGATGTAGCCAGGGTACTCCAGGGTACTCTCCTGAGAGAGGACGTGAGCTTGCACCCGGAGTCCTCAGCGCCCACTGCCTTGGCCCCGTTACGGCACCTGAAACGCGCCAGGAGCCCGCGCTGGTTCAAGACCTACGATTCCCCACCGAGGCAGAGAAGGGAAGGACCCTGCTCCTTCGATGGCTTAAGCCCGTGCCTGCCCTAACGCCTGGTAGAAAACAGGCTCTCAGCCAGCAGCTGTCGACTGGACGGGGCGCGGGAGGGCGTAGCTGGGGGCTGCGGACGGCCACAGGTCTGTGGGTGGGTAACTGGGCGGAGAGATGGATAGAAAGATGGACGGTTAAGTGCTCGTGTAGTTAGGTGGGGGCTGGAGATCAGGGCGGACCCCGCCCGGTGGGTAGGCTGCGATTCAGTAAGAGTTCGATTCCACAAAGTATATATGCACAGATTGAATGGCGTCCTTTACGTAGTGGGGTCTTTGGGTGTCTCCAAGCAATGATTCCACTCACCGGTTGGGTGTGTAACCGACACATTCAGGAGCACGTCTGTGCTTTGCGTGCCTCTTCGGATGCACAGCGGGCATTCCTGATTTTGGGGTGCGGTTCTGTCCCAAGGTGTGTCCTGGCGGGGGGCTCTATGTGTCTTGTGCCACACGGCTGCCGTCAAGCCAGCCGACCAGACTGGGCCTCCCCGGGGCTGCAGGTGCTCGAGCGCAGGGGTGGGGTGCTCCCCCGCACCGTCCCTGGGAGACTGGTGGGTGGCAGGGCTGCTCCAAAGCTTCCTGAACATCTTCAGGAGGAGCAGCGGTGTTTTCTTGCAGTGACAAAGCTTCATCACCTGTGACTATGGGGGTCTGACTGTGTCTCCACAGCTCGTGGGCGGGGCACGACCTGTGGCAGGTGGGGACTCTGTCCTTGCTGGACGGGGCAGCTGCCATCCGGCAGAGCGTGGACGTCCCCTCTGGCACGCGGGACCAGGGTGGTGGGATCTTTCAAGGGAACCTGGGAATGTTGATGCAGAATTTCCTTCAGTTAAATGTTGGCAGCCTATTCACGTTTTTTAAAAGGGAATGTGTGGACCCCATAAAACACATTTGTGGGCCATATTTGGTCTGGGGCCACCTCTTTGCACCTGTGACATGAAATCCCTTGTGTGCTTATTTTCTGAGAAGCCCATTCTTGGCTTGTGTGGAGTGTGGGGGGATTTTCGACTGTGGGGTTGCTGTAAATGTGCAGGAGCTCATCGGCTGTTGGCGGCAGAAGCGACGAGGCCCAGAGTGTGGTCGCCGACGCCCCCTGGAACTTCCTCTCCCTCTGGCAGGGGCGCAGCTGCGCTCTGGGAGCTGGGGTAGGCCCCTCGGCTCACCTTGGTCGCAGACGGCATCTGGGGGCCGGTTAGGCCCGAGCTCCGGCCAGAAGGCCTCGGCTGCCATCCGGGCCCTGGTTTTCAGCTGCCTGACCACGGGTGGCCGCCTCCTTTCCCCCTCCGTAGAATGGGGTGCTTCTGGAAGAGTCCATCCCGCGGGGCTGCATGATGGAGGCCAGGGGACAGGACGCAGGAGATGCCCGAGCTGCCAGGCACGGGGGAGTCCCCGGGCAAAAATAAGGGTTCCCACAGTCAGAGGCAGTTTGTCTTTTCATCGTCACGGTGTTTTGAGCTGTGACTTCTGCACGGATCAGCTCGCCCTTTCCAAGTGCGCAATTCGCTGCTTTCCAGGGGTTCGTACCATTGTGTGCCCCCCACCGCTGGTTTCAGGACATGTCTGTTCCCACCTGAAGCAGCCCCTCCCCATTACGATCCCTGGGCCCCAGGGGCGCCACACGTGCTCACATTACCGTCCCAGAGATCGGGGGCGACGGTGTATGCAGGCCTGTCCCGAACGTCAGCAAGTGTTAGTGTCTCCGTCTTCTCTGCCTTCACCTTCATCGGACCTTGAGCATCTTCCTCGGGACCTTCATCACCCCCTTCATCCCGGTCACCGTCGGCAGTGTCACACGCCCGGTCTCACGCACGGGAAGCACTTAGGGAACAGCGGCCTTGGCCCCTCGACGCCACGGGCTCCGTCCGTTTTCCAGGGGACTGAAGCCCGCCCCTGCAGCCCGGTGAGGAGCCTCCTGCGGTGCCCCATCTGCAGAGACTCGGGGCCGGGGGGCGGGACAGGAAGGCAGACATTGCAGACCCCGCACGTCCCGCTCGGGCCTCTGTCGCAGCCCGTGTCCCAGGAAGGCTGGTGCTCTCCCCCGTCTGCTCCCTTCTGCTGGGACACACGAGGCTCCCTTCTGCTGCTCCCTTCTGCTGGGACACGTGACCATCTTTAGATCCTGAGATCCTAGGAACAAAGACTCTGCTTAGCAGTTTCTCGGCCTTTCTTCTGTTTTCAGGGAAGCAGATTTGCCTAACGTACTCCCCAGCCCTCTCGGGGGTCCCAGGCGTGTTCCTGCAGCTTCCCCCCTCCCCTTTAGAACGCTCAAGGTGCTGGGAGGTCAGGTCTACTCTGTCCTGCCAATCCTCTTGGCTGTCAGCTTGGCAGCACCTGCCCACGCCACCATGGTGGTGAGGGGCCGGCCAGCAATAGGACACGGCCTCCAAGGTCAGGAGGAACACCCCATCCATGAAGGTGCACTCGAGGATTGATTGCAAAAATGCAAAAGGAACGCGAGAGGCAGGGCAGTAAGCAGGCCCTGTGGGACGTGGGGAGGGTAAGACGTGACCTCTGCTGCAGACGGAGCGTGCTTGGCATCCTGTGAGGCCTGGGCAGCAGGCAAGGCCGGCGGGGTCCAGTCAGAGCCTTGTTGAGAAGGTGTGGGTCTCACACATTCTGCGTTTAGAAACAGAAAACAGTGCTTCCAAATCAGGAAAAGGTTGACAAATCGAATCCTCCAAGAACAGGTGTATAAATCTTGGTCTTTGGGTGGAGCTCACGGTTTGCAGGGAGCCCCAGGCTGTGGGGCTCGGGCTCCCGTGTTTGGTCCCTGTGCAGGGAGCCCGCGGCCTTGAGTTGGCCCCAGGGTCAGCTGCTCTTTGTTTCGCCTGGGAAATTTGTCAAGGAAAGTACAGCGTGTTTTGTAAGGAAATGCAAAATGACACCAATTCCCTTCAGTATCAATAAAACATGAATCCCAAACCAGGGGAGCAGGTGATAGGGTGGTTTAAAGGTCCCCTGGCTGGGATTGGCAGGCTGAGCACAGGCGCCTCCCCCGACCTGAGCCTGGGGAGTGGGTCTGTAATTCCTGCCTGCTCTGTGTTTTCAGGGGCTGACTACACCGGGCCCTGCTTTAGCTGCAGTCAGGGCTTACCCCATGTGAGTAGTGGCTACAGCTGTGGTGATGCCACGGGAGCATTTATTAATGTTTATTAAACTTGTGTTCTGTGCCATGGTTTCTGCTTGGCCTGCCTTCGCTGAAGCCCAAGATGTATGTATTAGATCAGTTGTATTTTGTAGCTAAGGGGACAGCGGCTCACACAAGTTAGGCCGGCATTCAGAGTCACACCAGCAGGATGCCGCAGAGGTGAGCTCTGACCCAGGCAGTCTGGCTCTGAACCCTGGGCCTGGAGCCACTGTGCTTCTTGGGATAGTTGCAGGCCGTGAGGTCTGTCCTGGTTGCTCCACAGTCACTGAGAGCCCAGGTTCCTTCTTTCTTCCTGCTCAGTTATGCTCACACTGGCATTTATCCTCCATGGTCTAAGATGGCTGCAGGAGCACCAGACATCACATTTAAGTCCCAAAGGTACACACAGTGCTACTGTGGGTGTTCAAGTTAATTTTGTTATGGAGATAGAATGAAGAGAGAGGGGAAGGAACAAGCCAACAGATGGACCAGGGCATGGAAACGTTCCGTTTTAGGTAGCAGCAGCTTCTAAAGCAATCTGGCCCGAGGAGTGTCCATGGACCCTGTGGGCTCAGGAGTGTGCACCATGTATAGCCCAGCGCCGGGAGGTGGCAAGAACTGGGGGTGGGGAGGCTCAATGTGGACAGATGCTGTTGTCCCTTCCTCAGTGATTACCCCCACTGACAACCTCTCAGTTCAAGGACACACTTCCTGAGCCAACTCTGCGCCACCCTCTGCTCTGAGCTCCGGGGACAGGAGAAGGATGGAGGCAATGCCTTCAGGACCAGGGGACAGGGCAAGAGGGGGGTCAGCTACGCGAGCATGTGAGAGGTGCAGGGACACACCATGCAGGTGTGGTAGGACACGGGAAGTGCTCCCAGCATGCCGGGTACAGGGGTGCTGCTGCTGCCTGGGTCCTGTGCCCGCCCCGCCTTCCCCTCTCTGGGCCGTGAGGGCCAGCTGCTCCTGAGTGCATCGACAAAGTTGCGTGTCCCGTAGGAGTCACCCGGGGCAGCGGTTGGTGGAGGAGGGGTTCAAGTGGAGATTGGGTTTGCATCCGCCTCGGTGTTGTGGCGTCCGGGCTGGGCCCGTGTCTGCAGCCCCTGCCCGCGCCCCCCGGGCCCACGAGGGACACGGCAGAGGGTGGCACACTGGTGATGCCTCAGAAAGCCGGTTAAAAGCAGAAATTATAAATGTGATCTGTTCTTGCTCAGCACGCTTTCCTTCAGCCTGAGTCCCGCAGGTGAGAGTCGAGGACATTCCACCAGAGTCCTCCGTGACACGGAGGGGGGCGCATCTTGGACGGTTTCTAGCATCGGGTTCTTTGAAGAGGAGTGAGCGCTGAGAGGCGCCTGGAAGGCTCTGTGTGCAGAGTCTGCCTGGAGTTTTCGATTCCCTCCCATCTTCTTGGCTTCTCTCCCACACTAGCCAACAGCACTGTTTCCAGCATCTTCTCCTTCCTGACCTCGAGCCTTCAACCCTGTTCTCGCACATGTTTTCCTTTGACACCCATATTAAGTCATTTAATCGATGTGCATAAAATTCAATTAAATTACCTAATCACAAAGTTAAGTACACTTGGTACATGTAGGTTTGGGGACAAAGGGAGCTGCCTGTCAGGCACAGAGCTCACCGTTGAGAACAGACCGTGAGGGGCAGCGGCTGCAGGCCAAGCACAGTCACTGGGCTCCAGTGTTCCGGGGTCGGGAGTGTTCGTGCTTCCAGAGCCGGTGAGTGGGGGCACCGGAGAGAGCTCCTCCCATGGTACTGTCCACCTCACGTACAGACAAGGACGTGGTGTCGGTTGGACAGCAGGGAAACCAGTAGGAGACAAGGGATTTATTGCACGCACGGGGTGGGGGACTGTGGGGCTGGCTAGGCAGGTCTGAGCCCGTGACACGGGCTGTCGGGAAGGCCTGGAGCCCTCAGGTGCGGGTCAAGGCCACTGTCCACAGGCAGAATTCCTTCTTCACCAGAGAGCCAAAGCCCAGCTCTTAAAGGCTTTCAACTGCTTAGACCAGGCCCACCCACAGCATCCAGGACAGTCTCCTTTCCGTAGAGTCACCTGATTGTGGACTGCAATCACGTCTGCAAAATACTGTCACTGTGGCACCCAGATGAGGGGCTGAATGAACACCTGGGGACTGTCGCCTCGCCAGGTGGACACATTTACCTAACTCACAGAGTGAAGGCAGTCCTTGACCAGGATGGAGATCCCACAGCCGATTTGTGCAGAAGTTAGAATCCCAACCCAGGCCGGGTCCAGAGCCCGGATCCTTAACCACAATGTGATTCTTCATTTCCCGTCTTCACTTTTCTGTCCGTTCTCCCCAGAGTCCAGCTGGATGAACCTTCCAGTGCAGGCCAGTGTAGACGCACCTGTCCTTTTCCATGGGTGCAGAGGTCTGTACCCGGCTGACTGCTTTCTTTGTCCAGGTCCTGGGTGTGCGTGCAAGGCCCCCATCTCCCCAGCGGCAGGGAGCAGGGGAGGGCGTGGGTGTGGCCTGGATGGGCTGGGACAGCAGCTGACCTCAGGCCGAGCCACTGCCAATCAGAACTGGGCCTCGGGCTCCCATCCCTGACACAATCCTGCTATCTTGCCTTCCTCCCCCTGCCCCCTCCAACCACAGACGTGGCCCAGGTCTGGGCGCAGACCCCACAGCAGGGGGCAGTCCCGACGTGGGTGACTGCAAGGACCCAGGGGCTCAGGTTGGGGCAGCCGCTGTTCCCCATCATAGAAGTCTCCGCCCCCTCAGAGCCCGCAGCCGGTCCCTGCTCTGTCTGCTGGGGCCTGGTCATCAGGTCACCCCCTCAGGAGGCCTCTCGTCCGGGGCCCTCTCCCCCAGGCTGGTCCACGAGCCCCAGTGGGTCTGCGGCCCCAACAGCACCCCGGGGGGGCTCCCCACAGCCGGTGTGCAGCACAGGGCCGCGCGTGGCAGGAGGAATCCCCATGGAAATGACTGCGGGGACGCCGCCCTGCCGGGGGAACCCGTCCCAGGCAGGGAGGCCAGCTGGGCTGGGAGGGGCTCAGCATTCCCCGGAAGGAGCTCCTGGAATAGCCCGGCGGCCTGTGGCTGTGGGGCTGTCTGCTCCGCAGCTGCGGCTTCTCCCTCTGGAAGGGCCCCCTGCCTCCGTGGGAGGAGTCAGTTCTCAGGTCTTGCTTGACACCGCGGGGACGTCAGTCTTGTCTGAACCTCAGCTATGAACGATGCCGGGGTTTGGGGTTGGGTATGGAGTGGGGCCAAGCCTGAGGCTGGGACATGCGGCTTCTGACCCATGTACCCCCACCCTCCCCAGCCAGGCCTGCTGTCCTTTTGCTGCCCTGATTTCCCTGCAGCCTGAGTGCCGTGCGGGGACAGTTCAGGAACTGCCACGGCCCTGGACCTGCCGTGTGCCGGGCCCTGGGCTCCGGGCTTCTGGGCAGGTTCACTTAAGCAGCAGCATCCCCGGGAGGTGAATGCGGTCTTTCCTCTGTTTTCAGGGGGAGAAAAGTGCAGCTCGGAAGACATGGGCGGTCGCAGAGCTGGAGGGTGGTGGGGCTGGGACTGAGGTCTGGGGGGACCTGGGTGGAGATGCACGCCCATCACCTTGACAGCAGCTGATGCACCCGGAAAGTGCTGCTCTAGGCGAGTGAATGGAGTCAGATGTGGGAGGTGGCACGGAGAGCCTTGGAAAGCCCGGCTGAAGGCCCAGCGGGAGTGGGGAGCAGGAGCCCGAGGCCTCGGGGCGTGGGGAGCCAGGGCACACAAGGGCAAGCCGCCTGCAGCCAGAGGGCAGCAGCAAGTGGCGTGTGCGGCTGGTCCCTCGACACAAGCCCCACGGGGACGGGCCCATGAGGAGGGGAGGCCCGGGGTCACATCGTGAGGCGCGCGGGGCAGGGCGTGAGGGGCCCTTTCCCGGGTGCTCCTCACTTTGCAGAAGGAGCCCTTTTCCCAGGGAGTCAGCCAGCATGGAGCAGGCAGGCTCAGCCCCCGGAGCATGGTTCCAGAGGCTTCTCTGGGGTTTCGGGAGCAGTTTGCGAGGACCTTGGCTTGGAGCGTCTGGGGGTTTTGGCAATGGGTGATCGTCAGCGATGGGGTCTGAGGCAGAGGAGGGGCTGGGGGAGCCCCGCGGCTGAGAGCAGGGCGGCGGGGGCAGGCGAGGCTGTGGGAGCCAGAGGGCTGTGCGGAGCCTCTGCGTCTGTGGACGGGACAGCGCGTCCCACGGGGCGACTGCAGGTCCCAAGAAGAGGTACAGCGAACGTGGCCCTTTTCACAGGGGGTTGGGGTTGGTGCAGTTTGACTCCTGTGAATCGGTTTCCCTGACAGGTGAGGTGGCGAGATGGTAGCCAGCACAGGAGCGCGTCACAAAGTGGGGGTTCACGGGCCTCACGGAAGCTGGGCTTCATGGCTCTGGAGACAGGAGCACTGTTCCCCAAACCCCTGCACGCATCTCCTAGCAGCAGCAGGCTGGAATGGACGCATACGCAGAACCCCCCGGAGCAGGGGCTGGGGCTGGGGTCCGTGCACAGAACCCCCGGAGCTCAGGCTGGGGTCGGGGTCCATGCACCGAACCCCCGGAGCGCAGACTGGGGTTGGGGTCCATGCACAGAACCCCCCGGAGCTCAGGCTGGGGGCGGGGTCCATACACAGAACCCCCGGAGCTCAGGCTGGGGTCGGGGTCCATGCACAGAACCCCCGGAGCGCAGACTGGGGTCGGGGTCCATGCACAGAACCCCCCGGAGCTCAGGCTGGGGGCGGGGTCCATGCACAGAACCCCCAGAGCTCAGACTGGGGGTGGGGTCCGTGCACAGAACCCCCGGAGCTCAGGCTGGGGGCGGGGTCCGTGCACAGAACCCCCGGAGCGCAGACTGGGGGTGGGGTCCGTGCACAGAACCCCCGGAGTGCAGACTGGGGGTGGGGTCCGTGCACAGAACCCCCGGAGTGCAGACTGGGGGTGGGGTCCGTGCACAGAACCCCCAGAGTGCAGGCTAGGGTCGGG
The DNA here is from genome assembly GCA_028646535.1 of Procyon lotor. NCBI lineage: Eukaryota > Metazoa > Chordata > Mammalia > Carnivora > Procyonidae > Procyon > Procyon lotor. Next base: position 2,030,778 of record CM053610.1, on the reverse strand, counting down.
GTCCGTGCACAGAATCCCCCGGAGCTCAGGCTGGGGCTGGGGTCTGTGCGCAGAACCCCCCGGAGCTCAGGCTGGGGGCGGGGTCCGTGCACAGAACCCCTGGAGCGCAGACTGGGGGTGGGGTCCGTGCGCAGAAGCCCCCAGAGTGCAGGCTGGGGGCGGGGTCCATGCACAGAACCCCTGGAGCGCAGACTGGGGGCGGGGTCCATGCACAGAACCCCCGGACTGTGGTCTGGGTGCGGGTGTGCAGGTGGCTCTGGTTCTTGGTGCCGCCCACACACAGGGTCCTGCCCCGGCCTTCCCACCAGCCCCCTCCCTGCCGCTGAGGAGGGTCTGGCCCACGTCCCGGCCCACGTTCCGGCCCCTTGTCCTGGGCCGGCTCTGGGGCCCTGGTCTCGGGGTCTGGCCAAGCCCTGGGCAGGACCGCTGACCCACCCAGAGGAGAGCACCGGGAGTGCCAGCCCCCAGGGTACCCCCTCTGCCCTACGCTGTGCCCGGGGGATGAGGGTGTGCACCCAGGTAGGCAATTTTTCTATATTTTCCAGAAAAATCAGGAAACAGATATTTGAAAGTGTAACTCCCAGTAGATTAAGGTCCTTTCATGTTCTTGTTTTTTGAGGTATCACGTGAGCTCCAAGCACACGTGCCTGCTGTTTGGATCGCGGGGCGCTGATGGGTCTGGTGGCCAGGCTGCCCCGGACCCTGGTGGGCTGGGGCCGGGGGACATCCACCTGGCCTTGCCGGGCTCCCCAGGCCTGGCCCCATGCAGGAGAAGGCTCTGGGCCCGTCCAGGCTGCAGGCAGAGCCGGGGACCAGGCCCGGCCCACGCGGCATGGCGCTCTGGGGGCAGGGCCAGGGTCACGGGCAGCTGAGCGGTGCCTCCCGAGGGCAGACGGGGCTGTGGTGACAGCCCAGACCGCAGTGGCCCCACGCAGCCTGCGTCGTGGTCAGGGTGAGCCTCCGGGGCAGCTGGCCTCATGCGGAGGGGGCGCCGCTGGGGTTGGAGGCTCTGCCATCAGGTGGAGGCCCAGGGGCCCACAGAGGGGAGGGGAGCCCACGGAAGCTACCACACCCCTTCTGGGGCTCCGTCCAGACGCAGCTCTCTCGCAGCCACCGCTCCGATCCCTGCCAGGCTGTAGGGGCCTGGGAAGTGTAGGGAGCCCCCGACCCGCGGAGGTCCCCGCACCGCTGGCCCAGGTCAGCTGCTGGAGCCCACGGTCACTGGGCAGTGGGGCGGGGTGGGCACTGTGTGACGGTGCAGCAGGGTCCCTGCCGTGAGGGTGGCGGATGGCTGGGCCTCAGCCACCACCCTGGGCCTCTGCTGGTGTGAGCCTGGCACCAAGGGTCTGATGGAGGAGGGGGTGAGTGAGTGTCTGGTGGAGAGAAGCCTCTGTGTGGCTGCTGGGGGAGGGAGTGTGTCTAATGGAGACGGCATGAATGAGTGTCCAATGGAGGAGAGTTTCCTGGGGATCCTGGCGGGCCTGAGGCTGTAGCAGGTTAGGGACGGCAGCTCCCTGGGCTGAGGCTAGAGACGGCCTGGCCTCGGCACACCGGGGGAGCACTGCAGTCACCAGTGACGGTAGCGCCTCGTTTGTTCAGCTCCTTATCTCTAAGTGTCCTCACCCCTCAGTACCCCTTGGGGTCACCGAGGCAGGTGACAGCTGGGAACCAGAGGCTCAGGTCGGGGAGGGCATTAGGCGGCAGAGCTGAGCCTCGACTTCAGCCCCAGAGCGTGTGCGGTGGCCCCCGGCACTGGTGCAGGAGACCTGACCGCCGTGTGCAGAGCCGGAGCCTCACGGACGATGCGACTGCGGCCTTTATTCCCGTGTGGCCCACGCGGGCCTCTGGTCGGCGGGCTGCCCACGGCCACGGCCCTCGCTGCCACGCCCCCTCCATCCTTCATCTCCTCCGTCTTGAGCTGTTTCCCGGGTTCCCAGCACAGGGTCAGGTGTGGGGCATCTGTTCCGTGGAGAGGCGGGAGGACCCCGTGGAACCAGGAGCCTGAGCTGGTGACGGGCACTCACGGGACACACACCCAGGTGTGCGTACCCTGTCCCCTGGGGCACCACGCCCCTCACCTTGCCCTTGGCCGCGTGCTCCAGACCTTCGCCTCCTTTGGCGCCCCCAAGGCCTGGCCGAGCGCTCCCCGCCGCGGGCCAGCGCTGGCATCGCCGCCTCTCTGTGTGCAGGGGCGGGGGCCAGGCCCGAGACGGGCGGGAGCCTCTCTCTACCCTGGCACGCCTTCTGCTGCTGCGCTCCGCCCCTGGCTCTGTAATTAGCTGCCACACTCCAGCTTTCTCCGTGGGAAGAGTCAGAAATAGACCGCGTCTTCCCGGGTGTCACCTGCTCTTCACTCCTCAATCGCCAGGGCCTTTCTGAATCGGGGGAGGGAGGAGCCTGGGAAGAGCTGGGGAATCCTCGGGGCTGGAGCGCCCACACCCTCCCCGAGGCCCCAGCCCCCAGCTCCCCCACCTGGCCACCCTGGGGCTGTGCCGGCGGGTCCTTGGAGAGCCCCTTGCCATCCCCTGCGGGCGGTTCCAGAACATGCCGCGTGGGGAGAGGGGTCTCCGTGCTCTCATTTGCCACCGGGTCTCACTGCGTGGGGTCACCTGCGCTGGACCCCGGGGTCAACCTGGGCGCTAAGACCTGATCACGTTTGCCTCCCTGAGCCTTCATGGTCTTCTCTGTCATCTGCCTCTGACAGTGAGTGGGGTCATTGTCCCTCTTGTTTCTGGAAGCCTCACCCCACACAGAGCGTTCTAGACGCAAGTGCACGGATTGCTGTGGTTTATGTATTTAGCCTGATGCACTGATTTGGAGTTTGCGGTGTTCTTACTCTCGAACCAATTCCTCCCCCGTGCCGTGGACATTTCACGGGGCCATCGGCCCCTTGTGGGTCTGGAGCATCCGTGCGTCCTGTCTGACGGGGGTCCTGGCCCTGGGGAGGCCTGTGTCTCCTTGTGGTGGGTTCTGCCTGGTCCCTTCTGGGACAGCAGCCGGGAGGAGTCCAGAGAGGGCTTCCAAAGGCAGAGCCGGTCTTGGCCTCCCCTCACGCCGGTCCGCCTGCCTCAAACCATCGTGTGCCTTCTCGGGCTCCGGGAATGACTACAGACTCCTCAGTGGACCCAGCCTGTGTCCCTGACCCGCTCTCCTGCCCCATAGACGCTCACACCCCTCAGCCTGTCTAAGGAGCACTTGCAGAATCCCTCCTCGTCCGTTGGCTCTCAACCCAAGGGGCACCTTCCAGGGAGCCGGCTCTGGGCCGGTCAGCCCGCCTTCCCTAGGCTTCGTCCCGGTGCTGTGTGGTGACAGGGTGAGCGTCTGTCCCCAGGAGAGCCTGCAGGCCCTGGCACAGGGTCAGGTGGGACTGGGCCTCCCTGCTCACCACCGTGTCCCCAAGGCCCCGCGCGTCGTGAGTGCTCCCAGAACCTGTGGTGACGAAGGTCGGCTGATGAGGCAGAAGTTCGGAGTCTTGTGAAGTGGGATCCTGGGTACCGGGTGGCCTTCCTGGGAAGCGGAGAGTCTAGACTGGAACTCTGGACATGCAGCCCTGCCCAGGGCCACCGCCTCCTGTCCCTCAGGATTGGGATCCTCTGTCCCGGGAAGAACCACACATGGAGGGGCTCCAGCCTCGGCCGCCTGCGTGGGGAGGGTCAGATAGGGGACGGTGCCTGCACTTGGCTCACGGCGGGGTCCCTATGGGGGGCATCCACCCAGAGGCCTGGGCTGGAGCTGGCCTGGGGGCCGGCTGCGCCCTCCGCCCGGTGGCATCTGGGAGGACCTCATGGTGCGGGCCAGGACCCGGCCGGCCTTCAGCACACATCCATGTGTGCTGGGGGCATAGATCCTGGTGGGGAGCGGTCCCCACTTTTGAGAGCCACAGGAAATGGGTGACAGGCCTTTCGGGGCACTCCCGTCTGTGGCCAGTTGGCAGCTCCCGGGTTGGGTTTTCCTGAGACATTTTTTGAGCGACTACTATGTGCCAAGCGAGCATTCACAGATGCTCAGTGCATTACCTCATTCCGTGCTCACACTTCTGGGAAAATCTGTGATGGGCTCGCATTTTGGAAGAGAAGACTGGCCTCCAGCGAGAAGAGGCTCGAGGGGGTGGGGAGGCATTGCTAGTGGGCATTTGGGGGTGCTTTTCAGGTTTAAGGAAATCTGTGGCCTCAGTCCTCAGCTGTCCCTTTGGGCCTCCTGGCTCAGCTGCTGGCAGTCACTAGTCACACCCTATAGACGCTCCACAACTCTGCCCAGAGTTGCCTCTTCCAGGAAGCCTGCCAGGATCACTCCTGCTCTCCCTCCCCGTCTTCAGGCCCTGTGTGTGCACAGTCAGGGGACACCGTGGCTAGAGAGCTGTGATCTTCTCAGGGCCTCTTTGTGCTGGTCTCAGAGGAAACGGGTCTCCCCAAAACCCTCCGCCCCCACCCTGCGTGGTCTTTGGTGGCTCACACACCCTGTCCCGTGTCCTCCGTGGCGTTACACTCTGTGGAATGGTTTGGTTCATTTTATCCTGCTTGTCTGCCTTCCTCCTTAGACTGTGAGCTTCCCTGGGCGGGGGAGGCTGGTTGAGCGGAGTGTCGGGGGCGTGGGACCGCCTGGCACAGAGCCAGTCCTCCCTGGTCCTTTGCTGGGGGAGCTAGCGAGTGGCAGTGGGGAATTGGGGACCTTTCGGTGCCGGTGAGGGAGCCAGATCTCCGTGCGCCCCAGTCCCCGGGCCAGTCAGGAGCCCGTCCCGGGGTCCCAGCCAGGCCTCGCGGGGGGTGGGGGGCAGGCTCGGGTCCCAGCGGACCTCCAGACAGCTGTCGAAGGGCCGCCCACGGAGCCAGCCGCACACAAAGCCCGCAAGCTCGGCGCGCTCCGTGGAGGAGGAGCCCGGAGCGCGGGGCCGCCCTCGGCTTTGTGCTGGGACAGGGGTTATGAAGAGGAGACAATACTTGTGGAGGCCGCATCTTCTTGGGGCAGAGCGCGGCGGCCCCGGATTCGGGGCGACGGTCCGGGCCCCGGAAGTGGGGCGGCCCCTGGCTCTGGCCCAGGGACAACAGTGTCGGAGTTACAGAAATAATTGGCGCTTGGCACTAATTGTGGCTAATTATGCCTCTCTCTCCTGACAAGCCTTTTCTTTATTTTATGTATTTGTTTTTGGCCGGATCCTCCGACTCCTTCAACTCGAAACTGCTGGAAAGGCGCGTTCTGTGCCCAGGAGGGCGCGGGTGGGGTGGGGGGCGGGTGGGGGGGGAGGGGAGGCGGGCGGGCGGAGGCGCCCCTCCCTCCGCGGCTGCGGCTCAGCTCCGCTGGGCTGGGAGGCGTGGATGAGCGGAGAGAGGCGGTGCTCGCTGTCACTCCCCCTGCCGAGGGCTGGGCTGCGGGCGAGGCTGCTAGGGACCCGCTCCGGACAGGTGCCGCGGAGGCAGCGGGGGCAGGGCCACCCATGCTTGGCCTGGGCAGGAGGGACTTCCTCCCGCCTGGGGGGCGTCCCGCCTTGGGGCTGCGATTGGCAGGGCTGGAAATGAGCCGCGCACCCGGAGGGGGCAGGGGGTCCGCCCCAGGAGCTTCGTGACAGAGGGCGACCTGGACAGGATCCTACAGGATTGGCCAGCAAGCGGCTGCCACCAGAGGTCCCCTCCGCTCCTCTAGCGTTGGGGACTCTGCCCCTGGCAGAGCCCAGGTGGGATCTGCAGGCGGCCACGATGGTGCAAAACGTAATCCTAGTGTTTTTCCGCAGACGGCTGAGCCAGAGACCGGCCGTGGAGGAGCTGGAGAGAAGAAACATCTTGAAACGTGAGTAGCTGGGGACCCCTGACTCCTCCCGCGGGTGCGGGGGCGGGTTCTCCCCCAGCAGCCCCCTCTGCAGGCTGGGCGCTCCCCTGCCTGGAAAGTCCAGTGCATAGCAAGTCCTGAAGGAAGGTTGATGCCCTCAGAAATCTGCCCTTTTAAAATTAAGAGAAAGAAAAGCTCTCCTCCCGGTGTAATTAAAGCTATCCCTATTTTCAGGGTTCTTTAATTAGCTGTACAGATCTAGGGGAAATGGCTCAGCATCCTCTTTGCTTTCTGGGGTCAGAGTGGGTTTCCCTAGCAGTCTGGAGGGAGTGCTCACCCCGGGGATGGAGCCCAGCAGACACCCGAGGGCAGGAGCACATGGCCCTGGGTGCTGCGGCCGGAGGGGCTAGAGTACCTGGAAACCCC
>CM053610.1:1981000-2024092 GCA_028646535.1 Procyon lotor | reverse complement strand
TGTCTTATCCCTGGATCTCGAGGGACAGGTGATGGGGCATTGGGGGGGGGGTGACGCAGGGTCACTCAGTGCTGTCTTCCCGCATGGCAGCCAGTTCGCGCCCCAGGTGCTGGAGGGGCGGTGCCCCTGCCTTCCCCGGCATGGCCCTCGTGCCCGGGGGGAGGTGGGGGGCTTGGGTGGCAGGTCAGGCCCAACGACGTTTCCACGGATCTCCGGGGAGCCGGACGGTGACAGGGCATCCCCTTCGTTTACCGGAGATCTCCGCGCACGGCCTGGGAAGAGCCCCCCTGGTGTCTGCATTTGCAGACCTTCCGAGCTCCTCGGTACCTTCAGCTTGTCCGGAAGCTGCCGGTTGCAGAAGCGTTTTCTTCGCGTCGAGGGTTGCGTGTGGGACGCGTAGGGCAGAGGTGGGACCAGCCCCGGCCAGCCTAGGTGGCAGCCCCACAGCCCGGTCACTTCTGGAGCCCTGACCCTGTCTCAACGCAGCATCCGGGCCCTGCCCGTCATCTCCGCGCCCCCGGGGATGAGATAAGACGTCCACGCGGGAGGCGGGTCCTCCCTGAGCTTGACTTGGGGGCACCGCTCCCGGCAGCCTCTGCTTCTCCAGACCGTTTCCTGAAGCTCATCCCCGGAGAGTCCGGCAAGCCGGGGCTGCCGGGACCGGTGTCCCCCTGACCTTCCTCGGCGAGGCCCCCGATCCTGGGCCACGCTTGCGGAATTGCGGAGCCACCGTGGGGGCCGGAGCGCAGGCTTCCCACGGCCGTTGCTGGCGTGAGGGTTGTATTTCCCCGTGTCTGCGTTTCCCGTGTCCCTGCAGACGCGCTGGTGTGGCCACGGGCGGCTCATGGGCGTCTCTGATTTCAGTTGAATCAGAGACCCACGGTGGACGAACTGCGGGACAGGAAGATTCTGATCCGCTTCAGCGATTATGTGGAGGTGGCCAAAGCTCAGGACTACGACCGCCGCGCGGACAAGCCCTGGACGCGCCTGTCCGCGGCCGACAAGGTACGGGGGGCGCCGTCTGAGCCAGTCAGCCGAGGGTGGGGGGGACGGCAGCACCCAAGGAGGGCAGACCGCGACGGGCCAGCTCTGTTCCTGGGCCGGGAGGTGGGAGAGGGGTGGGGTGCCACCAGATGTCGAAATTGCAGCCGTGCTGTGCCCTGAGGTCAGCCTCACAGAGGTGATCCGGGGTCGTGGCTGTGCCTGCGCTCGGGGACAGTTTGGCCCTTGGCAATGTCTGGAGACATTTTTGGTGTCAGAAATGGGGAGCAGCGAGTGGAGCCCGGGGGTACCTCTGAGCACCCCGTGATGCACAGGACGGCCCCACCCAGGGTGACCCGGTCCCCAGTGTCGAGAGTGTGGGAAACTCTAGAGGGTGAATCCAAAGCAGGCAAGGCTGGCACAAGAGGTGGAGGACAGAGGGTTGGGCAGAGTCTGCTACAGAGACACGGGGCGGAGAGGCCGAGCCCCGCAGGAAGGGCAGTGTAGACCGGGGCGGCTCCAGCCCTGTCCCCACCGCTGCAGGGCGAGGTGTCTCCGGGGACCTCCGGCGTGGGGCGTAGGAAGGAGGCAGGGGAGCGGTGGGTCCCAGAGGCTGTGGGGGAAGCAGAGGGACGGAGTGAGGCCCCCCCAGCCTCGCTGTGTCCGGCCTGGGTCCTGAATCTGGCCTGTCCACCAGCATCACTCCATGTGAGCCCCAGAAAATCCCCGTGGGAGTCGTGGGGCTGCCGGCCAGCAAGGGCTCAGAAGGCACGGTCCTACCCCGGGGTACACGTGGGGACAACTGACGTTCCTGACTCCCAGCCTCTCCCAGCCCGCAGCTGGTCCCTGGAGGGCTCACCCGTGGAGCGCAGGATCCCAGGGGACCGGGGAGGCTGGATGAGGCTGGGGACAGGCCTGACACGGGCAGTGCACACCTCGCCCGCACGTGACGACCATACTGTTTGTCCCGTGACCGCGACCACGTGCCCAATCTCATCGCACAATCCCGAGGGAGTTCACCCCAAGCCGAAATTCCCGCGTGATTTCGCTGTTCCTGCACCGTCGGGTGGCTCAGCCTGTGCCCAGCGTGGCGGCCGTGTGCCCAGGGCTCTGGGTGGCGTCACCGGGATGCGGCCGTGCACTGGTGGGGGCCTGGCTGGGGACGACCGCCACCGGGCGTCAGGTGCGGAGCGCTGGGCCCGGCGACGTTTCGTCTTCTGTGGAAATAGATTACAGGAGGCAGGACTCAGGAAATATTAGAAACGGTCGTTCCTCTCCCCCCGGGGCACTGATTTCCCACGTTCCTTTTCTAAGGTCCCTTCTCTGAATTGCAGGCGGCCATTCGTAAGGAGCTCAACGAGTACAAGAGTAACGAGATGGAAGTACACGCGTCGAGCAAGCATTTGACAAGGTGGGATTCCTGCGTGCGCGGCCTTCCTGGTACTTATCGCGGGCTTCTCTCAAACGCAGAGAGGCAGAGCCCTGCGCGTCTAGGCGGAGGAGTCCGGGATCTGCAGAGAGTGCGCGGCCTTGGGCGGGCGGCGCTCCTGGGTCCGCGGCGCAAGGACCTCGTGTGCGTGTGAGACACGCGGTCTCAAAGCAGGGAACAGGACGGGCCTGGCCGCCGACTGTCCCTCCGTCGTGTCCAGATGTCTCGTGAAGACCCGGCCTTCTGTGCCGGCCGGAGGCCACCAGGTCCCTTCCACATACTCGTTCCGGTCTCCCTGCCTTTATAGTCGCATCTTTAATACAAGCAGATGCTTCCCCAAACACTCCCCAATATTTGGGTCCCTACGGCGTGCAGGTGTCATGCCAGGTGCGGAGACAGCCACGAGGTGTCAGGTAAAGGGGTCCCTGCGCCGGGGAGCCTGGGTTCCGGTGGGGGCGCGTCGGCCGCCCTCCAGCACCGAGCCGTCCGCATCACCGTCAGTGTGGGCTCTGGACGTGCTCTCCCCCCGGGGCCGCAGGGTCTGCAGGGGGGACGGCCGGGAAAGACTGGCCTCCCCATGCCCCTGGCTGTGTTCCTTCCTCGGCCGTGACGCGTCTCACATTCCCTCCATCCTGACGACTGTGCTCATGATGCAGCAGGCTTCCACCCGAAACGGTCCCTTTGCCATGTCCCCTGTGGCCTGCAGAGGCTCAGCCCCCGTAGAGAGAGCGTGGAATGGAACTCCCGAGTGTAGATACTGCCTTCAGCTAAAATAGCGATTCCTTTGCTTTTCTGGTTTGTCCCAAAGTGGCCACTGTGGTTGTTGAGGACACTCACACTGTAGGTCTGTGTGGCTGGGGGGCAAAGCCGGCTGTGATGGGCTTCCATCCTCCAGGACGGTTTCGGGGAGGATGTATTAAGGGAGGAAGAGGAGGTTGCAAGAGCAGGAGAAAGTGATCATCAATAAACAGTTTAAAAATTTGATAAGGTTTCCCCGGTGACTGAGGTACGTTTGAGCAAGAATAGATCATCTTAGTTTGGATTATCCAAAACACTCAAAAATGTTTAGGAAATCAACACTGTCCAGTAAAAGATTCAGAGCTATTTTTAACGTTTACCACGTTAAAGAAAAAGGACAGAATTGTTACATAATATTACATGTGTTCATGTCAAAATATCGAATACATTTTCCCATTATACATTATTAAGAATCATTAACAAAAGATAGACGTCTTCTCTCCTAAGTCCTTAATACCTTTCTTAGATGATGGAGTTTTAAGAGTCAGCCCAAAACTTGGACATCGGTAAATACGATTTTTATACCACATTTTAGCACTTAGTATCGGTTTTTAAAAGCACAATATTTTTAGTCACCTGAGACTTTGTGAAATGTCTTACATGTTACCGCAGACACATCACAAACTTACAAAAACAAAACCGTAACTCTGATTTCCAAAATTTTGCTCACTCGATTCGTTACTACTTGTGAATTTCGCAAACCTGGGCCTTGCCCACGTCAGGAGCAGCTTTCAGACCGAGTTTTAGGCAATCGTTCCTCCCGGGGCCCAGCGCAGGCCAGGGGTCCGGAGCCCTCAGAGACCCTCCACTTCCGAAGCAAAGCGGGCCCGTCCTTGGGTTTTCCCTGTTGGCTGTGAGCCGCTTTTAACGACCACACATTGATTTGCAGGAGGTTTTGGCCATTTTAACTTGAAATGACCTTACACTCTTTGTCTTTTTATACTTCCTAGATTCCACAGGCCATAGAGATTTTCTTCTGAGAAGAATTTGTGTTTAATTTTTGATACCAACACTGAACATTCATCAGGGAACTTTCCTGAAGTTCGGCCCACGACTCCCTGCCGGGTCAGCGAGAGGGGCAGGATCACTGAGGCAGGTGAAGTCGGGGCTGTGCTCACCTGCACGAGGGGAGCCCAGAGGACGCCCTTCGCGCTCTGGCGTCCGCGGAGTGGGGGCTGTTGGGCCCGGGGGAGACGCAGGGTCGCTCTCCCAGAAGAAAACTGTCATTTGCCTTTGAACCTGGTTTTTCAGTTCTGCCGTGAAACGGAGGCCGGGGACGCACATGCGCGGGTGCCCCTCCGGGCCTCGGTCGGGGACCGGCCGCACCGCGTGCAGGATTGTGTGGAAAAGACATTTTTATTCCGATCACAGTTAATTTGAGAACTCTTTAAGCTCATGTTCCACAAAATTATTGACTGTATTATACTTTTCTTTTTTTTTATATAATGTCTAACAAAAAAAAAATACAGCTGCAACATTTTGATTCCTGTTAATTTTGTTCTTTAATTAAATGACTACTTATTGCAGGAAACGAACCTGGGTTTTATGTTTTAATGGAGGTCTGTGAAATAAGCCGAGTTTTACTACTTTCGAGCTGTCGGATCCAAACCCTTAAAAGAGAATTCCAACTTTTTGTGTGCTTTGTTTTGTAAATTCTGTTAGTACATGTGGTTTGTGCCTCGGAAAATCAGATTATCTTTCTCAAGTTAATTTAAGTTCATGTATCATTGAGTGATGAACCCAGAGATAAGCAACAACGTGGTGGAAAATTCTGCCATGACGGAAATTAGGCCGTCTTTGAGTATTTTTAGGTTCACATATGCAGACGTTATGGAAAACTCTGTTATTGGGGACAAAGGTTTAGAGGGAGTGGACATTATAAAGAGGACATTTACCTTAGCACAAAGGTAAAACGTAATGTTGGCACAAAGGGGAAAATAAAAAAAAAAATGTTCCCGGAAGGTATTTTTACTTGGCCTTCGAATAAGTGTCCTGACGGGGGAGGGAGCCCCGAGCCCGCCCTCGGGGTATGTGGTGAGGCGGGAAGCCCAGGGGCCCGGAGCCTGACTTTGGGAGCTCGCGGACCCTGTCACTTAACCCCAGCCCGGTGCTGTTCACCAAGATACTTATTTTCTCTCCAGGAAGACCATCCCTCTCTCAGAATATTGCTGTCGCTTCTAAAGGAGGCGACAGCGCCCGGCACATTCTCCGCCTGCAGGAGACGCCAGCCGCTGGGGGGCTGCCGGCGGCCCCGGGAGCAGGTGCGTGTCCCTGGGACGTCTCGCTGCACACGCTGCCTCGCAGCTTTCCGTGACCTTGCTTGCTCCGCTTCCTTAACGCTGCAGTGGGTCAGGTGTCCGTGGAACTGCTCACCCCTTGCGGCAGCACTTAGTCCTGGGAGACCTGGGATCGATCCCAGAGGCCGGTGAACATGGTGTCCGTTCGCTGAACTCTTTCAAAGTCCCCGTTATTGTGGGAAAGTTCCAGCTCTACCTCTTCCTTGCCGTGCAGCCTTCCGGGAACCCTTTCACTTCTCGGAGCCTCAGTTTGTCTATGAAATGAGATGCTACCTAAAGCTTTTCTAACTAGAAGCCAGTTCTTTGATTTTATAAGCATTTATGTGTATGTTTATATACTGTATATTTAACATATACCTATACTCTATTCGTAACCCATTATTTGTGGCCAACCTCCAGAAAACTTTAATTTTTTTCCCCTAGGCTTCACCACATTTTAGCAGCTCCCTCTTTTGTTTTATTCAGTCTAAAATATTAAGTGGGAGTCCAAATTATGTAAGAGTTCAATCTCCACGTAGAAATATCCACGGACTTACTGTGAAACAAAGAAAGGAAAAGGGTGCCTTTGTTCGAAACTGTGCCGAGCCCAAGGCAGAAAGGACCAGTACTGCTTGGGAGCTGGGCCTCTGGTTAGAGGTAACTTGGCAGATGGGACGTGTGTTCAGGTTTTTGCCCAGGTAAAGTTCCATAATTAGTGGATAAATAAAATTCAAGATGAAAATAAGGTAGAGGAGACCCAGTGGAGGGTCTGGTTTGGTTCAGGGTTCAGGGTTCTAAGATATCATAAAACCAGAAGACGTTTTCATTGTAACCAAAATTTTTTAGCAGTAGTATCTAACGTCTCTGTTGCATTTTTATTAATCATAAAGCTATTATTAATCACAAACTATTCCTCTAAGTTGTATTTCCATAGTTCACGTTCTTGTCCAGTATTACCGAGGTCGAGAGGGCCAGCGGCGGCCGTGAGTCAGGTGTGCTCCCTCCGCACCCACTAGGCACGCGGCATCCCGCACGGAGGAGGGCGCCGGCGGGCGTCTCGAGTTTCCCTCTTCCCAGCTGGAGGAGCAAAATTAAAAAGCAGCTTATAAATCTCACGGTACGGGAGATACAGAAGCTTGCGCATGTAAATTCACTTATGTTCTATAAATCTGAAGAGAAAGTGTATATATTTAAGGGCCTGAGGTCTTAGAAAAAAACCGTCTCTGCCGCCTCCCTGTTCAATAAAGCGGGAAGTATTACAGGTCTTCACTGCTAGGAGTCATCAGGGTTTTAGGCGTTGACTTCACAAATCACCTGTTCTAACTTCCACAAAATAAACTATGATTAACTATTAAAGTAACAACGACTATTAAGTCATTAAAGGAATTCTGTTTTTAAGGAGATTAAAAGATTAAACCATACTTGGTTATTTTATGAGAGGAAATTAAATCACTTCTAGAAGTATCAGGTTTTAACCTAGCATGATAGGGGGAATAATATATTGTAAGTCTTTGTAAAAAAATAATAATAATAATACATCTTTAAACACGTTGAAAGGACTTTGAAATTATATTACACAAGTAATTTTTAGACAATTGAAATGGCTAAAAAAAAAAAAAAAAAAAAAAAAAAGGACAAAACCCAAAAAAACCCCAAACCCTAACATCAAGAAGTCCATCTTGTGGAAATACATGGTAATTACAAGTCTAAATTCTGGATGTGAAAAGCTAAGTTTTTAGATACATATCCACAGTTCTTTAATAGCAAGTTCAAGTCCAGAACTGTAAAATTCTAATTATATTGTTAAAACGATTAGTCTCACACACTTCTAATCTCAAATGCGTTCTTTTCCAGAGATTTTTTCTAGAGTTTGTCGTGTGAAAGAAACATCCGAGAAGATGCTCATAAGAAACTGAACATGTTGAGACTCAAACTGAATGTATGAAAATATTTTGAAACAGTGAATTAGCATAAATTAATTTCTCTTAGACAGTGTTAGAATGAACAGTGGAAAGGCTACTAGTTATAAGTTCCCCCAGTTTCATGAGAACAGAATGGCATTTCATGTTAAGTTATTAAGAAGTAACGCTTAACTGTTAGATCTCCTTTAAAGAAGGTGAACAGGGAAATTCTAAAAAAAAAAAAAAATCACGTTTTCTTGACAATAAGCCACAGTAAGAAACGCTGGACCTGGTGTACACGCTAATACTTCTTAAAGCCATGCTTTTATATGCACATTATTACTTTCTAAATGCAATTTAGTGTCCTTTTTCCAAGACACACGTGTACTGCCAACGCACAGGCGTGTGCCCCAGATGAGCGGTGCAGTCCCTGCGTTCCACCCGGAGAACTTTCTGGTTACAGTGGTGACGCCCGGTGTGGCACAGGGGGTCTCGGGAACGTCTAGCACTTCGCTCCGGTTTTCGAGTTCCAGCCTAGATTTGTTTGCTGCTGCTGTTTGCTGCTCTTCTCGTGATCGATATTCTACTCCGGTTGTTCCTCAGAGCATTTACGATTCCTTCCATGCTTGCTGCTGACTCTTCACCGGATGTGTGCAGGGACGAAGTAGGAATCGGGGACAGTAAGCGTGAGTGGGGCAGCTGTTAACAGGTGGTGGTGACAGGTGGCTGAAGAGCTGGCTCGAGCAGCTGGGAGCCTCGCAGCATGTGCCCAGGTCCGAGTCGTCAGAGTCTGTCACCGCCGACTGCCAGTTGGCTGTGGCCGCAAGTGCGGAATGAAAGCCACACGGCCCACTGCTGCTCGGAGGATCTGCTAGGCGTCCGTGGTATCAGGATTTGGTGGCATTGAGGTCCTTGCAGTAACGTCTCTAGGGTTGAGTAAGTTTCTGCCTGGCTATACTGATGATGCAAAATTTGTTCTGTCCCCCACGTTCTTCTGGAATAGTTACCACTTTGCAGGTCAGTCGGGATGAGGAAGTGTGGTCAGCCTACACCCACACGCTGTTGAATTCCAGCCCAGGTAAGAAATAGGAATTATTGGCTAGAATGGTCATTTATTTTTAATATGCTTGAAATAGGAAAATCAAGAAGTTGTAGCTATATTAGTCAACTCGCATAATCATTAGGCTCTGCTAATACAAAATTGACTTAAATCACTATTTTTGTTAAATAGTGAGATAAGTTGAGAAACACACTGTACTGTAAAGAAGAGAGAGATCTGATCGTTAAAATGTTTTTTCCTACACTAGGGGTCCTTTTTTTTTTTTTTAAGATTGATTTTTTTTTTAAGATTTTATTTATTTATTTGACACAAAGAGAGAGAGAGATCACAAGTAGGCAGAGAGACAGGCAGAGACAGGGGGGAAGCAGGCTCCCCGCAGAGCAGAGAGCCCGATGCGGGGCTCGATCCCAGGACCCTGAGATCATGACCTGAGCTGAAGGCAGAGGCTTAACCCACTGAGCCACCCAGGCGCCCCATACACTAGGGGTCTTTTAAATGACAGCCCACCAACCAAATCTGGCCTGCTCTCTCTCTCTCTTTTTTTTTTTTAAATGGCCTGCAAGCTGAGAATGGTTCTTACATGTTTATGAAAGTACCTACATCTATTCTCAAATTTACCTGTTGGCCCACACAGCCTAAAACATTTTCTGTATGGTCTTTTAGATAATTTGCCAACTCCTACTCTAATTTTTCTTAAGTGTAAATAAATATATAAAATGTTAAAAATGAATTACACGGAATAAAGTCAAGCAACTACATGTTTTTTAAATACACTTAAATTTTTTTGACATCAAATCTGTCTCAAACGTCAATATTCATTATAAATGTGTATTGACAGTGGTAGAGTTGCATAAAATGCACATTTTACAAGGTAAGTAATAAGGGCCTTATTGGTGTTAAAGGCAAGCATTTCATTAGTATGACAACTCACACTGCTCCAGCTTCCTGGTACTTAAAATTATTGCTATCACAGCAGCGTAACCCAAAATTATAATGTCCAAATTGAAATTCAAGACAGTGCAACATATAGAGCTCATTCAGAACATCTGTATTCCTGAAGGAATCTTGAAGTATTTTCCTCTAGATATTATTTTAGAGTATTTCCATGGGCTTTTTTTTCCATAATGTTTTTCATTTTTTTTTTTAATCGTTTTGAGAGAGCATGGAGTTGAGGGGAGAAGGGCAGAGGGAGAGGGGGAGGGAGCATCATAAGCAGGCTCCACGCTCAGTGTAGAGCCCGATGCGGGGCTCGGTCTCACAGCCCTGAGATCCTGACCTGAGCCAAAATCGAGAGTCGGACACTTAACTGACTGAGCCATCCAGGCGCCCATCCCAATATGTTTTTCAAAAACTCCGAAACTAAACATCACAAATAGAACCGTTAAAAATATAGTATCTTCTTTGATAATAAAGTCTATGCACATTTGACACACCTACACAGTTCTTCCAAGGGGCCAATAAAATGGAAACCCATAGAATTCTTCAGGACTACTTTGTTTTTTGAAATTCAGATGCTCCTTGTTTATACAAAACATGGATGTACACATTTCACGTCTTTCTAAAATCACTTTTTAAAAACAAAATGAAATTCAGTGAGTATGGAGTGTAGTGTTCGTTTCAGAGGTCAGTTTGGGGATTCATCAGTTGCAGACAACGCCCAGTGCTCATCACACCATGTGCCCTCTTTCATGCCCACCCCCCGCCCTGGTCACCCCATCCCCACCCCCGCCCCTCCGGCAGGCAGCCCTCAGTTTGTTTCCTAGAGTCAAGTTCCTTGTAAGTACAAAGAAAGGGCTCGTTTCTTGCTTTTCTCTGTACGTAGAGCTGAGCACAGTATGTGACGTAGAACCGGTGCTCAGGTGGCTGACTGACTAATACTTCATTATCCGTTTTAACAGAAATGCGACTGTACCGGATTTGAGGATCTGAGAGTTTCAGGCACATCTGCCCTCTTTGACTTCAGTAAATTCCCACCTAGAAGCGCTCTATTCATTCCCTCATTCATTCACACGACTGCAAGCTTACTTTTCGAGGCACGCTTTTAGGTTCTGGAAATAGTGGCCTAAGTTAACTATTCATAAGTGAGTAAGACAGACCAGGTCCCTGTTCTCAGAATTTACAGCAGTGGGGTTTATGGGAGGGAGGAAGAAAGAAGTTTCTGGAGCGATACTAAGATGGATTGGATTG
Source organism: Procyon lotor (assembly GCA_028646535.1). Lineage (NCBI taxonomy): Eukaryota > Metazoa > Chordata > Mammalia > Carnivora > Procyonidae > Procyon > Procyon lotor. The sequence goes on along the minus strand of CM053610.1, from coordinate 2,013,460 downwards.
GGAGGGAGGATCTCTCTGAAGTACTGTTTCCATGAGACCCAGAGGACAGCGTGTGCCCGGGAAACAGAGCCACGAGAGCAAAGCCTCGACGACAGGAGCAGGACTGTCCAGGCTGGTGGTCTGCTCAACGAGAGAGGAGAGGAGCAGTAAGCTAGGTGAGGAAAGGGGCAGAGGCCAGGTCATGCAGGACATTCAGGCCCTGATCTAAAGGTCGGGTTTGAAATGCAAAGGACACCTCTGGAGAGATTTCGCGGGTTTGCATTTTATTAAGTACGTTCAGGTGAAAGGCAGAGAGCACAAAGTTTACCACGTTGAGGGCCGTCCGTTGGCGACTCGGACACTCACGGGCTCTGCAACCGTCGCTTCGGTCTGGCTCCTCACAACCAAAGGAGGCGCCGTAGCCCCGAGGCAGGCACTGCCCAGCTTCCCTTCCCCCAGGGCCCCCGCCACCCCCAGGCACCCCTAACCTGCTCTGTCTCTCTGGATTTACATATTCTGCACGTTACCTATAAATGCAGTCTGACGGTGTAACCTTCTGTTTATTTTCTCGCGTGGCGTGTTTCTGAGGTTCGTGCACGGGAGTCGGGGTGCTCCTTCCTTCTTGTGGCTGAGGACCCGCCCGTGTGTAGGTTTACAACCTGCACGTATTCACTCACTGCCCATTCGAGTCGTTTCCATGCTTGGCTGCTGGGGCACCGCTGCTGTGGACCTTCCGTGGGGTATCTGTTCGGTCTCGGGCTTCAGGTCTTTGCGTGCATCGCCGGAGGGTAGGACAGCTGGGTCATAGGGGGATTCCGCACTGAAGTCTCGGAGGAGCCACCAGACTGGTTTTCACGGGGACTGAAGTGTTTCAGTCCCCCCAGGAATGCACAGGGGCTTCTGAGCCCTGCACAACCTTGCCAATACTTACTTTCAGTCCTTTGATTCGAGCCGAAGTTCTGGTGGGTGCGATGTGACGTCTTGCTATGGTTTGTAATTTCCAAATGAGTCACGATACTGCACGCATGTTCGAGTGCTTGTTGGCTCTTGGGACATCTTCTCTGGGGAAATGTCCATACAAGCCCTTTGCCCCCGTTTTTGTTGGGGCATTTGTCATTTTGTTGCTTAGCTGTAAGAATTCTTTGTATGTTCTGAATACTAGATCCTAAGCAGGTACGTGATTTGCAAGCATTTTCTCCAGTTCCGTCGCTTATCTTTCCACTTTTATGAAAGTACTCTTCACACAAAGGTTTTCTTGTTTTTTAAAAAAGCCCAGTTTACCTTTGGATTTTTTGTTGTTGCTTTGTTTTCCTGTTATTGGTGCTTTTGGTGTCTTATCTAAGAATCCACTGCCAAATACAAGGTTATGAAGATTTACTCGTAACTATGCTTTTTCGCAAGAGTTTTATGGTTCTAGTTCTTTTAGGTTTTTGATCAATTTATTTTTTATATATGGTGTGAAGTAAGGGCACAACTTCGTTTCGCAAGGGGCTAGCCAGTTGCCCAAACTGTGTGTTGAAGGCTACTCGTTTCCCCACCAATGGTCTTGGCAGACTTGATGAAGCTCAGTTGACCATAGATGAGCAGGTTTATTTCTGGACTGTCATTTCTATACTATTGGTCCACATGCCTCTCCATCTTGAGGCACTACACGGTTTTGATTAACACAGTTTTGTAGGTGAGCATGAAATTGGAAAGTGTGAGTACTCCAACTGTATTATTTTGTCGAGGTGGTTTTGCTATGTGGGGTCCCTTCCGTTTCCATTTGATTTTTAGGATCAGCTTTTTTATTTCTGCAAACAAGCTTTTGGGATTTTGATAGGGATTGCATTAAATCTATAAGTTACTTCCAAGTATTGCTATTCTAACAATAGCAATTGTTAAAAACAATATAAGTGTAAAATATTAAAAATATTAAAAAATAACAAGTCTTGTAATCAATGACCATGAGAGGTCTTTCCACTTAGGTGTTCTTTAGTTTCTACCAACAATGTTTCATAGTTTTCATGTGCAAATCTTTTACCTCCCTCCTCCATTAATTGTATTCCTTATACTATACTGCTGAATTCAGCTTGCTTGTTATTTTGTTGAGGATTTTTACCTTACATTCATAAAGTATACTAGTCTGTAATTTTCTTGTGATGTCTTTATTTGACCTTGGGAGCAAGGGAGTGCTGGCCTCATAGAATGAGTTAAGAATGTTCCTTTTTTTTTTTTTTTTTTTGGTTTCCTGGGATTAATTCTTATTCAAATATTTGGTAGAAATCTTTGATTACTGACTCAATCTTTTTTTTTTTAAGATTTTATTTATTTATTTTTACAGAGAGAGGGAGATTACAAGTAGGCAGAGAGGCAGGCAGAGGGAGAGGGGGAAGCAGGCTCCCTGCTGGGCAGAGAGCCCGATGCGGGGCTCGATCCCAGGACCCTGAGATCATGACCTGAGCCAAAGGCAGAGGCTTTAACCCACTGAGCCACCCAGGAGCTCCTCAATCTTTTTTTTTTTTTTTTTTAAGACTTATTTAGAGAGAGGGAGGATACATGTGCATGCGTGGGAGGAAGGGCAGAAGGAGAGGGAGAGGGAAAATCTCCAGCAGATTCCCTGCTCATCATGGAGCCCGACGTGGGGCTCCACCTCACAATCCTGAGATCATGACCAGAGCTGAAATCAAGTCAGATGCCAAACAATTGGCATCACCCAGATGCCTGATTCAGTCTCTTTAACATGTTACAAGACTGTTTAGATTTTGTTTCTTCTTGACTAAATTTTGGCAGTTTTTGTTTCTAGGAATTCATCCATTTCACACGAAGTATCTAATTTGTTGGCATACAACTGTTTATAGTATTCTCATAATCCTACTTCTGTAAGATCAGTAGTAATGTCCCTAATTTTCATTTCTGATTTTAGAAATTTTAGTCTTCTGGGCGCGCCTGGGTGACTCAGTCAGTTAAATGTCTGCCTTCAGCTCATGTCTTGATCTCCGGGCCCTGGGATTGAGCCCCATGTGGGACGCCCTGCTCAGTGGGAAGTCTGCTTCTCCCTCTCCCTCTACTTGTGCGTGCTCTCTCAAATAAATAAAATCTTTAAAAAAGAAATTTTAGTCTTCTCTTTATCTTTAGTCTGTTTAATAATGGTTTACCAACTTCTGGTTTTATTGATTTTTCTGTTGTTTTTCTATTCCACTTTGTTTTTTTCCTTAAATCTCCACTGTAATCCTTATTATTTCCTATCTTCTAATGGCTTTGGGTGTAGTTTCCTTTTTTCCCTAGTTTTTTAAGGTTTAAAGTTGGGTTATTGATTTGAGATCTTTCTTCACTTTTTAAAGATTTTTTTTTTTTTTTGACAGAGATCACAAGCAGGCAGAGAGGCGGGCAGAGAGATAAGGGGAAGCAGGCTCCCTGTTGGGCAAAGAGCCTGATGTGGGGCTCAATCCCAGGACCCTGAGATCATGACCTGAGCTGAAGGCAGAGGCTTTAACCCACTGAGCCACCCAGGTGCACCTCTCCCTTCACTTTTAATGTATATAAATTTACAGCTATAAACGTTCCTCTCAGCTCTATCACTTAAGTTTCAGAATGTTTCATTTTCATTTGCCCCAAGTATTTTCTAATTTCCCTGTGGTTTCTACTTTGACTCACTGGTTAAGAGTATGTGGTCATCGGAGAGTTTGATGTAAGGAAGAGGCATGCTAGGATTTATAACTTAGCGAGAGTATCTTGGCTTCGAAGTGAGTAAAGGGTTGTGGAAGGCAAGTATGAATGCTGGAAAGCCTTTTAGGAGGTTGGTGCAATTGTCTGTGAGAGAAATACACTGTCAACAGTAGAAACAGTGTAAGTGATGGAAATTACACACAGGAGCAACGTATTCTGGCAGTAAAATCTGCAGGACTTCATCAACTAGGTGGCCAAGGGAAAGAGAGAAATCAGGAATTCTAGGTTTTGGCTTGCACAGTTGGGTGGATGAGAGATGAAGAGACAAGGTTTTTTTCCCTTTGGTGCTGAGAAAGAGTACTGAGGGAGAGAGATCAAGGGTTGTTCGGAGACTCGAGATGCTCATCAGAGCTGTCAATAAAGCAGAGTGTGTGCGACGGTCACGTCCAAAATAAATGTCAGAACGCGTATGCATTTGCAAGGATCAGCACAAAGACTATTACACGGAACCATACGGAGTTACCTCGGAAAGTATAGATTGAGGAAAAGTAACAGACCAGGAATGAGCCCTGCATTAAGAGGGAAAGGGAAGCCAGGAAAGAGAGAAAGAATGGAAAATATGCCAAATTCTGGATGACATGGCACTGAGAAGCTGAGTTAAGAAGATGGTGATTAGGGTACCTGGATGGCTTAGTCGGTTAAGCATCTGCCTTTGGCTCAGGTCTTGATCCCAGAGTCCTGGGACTGAGCCCCCTTTGGGCTCCTTGCTTGGTGGGGAGTCTCCCCCTGGCTTGTGCTCTCTCTCTCTCATAATGAATAAATAAAATCTTAAAAAAAAAAACGGGAGAGTATACTTCGTAAAATTAATCACTGGTGATTTTGATAAAAAGTAGGTTCAGCGAAATAGTAACTAGAGAAAATTATTTCCTTATGTTCTGTGTAAAGGTAAGTAGAGAATCACATCAGATGGGTAGCAGTCTGAGGGGAACTTGATGCCAGGCGTGTGTGTACTAAGTGTGGGCTATACACACGGGCAGCGATGCAAAGACGGCAGGAGTCAGAGCACTAGTAGGGGGACAGTCCTGACATCAAAAGATAAATCTGCCATAGGAACATGTGAGCAATCAAAAAATGCTGGTATTAACGCAGGTAACATGTTTGGGAGAAAAGATGAGGAAAGTATGAAGTGAGGCCACCTGCTACAAGGTAAAGAACTATGGAATGCAGCCCTGAAATGGGGTAAAGTCAGGGCAGAGGTAGGATTGCTACCTCTGCAATCTGTGAGCAGATTCGATGAGAGGTGAGAGAAGAAAAAGTATTACTTTTGACTGGAGTGTCCGTAATGGGTAAGGAAGGGAAGAGGGACAAGGACGGTGACAGGCACAGACAGTGGTGGAGCGAGCAGGCTGCAGGGGGAGGACGGTGAGGGTGAAAAGAGCGTTGGAAAGGGAGATTCAGGGGGACACACTGACCCCCTACCGAGCAGGTCACACACAGGGCAGTGTGTGAATGCGTGTGACACCTTGTAAGTGTGGCCAGACACAATGGAGTTTCAGCCCCTGAGCAGGAGTCATTGTCCCTGTTGCCCTCCCACTAACTAATCCCTCTGCTTGTCTAGACTAAGAAAGCCGCTTTATCCACCGGACTTCACTAGTGGTTGGATTCCCACTCCCCGCTACCCTGCTGCAGGCCAGCAATGGGGAGTGAGGCCGCCTTCTATCCTGCTTCCGATGGGAGAAGGATAGTTGGATACCATGTTCATAAAATAACTTTTTATTTGTAATACTTAAGTCACAGAGCATTTATTTCAACTTTAATATATAATTAAAACAAATGTATATTTTTATATTTTAGTAAGATACTATACAACGAGTATTAGGAGCTTAAAAAGTACTGGTTAAAACAGCCTGCTTAGGAGTTGAGACTTCTGCCTACAGTGGAGATGCTGGGACAGTAGAGTAACTGGCGCCATAGCCGGATACACACTCTCCCACACTGGGCTCAAAGTACCGACCTAAACTCAGGTCAGCATTTTAAATCCGAGCCTTTAGCCTCTCCCAGCATGCTACATTATTACATGTACTATATTCTGAACTAGTAATGCTTATATTTAGTCCAAGCTGTATGCATTTAAAAATACATTTTATATGATAAACTTTATTTAAAAAAACTAGTTAACTTGGTAAGATTTGTGCAATGTAAATATTACTACAAAAACAAATTCCTTTTACTGTATGGTTTCCCAAAAATTTCTCTTTAAAAGAAGAGCAGTATTCTACAGACAGAAGTCTCTTGAGGTTGGAGTCATGTTAAAGTGGTTCTTTCTCATCCATAAGACGACATTTCTTTGGATTTGGAGGCTCCTACAAAGTACTCTTGTATTTTTCTCTTTGTAGGGCTACTCTGGTATTTCCTGTTATACACAAAAAGGAATAAGTGGATAAAACTTGTTGATAACAACTAGACATCACACACGAACATTTCTTTCATGAGCCATGAATAATGACATCAGTCCTCTGCGTACATTAAGGAGCTCCTCTTCTTGCTATAGCCGGGGGGGAGGGGAGGGGGGGAGGAGAATAAAAATCACACTTAGATTTTCATTTATCACTGTAAAATCACCAAACGGGGGTGGGGTGGGGTGGGGTGGTGGGAAGGCTATTACTTGGGCTTCTTTTTAAAACAATCCCTTTTGTAAAGATATTTTGTATCGGTGCTGCTCCTCTCTAACCCCCTGGATCTGTTCCTAGCTAGCTACAGAGTTCAAGGATCACCACTGATATTCTAGATCAATTAAGAGAGCTAGTCTTTTAAATCCCAAATTGTTAAAATATTTTTCTAGGCTGAATTTCATTCACCAGTCTAGTTAGCCAGCTTGTTTGCTTCAAGCTAAGGTAGCTCAGGCACAAAGGCCTGATCCTCTGCTGGTCGGGCACAGTGAGCTTCTATTAAGACTGAGCAAGTCCATTAGTACTAATCTTTGAGTGCAGGCTACATTACACTGTACCTAGGGAGGTCTGCCGTCGGAGACAACAGCGAAGCCATGTTCACTTGGACCCCCCCCCCCCCGCCCCCAGGAGTGCTTTTTCCCCCACAGTGCAGCTAGCTGCTAGTCTACCAGTCAACTACTTCTACCCTCAAATCTAAGTAAAGGGAGTCCTGTTGTCCAAGGAGACAGTAATTCCTTCTGGGGAGCTCTGTCCTGACACCCCCCGCCCCCTCCAGAAGGCATGGCAGAGGTCCTCTGGGGTGTACAGTGCTTGGATGTAGTACAAAGAAATCATTCTTGTAGCTCATTTTAAAATCTGCAAACTGACATTTTTTCCTTAGGAGGGACTCATTTTAATCACCTCCATTAGTATTTTACTATAAATTAGAATAATGGGAACAAAAAGAACTAAAAATCACTGGGCTAAAACTGTCTCTCAATCCAAAAAGAAAGACAAGCCTGTGAAGGACTTGCCCTTCACTGTGGCTGATCCACATGAATCCCTGCCCCAAGAGTGGACTTACCGTTTCCTTCAGGAGCCTGTCTTGTAGCATTTTCATGTTTTCTTTCATCGAACACATCTGTAAATACATAATTCATCTATGAAACTTACCGTAAAATTTTCACAGCAAAGAGGTATTGAGAGAGACGATATATAAACACGTAAGGGCTGGTACCTCAGATGTAAAAACAGTGTCTTCATAATCAGTGCTGTAGAAGACATTTTTGTCCAGTGATGCTTTCAAAAGGTGAAGCCTAACAAAAGGAGTAACGTTTGTAGTTATCATTTTAAATTGCATTGCTACAATATAGTGATTAGATTTTGATTAAAAAAATCACACTAACCTCTGCTGTTCACTTTTTTGATAGGCACTGAACTTCTGAAATGTCTTTTCCCAGAAATCCTTAATTTTAAAATACAAAAATTAACTCTTAGAAAATTATTATATTCCTAATTTAAATAAACAACGTGGCTATATGCTAAGCATAGTCTAGATATCATGCACTCTCAGGGTTTTCCTCTTATTATCAAAGGCATTATTCATCATAAGCTTCAGTTTGTGTGTACATGCAATCAAACTATTTTCTAAAAAACAAAGTTAAGTTTTCCCAACTGTAGCTCTTAAAAAATGTTCTTAAAAGCACAAACCACAAACTCCTTTTCCAAATCTTTTAAAGACTGTGAATCTTTTTCAAAGTTCTGCAGCTCCTCTATGATGATGAACTGGAACTTATCAAGTTTTCTGATCCTAGTAGAGAAACAGAATATCAGTTTTGTAGACTGTAGCATTCAGAAGATTTCAAAAGAGGTTTTTATTACAGACCTATGCTCCTGAATCTGGTGGTTCATCGTGTTCAGATGCTGTTGAGCCGTTTTCCAAGACTGTTTAGTAAAATAATCCATCATTTTTTGGCGGATCTGAAAAAATACTAATATTTAACTTGAAAACTCTTTACAAAATAATCTAACCAAAATAATCTTCAACACTCAAGAACAAAGCCTTGACCATGCAAATGACTAAGAAGAACTCAGAAAAGTGACAAATGAAAACCCAAGTGATTTGGTGATTTAAACGCAAGCGTTCATAAATAAACCCAGTCAGAGTGGCATCTGGTTCCATCAGGAAGGTTTTGACTACGGGTTTAAGTGATCATTGATTTTGTAAAGACACCACAGTCCACATGTTTTACAAAAAGTCAGACTCAGAATTATTACCATCTTCCATGAAAACATATTTGCTAGATCCAGCCAGATGCAGAACGGAATATATAAATCAGGGCTTCTCTGTTTAGACTAGGTTGACCTTTGATAATTGAAATAGACAGAATCTTAGTTTCAGAAAGGAGAAAAAGAGGTAGGTGGAGAAAACAGTAATTAAAAATTGTTCTAGAACGTAGTTTTGCAAACATCACCGCACTGGAGACTCAGCAGCTAAGGCTCAGCTATGGCTCAGCTAAGCTAAGGTCTAGTGACACGGGATGAGAGGGTGCCTGCTCTAGCCGTCGTCTAGTGCAATGAAAAGATGAGGCACGAAAAGAAAATGATTCAGAAAAAAGAAAGATAATGCCGAGAATCCAAATGGTAAGCAGACTGAAAAGGGAAATAAGACAAAAGAATCTAGGAGAAGGAAGACTACGGTAACGCACAGACTGTAGAAGAGAACCTGGCTCCCAGGACAATTATTCCACTTTGCCCCAGGCTGTGAGGACCAAGGGAATTAACATATGGTGCTTTGTTGCCAAAGGATCAAACCCAGCTGACAGTCTCGTGGAGCTAGTATCTCATCATATATTGGGTATGAGTCATAATTTAAAGAATGGTAACTCACATGAAACTTCCTCCTAAATTCTGTGTTGAGGCTCTTGCACATCACCCCGAGCCCTGAGATCTCACTTTCCCAGCTCTCCCCATGGAGAGAAAAGTCATTTGTTGATAATGGAGATACACTTCCAGATACTAAAAAATGAAGACAATCAGGTAAAGGTAAAATGTACATTATTACAAATTTAGTCTGAATCTAAACTTCATAAAGCTGAGAACAAAATCTTACTTTCAGATTCTATGTGTGATCTAAGAATTATGACATAAAAGACCTATTTTTCAACTTAAAACTATTTTGATTTCTAAAAATAAGATGGAACATTTTTGGACTGATCATTTTTGAACTATTTCTATGTTAATCGAATATTTAGTGACATACTGATCAGTAACTTCCTTTCTAGTAAGGCTTCTATGTGGTAATCAATCATAGAATCATAAAGGAGATTTATGAGTACAAATAGACCCTTACAACCATATTTTTCACATAAAGTGAACTTTGTGATAAAGCACCATCCTTACTAGACTTATCCGGAGTTCTCTTTACAGAGGGGATTTCTTTTGTGCGGATCATTCAATCTTTAAGAAACCACCTTCCACAATAATTGCATTTTGACAAAGGCATTTTATCTGCCTACCTTTGAAAGTGTGATGATCTTTATCCGCGGTTTTAGATACTTTTTTGGGAAGCAAGTATAGTCTCCCTTCCTCCTCTTCTTCCAATTCTATTTCATCAGCATGACTTAGATTATCTTCTATGTACATTCGTTTGCGACTAAGATGCTGTGTGGGGCCTTAGGTACAGTTAAAAAACAATAGTGCTACAATCTTGATTAAAATACCTAATAATTTTCTTGCTTTTATAAAAAAACAAAAAAGCTTTCAGATGTTTTTAGGCAACTGTGCATTAAGTTCTATTTTCCATTCAACTAACCACATTGATGGTTATGATTTAAACCACAATTTCCTGCAGCAGTACTTCAGTAATGCTGTTTCAGAGCAGGCTCGGACTACAGACCTGACATATGAGTAGAGTCATAAGGCATGTCGCACCACGTCTGCTCTCTTCCTTCACTCGACAGGGATAGTGGAGATGCGGAATGACTTCCCTGAAATAGATGTGAGAAATTGGGAACAAATTAAGTGTTCTTGGCTTCACCTTTGACCATCTTTCGCAAACCCTGAAGAAGTGAACTGCAAATGTGGTCCATTCATTTTTCAGGCAGTTTTGTTTCTGTCCCTCCCTCTGTCTCTGTCACAACCGTGCACTGATGAAAATGCCTATGTCCCTCTTAGTCCAAAATGACAGCAACAGTCTTTCCCCACGCTCCTGCTTTTCAATTCTTCCTTAGTAGGATTGCGATTTCTTTGAGTTGGGAACGGGAAGCCACACAAAATAGAAGTCAAAACTCTTGTTTCAACCTACTTTTCAGCCACCTCTTTTTTCCTCTAACCTGGTGTTTTCCTGTATACAAGTTTCTCCATTTTAGTCAAATGAGTCATTCTCCTCTTCCGTGAAAATGCCCACGCCAGTCGCCCTCCTCTACTTATTAGGTGGGTAGGCAGACGCAGACCAAGCAGGAAGGAACAGAAGCCTATCTGGTGAGGTGGAGCCTTCCCCAAGTTACAGAATTCCACCTTACCATCCTGTGTTTTACAGGTTATTACAATATTTGTGGACTGATGAACTGCTATAGGGGCACAAAGCTCAACCAAATTTCTATATAATCATAAAACCAGAAAGTCCCAGTTATAACTACGTAAGTCAGTGGTTTAGGAGCTGTATCCTATTTAAGACCTTACAAATTCTCATTTTAAAAATTTCAACTTTTTTTCCAACATCAAACCATCCCCCATACTTTAAACATCAGATTTTCAGTAACAGTTAAAAAATATTAAAATTAGTAAAGGACAGTAACCTGATTCTTGTAAGAACAGTCTTACATTCTTAAGACTGTAACAACAGTCTTATCTTAGTTTAAGTTGGATGATTATACTACCCTTTAAACCTCTCTTGCTTTGTACAGGATTTTCATCGTTTGCAAGTTCAACCTCCATCAGCTTTGTTCTGAACTGTAAATGCTACATCTGAGTAGCTGTTGCAATTGTGTGTATCTTGCCCAAGTACCACAGAATTTATATTTTTTCTATTCACAACAATATTAATTGGAGTATGTCTGGGCTATGAATGACCAAGACATGCAAACCCAGAGGAAATCAGAAAATTATTTAAAGCCAAAATACAATATGAAACCCAAACTACTTACATTTTGAGGGAATAATTCATGTGCTGCTGAAATTCAACACCCATTCACAATTAAAGGTGAAAAACCCTTAGGCAACTAAAATATTAATTTTTTCAGAGTACCCACCCAAAAACTACAGAATAAGCATGCCTGTTGATAGAGTATCTAGTTAACATTGTCCCCAAGGTCATCATCACCTTAACAAGTATAAGAATTAGAATGGAAAATGCAAAAGTTATCATGAGCAACTGTCTATAGTCAAAATCCAAGAGGCCCTAGGCAGGGAATTATGACAGAATTAGTCAGGTTGAAGATATAAAAATCAATAGTGTGGGGCGCCTGGGTGGCTCAGTGGGTTAAAGCCTCTGTCTTCGGCTCAGGTCATGATCTCAGGGTCCTGGGATTGAGCCCCGCATCGGGCTCTCTGCCCAGCAGGGAGCCTGCTTCCCCCCCTCTCTCTGCCTACTTGTGATCTCTGTCAAATAAAGAAATAAAATCTTAAAAAAAAAAAAATCAATACTGTTTCTATACAAAAGCAAAAAATTAAAAGCCCAGAAAATTCAGTTTTAATACAGCAAAGAGAAAATCCATGAAACACAGGAATTAATCTACTTTCTTTGCAGAAGATCTGGCATAATTTTGTTGGAAATAACACCAAAATGTAGACAGAAAAATATATGGACAAGAAAGCTCAGTATCAATATTGGGACAAACTGCAAAATTTACCTGAATGAGTAGAGGGCCCACAGCATGCACAAGAAGGAGAGGGGGGTGAAGCTCCCTGGAGGCTCTACTGATGAGAGCCATGTGGCTTCAGCACAGAGAGCCCACCTCACAGCTGCGCCCCCAGCCCACCCCGTTGCCAGGGCTGTGCCCAGATGAGCACTGCAAACGATGGAGACAGGAGGGAACCTCGGGCATGATGCTGCACTAACTCACCACCCACGTGCACAGAGAACTCTTAGAAAGCCTGAAAACCTAAAAGTTAAAAGGAATCAAAACATTTTTACCAGGAAGGAATATGACAGTAGCTTGAGGGATTTGTTGAACACAAAGACTGGTAAATTTTATGGTATCATTTTTTTGTCATATAGAAGTTTTTTATTTAAGTGAAGAGATAACATACTGGAAAAAGAATGTATTGTACATAACCAATACAGAATTAATACCTAAAATATTTTAAGAACTACAAAATTATAAGAAAAATCAGATGATGCAAAAAAAAAAAAAAAAAAAAAAAGAAAATAGGCAATTCACAAACCGGCCAAAAAATGTGAAATACTGATGCTGTTAATCAGTAAAATGCAGGGTAAAGTTCCTCACTACACTTACAGATTGGCAAAAAGAGAACCATCTGGTAACAGCTGGTTAAAACTGTAGAGAAGTGGGCACTATCACGTAACAGTGCTGGGGAGTATAAGCTGACAGAACTATTTATACAGCAAATTTCCAATATCTAAGAGTTAGCAGTAAGTGGGAAACAAATGGCCAATACGTAAGTGCCAATTAAAATTCCAACTAGCACCAAGTAGCATAAAAGAAAGTGGGCAGGGGATCATCTAGGTTTTGAGATTTGCAAGGTGGAATACTGAGGGAAGAAAGGAGTCAGGGAAACCAAGGATAGTAGAGCAATGTTGACAAGGATGGTGGGATGATGATCTGTGGGAAAGTGGTGTTCCAACTGTGGGCTGTAGAAATTGCGTCTTGCGAAGGTGCTTTGGGGGTTACTGGGGAGGGAGGCCAAGTGGGCTAGGGTGCAGATCTCCTGTCTGCTTTAAATAGCAAAGCTCCATTTTTTGGCACATTGGTGCTTTCATGAGAGATTCCGTTAGAAAAATATGCTCTGTGAAGACTACTGTCTAAACAGAATAAAAAGACCTTAAACCGTGTAGGAATACAAACACTCAGTTGGAAATGGTAGGACAGGAGTTTGGTTTTATCAGAGGTTTTAGATTATGGCTGTAGGTGTACTGAACTCTCATTAATTTTATCTCTATACAGAGGGTAGCACATATCAAAAGAATAATATATTTGAGTATTTAATATGTCTCAGGTATTAATGCTTAAATAATCAGACTGATTTTTCACAGCCCCACTGTGCAAATGAGGAATTCATTAACTTGTAAAATGTTAACACAGTTAGCAAAGAGTGGAGCCAGGATTTAAATGCAAATCTGACTCAAAACCTTTTTTGCTACACCCAGTTACAGTGAACTATATTATCTTGGCAGTCAGTTCTGTAACTTTATTACTGCTTTACAATTCTCTAATTTAAGCCATTTATACAACCCAAGCCAAAAAAAAAAAAAAAAAAAAAAGCGGGGGGAGTGGTGGTGGTGTGGCGTTTGTAAACTGGTAAAAAGTATCCACAACTTAACACCATTCCTTGTAGGCATGACAGTCTTAGCTACCTTCCCTCACTTTGACTATAATTAATTCCTATCTTTAATGTCTTTTTGCCACCCTTGTGAACATACCTACATATTGAAAAAAAATGGTACAAAAAGATTTTTTCACGTATCATTAAATTTGTTACTACTCATTAACTGTGTGGTTTGGATGTACCGACGAGTGAGCAGAACCTCTGTGGAAGTGACTATTCCTATCACAATGCCCCTAAGAGCACACAGCACTTCCCACACCATCACATCCTGCCTCCTGTAGCTACTTATTAGTCTAGAACTTTCGCGGAGGCTATTTTACTTATTAGGGGGTGATTCTCCCGCAGACCAAACCCAGAAACCTATGTCAGGTGGATAAGCAATGTATATTTGATTAGGGTTAGAGACAAATTATTTACCCCCTTCAGATATATCTGATAAAGAAAAAAATAACGTATATTCTTACCAACAAGAAGGATTGTGGAATTGGCGAGCAACTTTCTCTTGCACATAAACTTTTGTCACTGTTTTTAGGTGAATTTTTTGGACCTCCAACTCCATATTTACTGCTTAAGGATTCAGGTGATGAAGTTTTTGGAGAAGGTGATAGGGATTTTGTTATACACTCATAATCCTGAATAAAATCCCTTTCTCTTATTTTCTCTATACCTGTATTGCCTCACAAAACACAAAAAACAGATGGCAATTATTATCACTGGTGTCTGCTTCAGAAACAGTATGATTAAATTCTAAGACTATAATGATTAAGCAAATCCTCAAATCTTATCTATATTTAAAAAGATAAATGTTTAATACATCAAGACCAAATCTGTAAAACTCTGAAAATGTTATAGTTCAATTTAAAATGTAATCCTAAGAACTTTCAAACGTTCAAACAAAAGTATCTGTGGTATGAGCTGCTCTGTGATGATCAACCTTAATATGATCTTGAGTATTTTGACATCCTAACCAATACGGTCACATAGTAAAGTCACAGAATTTTCTGGTTGGAGATGGCTTGGGAAATCATCTTATCTCAATCCTTCATATATAGACGAGGAAATTCATGGCCAAAATAAGTTTCAGTATAAATGAATTCTCAGGATAGTTTTCAAGTCGAATAAGGGCATGTACATCTGTCTTCTAGTATGTGGTTATCTGACATGACAGTGGTCCTGAGCACTATGGAAATATTCTAGAAAAGAACAAAATAGCTACTTTGGAGGAAGTATATGTTAATTTATTTAAGTCCTGAATTTTAACTGAAAAGATGGATACTTGGAAATGCTTTAAAATATCCTTAAAAGGAAGTGAAAAAGATAAAAAGCACAAACTTAGTTTCTATGGTAAAAAAGTGTGTGATGTGTATGTATGTGTAATATACACTAGAGCTCCAAAGAATACGAATTTTGGTCAGTTATTTTTAAATAAAAGCAAACCTCAAATCATGATGATAATCTACTATGGGTCCACAGAGTGACCATGATAGTCCTTAGAGACTTTTGTCAATGAAATGTAAAAAAGATAAAGCAGAAATCCCCATCATTATTTTCGTGTTGTTAAATATATTTGGGGATTAAAAACCTAAAAGTTTATTCAGCTTTCACATTATAAGTTGTAAATATACATTAAATATTTTCCATATTGAAGCATTTGAGCTTTAACTTCCTATTATGAAAGACTTGAATGTCACAGGGACACTGTCCAGATGTCTACTTCACAAAGACCAAGTTACTAGCATTAACTAGTTCAAAAAATGAAGTTTTGACTACCTATAATTTTAAAGGGCATATTTAAGATTAATCTTCAAACTGTATTTTCACACAATTAGAATCAAACTATATTGTCATACAGAATCATAATTCAACTTATTGAATATTTAAAAGAAAAAAATGATACTGACATCTCATTACTTCTATAGACGATGGGCTCCCAGATAAGGATACAGGAGATAAGCCAAGGCTATTATCTCTTACAGCATCTTTTAGGAGAGATGAATTTTTCCATTCTTTTGATACATCCTTTTGTATTTCAGCAGAGAAGGTGTTCTGTTGTTTCTTTGGCAGCTTCACGGTTTTGCTTCTGGAATGGATATTCTCCTCCTAAATGTATTGATAACTTTCAAATCATACTTGAATACAAATAATTTATACTTAAATCATGCTGAAATACCAAATATCTTCTATTACTATTTACAGGCATAACAGAGGCCTCAACGTGAGTGAGTGAAGGACTTTCTAATATATTAGAAGACCTGTGACAAATTCACAGGAAAATATGACACATGGATTATCACAGCATAAGAAATACAAACCAAAATGCTGTAAGGAGAAAGTTATAATCAGTCTGGGGAAACCAGAACGAGTTCCTGGATTTCATGGTACCTGATGTGCTTGAGAATTGAAAAAGAAGGTGGTGAAGGAAGACCGACCAAGGCCAGGGGAGACTCCTGATAGAGCCCCGGAGGCGGAGAGGCACAGGTCTCACTGGGTGTATGTGCCGCCACGGCAAGCCCATCACAAGTCCCATTCGGGAGTCACGGGTTATTCCATCTGTTTCAGTGCTGGGTATATACCAGGGAACGGGGCAATGAGTTTGCAGAGGTATTCTGTTCACTGAATAATTCACTATATGGGGATTTTCAGGGTTTTTCTTTGAAGAGGGGTAAGAGGAGAGGTGTGTATGTGTGGGAAGGCTTGGGAAGACTTAAACAGCTATATATAAACAGCTTAAATTAGAGCAAGAAGTGACAGAAAATGTGGAGATAAGTTATAAAGTCCTTCAAGTCTTCCAAGTAAAGGATAGCAAGGTTATAAACAAGGGGAGTTGGAAGTTTAATGATGTGAAATTAGAATAGCGTAATGGCCAGAGACCTACCTTTAGTGCTAGACTCTTTGGGTTCACACTTTTGTTTTACCACCTCCTACCTGTGTGACCTTGGGCAAGTTCCTTTATCTCTCTGAGCCCTAATTTCTCATTTGTAAAATGAGATGTCAGTAAGAGTGCTGATCATGTATGGTACTTAAGAGATTTTAAGATGTTAAAGTACTCAACATAGCAACCAGCCCACTGTAAGCATAGGTTGTTGTTATTGTTGTTTTGGTTTTGGTTTTTTACTTGGTTAAAAAGGCTTTCAAGCACAGACGGCTAGGGATACATATGTAACACCTTACAAGACAGAAACCCTGGGCGGACACAGGTTGGGCAATTTTTAGGAAGAACCTCCGGTCCATTCAAGAGAAAGATTCACAGCTTTCCAACAGTCGGCACTTTTTTGAAGTAAGATTTTGGAAGGATCAAGCATTTTTCTACTTCAAAGTTATTATCTTCAAGTCATTTTCCTAGAGTCAAACATCTGTTTTGTAACACTAATGCCAACTTATCACAAATTTACATATTGCCTAAAGGTCAATTTTCAGTCTATAAAATTTCTCATATTGAAGGTTTAATTTTAAAATGTGACAAATTTGACATTTCTGCAAAAATATATCCTGTATTTAATATTTTCACAGGTTTTTCAGAAATTTTTAATTTGATTTGTATTTATTTACCTTTACCAGCAGCTTCTCTTTAAATGAATGTGAAAATTCTTGTTCACTTTCTGATTCTGAATTTGAGAGATCTTTATAATTTTTTTTTGTTTTTGCTGCTCTTCGTGGAAGTCTGGTTCTCCCATCTGGAACTGTCTCCTCTACCTTTTTGGTGATATTTTTGTTGGGTGTCTTTAGGAGAAAAAAACATCTGATTAGATCAGTATTTGACATATAAGAAATACAAGTTATTTTCTATAAAATTGGCAGTGTGACAATACATACATAAAATATTTGTAGGAATAAAAAGGATTCCTGATTAACATTTTGAAAGACAGGACTTTATCTTTCTACTCAAATATCTTCCCTGTCACCTTTTTAACTCCCTGTCATTAAAGCTCTGGGAGGCCTGGTATGTATCACTTGACTTACATCAAAAAGAGAAGGGGAGGAAAAAAGAGAAGCGGAGATAATCAAAATTTCCTATACCCACAGAATAAAATAGACCTAAAACAGGCCAACATGATCCAAAAAGGCAAAAGGTAGGAGGACGCATGCAAAGGCTAGTACAATTATGGAAAATAAGTAACAATAAGGATAAAATTATGAGATGAAAAATGAGGTTTTTTACATGACAGAAGAAAAACAATTTTAAAGTGATGTTTGAACACAAACTTCTTGGCTTTACCACTTTAGATCCTGGTTGTCCCCTTTCTAAGGATGGCTCTGCAATTCAAGAAGATAAGTTTTCAAATAGATATGAACTGGCATTAAAATTTATTAGAATATTTTTGCATAGAAGTTAAAATCATAACAAGAATATATCTTTAAACTCATTCAAAAATTTATATTTCATGATGATTTGAGGCTAAATTGACATTGATAACTTACTAATGTTTGGTAGGATATGAATTACCAATTTTCTTTCTCCTCCTTTATATCCTAAAACTTTTTAAACATGCAAGAGAATCCATAGGTTATGAAGTGAACACCTATATGCATCTACCATTCAATTTAAGAGCTGGATTATGAATAGTGATGTATCTATCTGTGTGTATTCTCTATGATACTTACTATCCCCTCTGCCAAAAGGGAATATTTTCATTATACTGAATTGTTTCTTATTCACTTGGTCTTAAAAAAGAAAGTTTTACTTCATAGATATGTATCCCTAAACAATATGGTGAGCTTTGTAAGACAGTGTCATCTCATATGTAATATTTTATGATTTGCTTTATTTTTCACCATTGTTTCTAAGATTCATGTGTATTACTGAGAATAGCTTCTGTTTCTATTACCTTTTTTGCCTTTCAAGCACAATCAATCAACTTTCTAAATATTCTCTAAATATTCTCCTAAAAAATAGAATCATCCAAGCTAAGGAAGAAATGAAATTCTGGGAGAAAGGTCTTCCAATCCTGACAATAAGCTAGCCCCTACATATTGACTTGTAGTCATTCAGTCTTTTAAACAAAACAATTCACTCAGAAGTTCAATTTTAGAAGTATTTACTGATGACCGTGTTCTAACCTTGAATGGTCTCCTCAAGATTTCCGATCATCTCCTCTCTGTTACAAATGACTGTAAACTCCCTGAGAACATGTAAATCTTATGTTTCCCCTTGGCTTAGAACACACTGCTTCTAAGTCCAAACACGTGACCAGACGCAGTATGTCTTTCTTCCCATAAGTCTGTGTTCCAACTACCCCTGGACTGTACTCCCTGCACTAACATATGATGCTCTTTCACACTTGTCTCTTTTATAGATGATAATACTGTTGCTTCTCTTCCTCATGTATATGACAGGCTTTATCTGTTTTTAAGATTCAGCCTCGTTTATGAACACATGCCAAACTTCGTTTCCATATTTCTATTTCTACTTCTATTTAAGACATTACCCACTCCACCCGACATATGCACAAAGGTTACTATTGGTTATTTTTATCCTGACATAAAAGCTGATTCCCTTAAAATACATATCAATTTTAAAAGTTCAGAGTTATGTTTTCTTCTATTATGGGATCGATGGGATATATGAAATCTCTGTGTTTTAGTAAACAATCCAGGAAAATGGTCATTAGGTCTAGCTAAAAACTCATACCTCAAACTCTTATCCAACTACTTCAAGAGTCACTAGACATAGCAGAAGCCAAATGCTGGGAAGATAATTGGTGGAAGACTTAGGCAAAAATATTTCTGCAAGAAAACTTTTCCTTAGAATATATCTTTATACGAATTCTATGTGAATTCCTAAAAAGGATATGTGTTGGGTGTGACAGGAAATGGGATGTCCAAGATTTGATTTTTGCTTAGAGTGTTGGTTTCATGAGTACTTAATAATACATCATTCACAATAATTGCTAAATAACTGAATGACAACTGTAGGCCATGAGTAGACAAATGATGAGTATGTGTGAACCAAAGAATAGACAATCATATTTTGTGTATAAGATCCTAGTAAAAAAAAAGTAATTTATATATAACCATGTTACTAAAAATAATAAAAACAAAACCACTGTAGTGTTGTGGTGTATTTGCTCTTCTATTCACAAGGCTACATAGTTATAAATACTAACTACATATACAAATATATTTATCAACCAACAAAGCATTTCATGTAGTTGAAACGGTAAGATCATTTGCAACATTTCTCTAAACAATGGTTTCTTACTTGATCTCACACTTCTAGGTTTCTTCATGGTTTTATTTCGGCTATAGTCTACTAGCTGTGGTTTCGATTTAGGTTCCTTTAGCCAGCTAACATCAGTCTTGCTGTCATCACATCTGTATTCTGTGTCAGTATCACTAAAGAGATTTTTCTTTTTAGGATTTGTTACAATCTACAAAAAAAAAAAAAAATCCTAGTAATAGACGAAGAATTGTGTCTCATTATTATGCTATACAAGATAAGTTAAGCCAAAAACAAAAAACAAAAAACCCCTAAGCAACAGAAAACTAACTTCTTAATTTTTCGGCATACTAATCTACCTGGCATTAAGGAAAACATATCTAGAAAGTCACTCAGAAATCCAGATCAGAGATTGAGATTCATATTTTGTTGTTATTAAAACTGCTTACTCCCACAGAGACATAAGCCAATGTCATCAAAGAAAGTAACTAAAGCTGTCATATCTTCTATTACTAGATGTTATGAATAGCTCAGAGACCATGCCAAAGTCATAGTGGGCATGTGGATAATCTCACAGAGGGAAAAAAAATCCAAATGATTTTGTTTTCTAGATCTGTCATCATCTCTGGCATTGGAAAATTATTTTTAAAATACTGCTGTTCATAGGCATATTAGGATATAACTTACTCTTTTATCTTTTGTTTTGAGAGAAGTTTCAAGTTCATCATGATTCCTTAAACCTATCCTTAAACAAAAATATGCATCAATTTTAATTAGCTTCAATTATTTGTTCTCTTAAGGTAAGATATACTGGACAGTTAGACCTGGGTTTTCAGCCTTATTCTTTTACTAATTCACTATATAATTCTGGCCAAGTTGCTTATGTTTTCTGACTTCACTTAATTTTAAGTATAACGAGGTCAGATGAAAGGACTAAGTCCTTTCAGCTTTATCATCTAAGTGATGCAACTAATATTAAAAGTACACAGAATCTGCATATTAACTTTAGAAGACTGAAATATTAGAAATATAATGGAGGTAATCATGCCAGTAGCATTTTTATTCATTCTTATCTTATGTTAAATACTCTCAGAGAAACCAGGAGGAAATATTGAAGACAAAGAACAATTGAGAAGTTTATTTTAATTTGATCCATCTAATTATAATAAAAGCACCTACAGTTTTATTGAATTATCCACACAGGCTTCTGTAGCTGTAGCTTGAAATTCCTGGATCTATATTGTGAATAAACATTAAAAACTTTTCCTTAGTGTTAAAATAAGGTAAACCAAAATTTAAAAGAAATAAAATCTAGTTTCTATTCCTATCATAAGATGCAGCAATAAAATTACGTTTACTAAAATATTTTTACATTTAAGAAGAAAGCTAATGCTATAAAGTAGACCAAAATAGGAGTAATTATTTTTAAATTTCTTTTATCAAGAAGGTAAGTGATTTTCTTGGTATAGTGTGAGTCCCCCCCACCATGCCCCAATTACTCATTTTTCTCTACTCCAAAGGATTTGAAAGGAAACCAAAATACCTAAGTTGGTGCCAAATAAATTTTAAAATATCTTAAACTATTTCTTTTTGTTTTTTTAAAGATTTTATTTATTTGACAGAAAGAGAACACATGTAGGCAGAGAGGCAGGCAGAGAGAAGGGGGAAGCAGGCTCCCTACTGAGCAAAGAGCCCAATGCGGGGCTCAATCTCAGGACCCTGAGATCATGACCTGAGCCGAAGACAGAGGCCCCAACTCACTGAGCCACTCAGGCGCCCCTTAAACTATTTCAAAGCATATCTACAAGAGAATGGAAACCAAAAAACATACACTGTAATAACTATATGGCAAATACAAAATAAATACTAAATACAAAATACTGATTTCTGGCTTACTCCAAGTTTTATAATAGGCTCATCAGCTCCATTCAAATTAAAATTGTAAACATCATTCCTGTAAAAATAAAGAGAAATATTAACTCCATTATATAATAATTTTCTTCAAATATGAATAAAACTAAGATCTATGAAAAATTACTTACAATGGGCATTCAGAAGTAACATTAACAAAAGTAGTCTTCAGTTGTCTATAACTTTTTTTCTGAACCTTTTCCTAAATACAAAAGAAGTTTATATAACATTCAAACTTGGACACTAGTATACTTGGCAAACAAACATATACAATTATATTTTCATATATTTTCTACTTGTTTCTACTCATGTTTTATTTACATCTGTAACCATTTCCTTAATGTAAAAACTGAATAAAAGTATTAAACATCCACACCTATAAAAATTGTGAAGACTTTAAGTACAAAAACATAATTGAAAGTACTATAAATTAAATATAAACTGTAAGAACTTAACATCTTTATTTGCACCGACAACCCTGTACATAGGTCAGTGCTATCCTGTGAGCTGAACCTTAGCAATTTTAGAGTCATAAAACAGGCTTTTTTTTTTTTTTTTCCGACTCATTTGCTTTAAAATCTTAGAAAAACTTTAGGAAAGACTAAGGTTTATGTAAAATCACTATTAATATCACTAAATGATTACTGAACAGAAATATTCTGAAGTCTAATAAGTCAGAAGTACTAAAACTATGCATTTCAGTTGTTATTTGTAGTAAATTTTATTATGTTTTTGGCTGTTTTATATATAATTATGTGTATTATTTCAAAAGGTTTATCCCTTAATATATTACTCCTCTGATCACTTATCTCAGTTATCCTTCCCAATAGGATTTTTACCAGCATTTACATACACCCGTTCAGCTCATCTACACCATGTGCTAGCATGTGCTAGGTATTACGGGGGACACACAAAAATAAGCCAACATATTAAAAAGGATACAAAAAGGAGCAAAAGGGTACAAAGATGATTCTAAACAGACACATGCTAATAGAAGACACAGGAGAGAAAAAGAACTGCAACAGTGAGTAAAATATCAAAAAATGGTACGAAAAAATCAGTGTGTAGATTCAGAATTCCTGCCCATTCTCATTTTTGGTCAGGACACCTTGGAAATTTTTTAAAATAAGGCAGACTCTGAAGCAAGACTCGAAAGGAGGAATCAAGTTTTGAAGACCAGAAAAGAGTGTGAGAGCACAGTGACTCAGTTCAAAGTTTTTTCTGAAGAGGGGAAGAAAAAGAGAATAAACACTTGGAAAGACACTTCAGGGGATCTCGAGTCTTTCTGCTTCAGCTAAAGGAGACATGCATAGGGAGCTAATACTAAGAAATAAAGACGGACTTTCAAAGGGACTAGGAAGTCAGCCTGAGTCTCCACTTAGTAAGCAACAGAGACCAAAGAAGGAATTTGAACAACAGAGTGGCATGACTGAAGCTGTGTGCTTTAAAAAGAAAAAAGCTCGTACTGAAAAGAATGACAGGCTGGCAAGAGAAGTACTAGAGGCAAAAGAATTATGTAAAGGCTATCGCGATACTCTAGGGACTAGAAATTAGAACTCAAACTAGGAAAAAGGAGTTGCATAGGCAGCAGATGGGAATAAAGAGGAATATACAGAAGGTGAACCTCAAAACTTGAAACTAAATGCACAGAAAGTAATTATGAGGAGTAAATCAAAGATAATTGGTATTTTAGGGGCACCTGGGTGGCTCAGTGGGTTAAAGACTCTGCCTTCGGCTCAGGTCATGATCTCAGGGTCCTGGGATCGAGCCCCACATCGGGCTCTCTGCTCAGCAGGGAGCCTGCTTCCCCCTCTCTCTGCCTGTCTCTACCTACTTGTGATCTCTCTGTGTCAAATAAGTAAAATCCTAAAAAAAAAGAAAGATAATTGGTATTTTAAGCCTGAATAAATGGTAATTTTTTTTTTAAACAAAAAACAGAGACTTAAGGATCTTATTGTCAGAAGAGATGGGATTAGCTAGGAAAAAAGATGAAGATAAAGATTTATTCAATCAGGTACCAAAAAATGAAGATCACACTCATATAGGGAAAAGAAACACTTTTGTTTTGAAAAGTAGAACAGAAAAGACTATTTTGAGTAGTAGCCACTAAACTTGTCGGTTGTTTATTTCATTTATCAACATGCTGAAAACACTAACTCTATCCTATACTGTGATTCTATTTTATGTTTACAGTCAAATACCATCTAGAGTTTGACTATACATTTGGTCTAGTTAAATAAATGAAACCTACCTTACTGAGCTGTAGATCAGATTTATTTGAAAAGCCACTATAAGAAAGGTTTTATCAAAATTAAAGCAATTCAGTATCAGAATGTTCTTCATAAAAGCCATTTTATATAACGTAAAACATTCAGGTCACTAAGTTTACATTCAATATGCTATAAATAACTGAAATGTGACAGCACTAGCCTGATATTTTTGCAACTTCACTTGTAGTATTTTAAATAGCAGCACTAACTGTTAATGAGAAGTTGAATCATTCATGCAGTAGGAGATGCCAAGCAATTGGAAATGAAAGGTTCTGCCAGGAAAGTAATTGTTTTGTGTCTTATCATAAGGCCAGAATTAATTTAAATATGAATTAACCACCAATCAACCTATAAAGAAACATTTCTAATAAGAACTAACCTTCAGAAAAACTGCAAACAAAAAAAATACATATTTACTATATAAAAATAACTTTTCAGCTCATATAAATTTCATGCTTCATTAAGCAATATATTTAAATATATTTAGTTTTACTCATCACTAGGCTCAATAAATAAAATTTTAAAATGTCTATATCCTAAAGATTTATTTATGAAATGGTATGCTGTATCAATATGGTATTTTTGATACTTTATAAAATGTAATAATCACCTACTACAAAGACTAATTTCAAATTTAGCTCCCTTCCTATATAATTTAAACAGCTACTATTTTTAAAAGTAAATAACTAGGTGTTTTCTACTGGAAAGTTGTGTTACTTGAACATACTCAAAACTAACCTTAAAATTGAGTAAAATAATTTAGTTGTATTAGTCAGAAAAATATTTATTCCTAAAATTTAAGAACATACCTGTCAATCAAAGACTCCTTGAATTTTCTTGTAGACTTTATGTCTTCCTTTGGTTTATATCTCTTATTAATTTGGCTTATCAAGGATTCTGCTGCATCAGTAAAGCCTTTCTCTTTTGACTTTTCTCTCTGAAACAATAAGTAACTTTAAAACTCTACCAGTAATCCTTCAAAGGAAAATAAAGGAACATTTAAGAAAAATCTGGTTCTATATATAACTACAAAGAGAAATAAAGGAGGTAAGAAATTATTTAGTAAGTCTGGGCTTTGTTAGGCATTCAAAAACACAAGATAAGACTTAACAATTTACAGAATGGGGCAGAATGCTCTGTAGAGATCAAAATAAGTTTCTATCCATGGAAAATAAATCATATTAAAATCTGAAGGAAACTAGAATCTGGTTCTTTGAAAAGATCAATAAAATCAATACATCTCTAGCCAGGTTAGCTAAGGAAAAAGAGATAAAAACAGAAATTATTACTATCAGAAATGAAAGAGGCTGTCACTCTTAAGGATGTTAAAAGGATAAAGGAATATTATGAACAAGTCTTTTGCCCACAAATTTGATAACCTAAATCAAATGGGACAATTCCTTGAAAGGTAAAATCTACCAGAACTCATATAAGGAGAACTAGATCATCTGAATAGGCCTATTTCTATTGAAGAAAATGAATCAATAATTAATAACCTTCTAGAACAGCAAGCACCAGGCCCCACATGGGTTTACTGGTAAGTTCTATCAAATATATAAAGAAGAATCACACCAGTAACCCACAGTCGTCCAGGAGACAGAAGCAGAGGGAATACTTCCTAACATTAAATGAAGCTGGTATCATCTTTACACCAAAATCAAAGATGAAACAAGAAAGGAAATAGACCTTATACTATATCTCATGAATGCAGATACAAAAATCAACAAAAATATTAAATTGTATTCAATAACATATAAAAGGAATTATATACAACTAAATAGTATTTATTCAAGGTATGCAAGTCTGATTCAACATTTGAAAATCAATTAACATAACGTATCATACCAACAGGCTTAAGAAAAATAGATATAAGAGAAGCATTTGAAAAACTCCAATACCTTTTCATGATAACAATTCTTCAAAAACCAGGAATAGAGGGGAATGTCCTCAGCTTGATAAAGAACATGTTTCAAAAAAAACAAAATTAGAGCTAATACCATACTTAATGGAGAAAGACTACATGTTTTCCCACCAAGATCTGAAACAAGGGAAAGATGCCTGCTCTCACCACTTCTATTCAACATCAAACTGGAAGTCTTATGAATGCAGTATAAGACAAGAGAAATAAATAAATGGTATACAGAATGGGAAGAAATAAAACTCTTTGTTCGCAGATGACATCATCATCTATGTAGAAAAAAAATCTCAAAAAAAAAAAAAATACTCCTAGAACTAAAAAGCAATTGCGATAGCACTACTGAAGGATACAAAGTTAATATACAAAAAGTTGACTGCTTTCTCATAAGCTAGTAATGAAAAACTAGAGTTTGAAATTATATTCCATTTACATTAGACTCCCCAAAATGAAATACTTAGGTATAAATCTAACAAACCATTACAAGGTCTATATATGACTAATAAAGAAAATTAAAGACTCTAAATAAATGGTAGGAAATTCTATATTCATGGGTAGGAAGCTCAATATTGTCAAGATGTCAGTTCTTCCCAACTTGATCTACAGCTTCAATGTAATCCTAATCAAAATCCCAGCAGGTTATTTTGTGAATATCAACAAAATGATGCTACAGTGTACACAGAGAAACAAGACACCAAGAATAGCCAATATAGTATTGAAGCACAAAGTTGGAAGACTGACGCTACCATACTTTAAGACTTAAAGTCTTAATACTTTATTACTTAATAAAGATACAATAATCAATATAGAGTGGTATTGGTGAAATAGACAAATCAAGTAATAGAACCAAACAGAGAGCAAACAGAAAGCCCAGAAATACCCTCATATATATAGTCAACTGATCTTTAGCAAAGAAGCAAAGGCAACGCAATGGAGAAAGGATAATCTTTTCAGGAAATGATGGAATAACTGCTCTCACCACTTCTATTATGAAATAATGCTAAAAACCACATGCTAAAAACCAATAAACAAAAACAAAAAATGAATCTAGACACAGAACTTAACACTCTTCACAAAAATTAAAAAGGGATCATAAACCTAAAAGTAAAATGCAAACTATAAAACTCCTAGAAGATAATAGAGGAGAAAATCTAGGTTGACCTTGGGTTTGGCGATGCCTTTTTAGGTATAACACCAAAAGCACAATCTACAAAAGACAAAACCGAGAAGTAGAACTTCATTAAAATTAAAAACTTATGGTCTGTAAAAGACACTGTTTCAAAAATAAAAGGATAAGCGATAGGCAGAAAGAAGCTATCTGTAAAACACAGATCTGATAAAGGCCTTGTATAGGCATACTGCAGAAATACTGTGGTTTTGGTTCTAGAACACAGTGACAAAGCAAATAATGCATTAAAGTGAGTGAAATGAACTTGGTTTCCCAGTGCACATAAAAGTTATGCTTACTCTATACTGTAGTCTATTAAATGTATAACAGCATTACGTCTTGAAAAAAAAGTACATACTTAAAAAATATTCTAATGCTAAAAAATGCTAATCATCTGAGTTTTCAGCAATCTTTCTGCTGGAAGAGGGTCCTGCCTCAGTGTTGGTGCCTGCTGACTGATTACAGTGTTGGTTGTTGAAGGCTAGGGTGGCTGTGGCGACTTCCTGGAATAAGACAACAACGAGATTTGCCACGTTGACCGACTCTTCCTTTCATGAGTGATTTCTGTGTGGCATGCAATGCTGTTTGACAGCATTTTACCCCCAGCAGAACTTCCTTCAGAACTGAAGTCAAGCCTCTCAAACCCTGCCTCTGCTCTATCAGCTAAGTTTATGTAATATTCTAAATTCCTTGTTGTCGATCTTCACAGCACCTCCACCCTGAGCAGATTCTGTCTCAAGAAGCCATGGTCTTTGCTCATCCGTAAGAAGCGACCCCTCCCCCACTGAAGTTTTATCATGAGATCACAGCAATTCAGTCTCATCTTCAGGCTCCACTTAGAATTCTAGTTCTCCTGCTATTTCCACAACGTCTGCAGTTACTTCCTTTACTGAAGTCTTGAACGCCTCAAAGGCATCCATTAGGGTTGGAATCAACTCTTCCAAACTCCTGCTAATGCTGATAGTTTGACCTCTTTCCATGAATCCCTGACATTCTTTATTGGGGGTGGGGGGAGGGAAAGAGAATCCCGAGTAAGGCTCCACACCCAGTGTGAAGCCTGACACGGGGCTCAACCTCGTGACCCTCAGATCACACCTGAGCCAGAATCAGAGCCGGATGCTTAACCAACTGAGTCACCAGAGTGCCCCATCCACAAAAGTTCTTTATGGCACCTAGAATGGTGAATACCAACTAAATCCTTGGTTTGCCCCAGTCTATCAGAGGAACCACTATCTATGGCAGCTGGAGCCTTATGAAATGTATTTCTTCAATAGTAAGACTTGTAAGTAGAAATTACCTTTTGATCCTTGAGCTGCAGAATGGAGGTTATGTTTAGGAGGTATGAAAACATTAATTTCATTGTACATCTTCATCAAAGCTCTTGAATGACCAGGTGCACTGTCAGTGAGAAGTGCTATTTTAAAAGGAATCTTTTTTCTGAGCAGGTCTCAACAGTGGGCTTAAAATATTCAGCAAACCATGTTGTAAACGGATGTATGTCACAGTCTTTGCTGTTTCATTTATAAAGCACAGGCAGAGTAGGTTTAGCATAACTCCCAAGGGCCCTAGGATTCTCAGAGCTGTAAATGAGCACTGGCTCTAACTTACAGTCACCAGCTGCACCAGCCCTAACAAGAGAGTTAAGTTAAGATTCTTCTTAACACTGTCCTTTGAAGCTCTGATGCCGGGCACTGACCTCTCTGTAGCTATGACAGTCCTAGATGGCATCGCTCCCTAACACATGGCTATGTCGCCTACACGGAAACTTCTGTAGTGCAGCCACCGTCAGTAATCACCTCAGCTAGGTCTTCTCCATATCTTGCGGCTTCACCTTGCACTTTTATGTCACAGAGATGGCTTCTTTCCCTAAACTACGTGAACCAATCCCCGCCAGCCTCAGACTTTTCCTCTGCAGCTTCTTTACCTCTCTCAGCCTTCACAAAATTGGAGAGAGTTAGGGCCTTGCTCTTAAGTGGACTTTGGCTTAAGAGAATTTTGTGGCTGGTTTGGGCTTCTATCCAGGCCACTCAAACTTCCTCCAGATCCGATAAAGCTGTTTCACAAGAGGCAGAGCTTTTTGCTTATATTAGCTTTCTGCCTCCCTGCCTCATTAAGCTTAATCACTTTTAGCTTTTAACCTAAAGGGAGAGATGTGTGACTCTTCCTTTCACTTGAACACTTAGAGGTCCCTGTAAAGTTATTAACTGGCCTAATCTGAATATTGTTATGTCTCTCGGAACCAGGAGGCCTGAGGACAGGGAGAGAAATGGAGAAACTGCCAGGTGGTGGAGCAGTCAGAAAACACACATTAAGTTTGCCAGCCTATCTAGGTGTGGTCATGGTGCCCCAAAATGATTATAATAATAACATCAAAGAACACTGATTACAGAGCACCATAACTAATATAATAATAAAAAACTTTGAAATATTATGAAAATTACCAAAATGTGACAGAGATGTAAAGTCAGTAAATGTTGCTGGAAGAATGACACCAATCCACTTGCCCAACACAGGGCTGCCACAAACCTTCAATTCATAAAAAATGCAGTAACTATGAAATGCAATAAAGCATGGCATGCCTGTATCTAAATTAGACAAAGAACTGTCAATATTTGACAATAACAAAGAACTTAGTTAAAAAGTGAGCAAAAGATCTGAATAGACAACTAACCAAAGAAGACATAGAGATGGTAAATAAAAATATAAAAGGATGCTCAAATTTGTATGTCATTAAGGAATTACAAACTAAAATGAGATACTACTAAGCACATATAACAATAGCTAAGATTCAAGACACTGACAACACCCAATATTGGCAAGGATGTAAATCAACAGGATTTTTCTCATCTGTTGCTCAGAATGCAAAAATGGTACAGCCATTTTTTTCCACTTTCAGAAGATAGGTAGTTTCTTATGAAACTAAACACATTCTAACCATATGATCCAGCAATCATGTTCCTTGATATTTTCCCAAATGAGTTGGAAGCTTATGTTCACATAAAACCTGCACAATGAACAAAGAAGCTTCATTCATAACTGTCAACCACAGAAACCAGCTAAGATGTCCTTCCATAGATGAGCATCTAAACAAATCTTGGCACATGCATATAAGAGAATATTATCCAGCAGTAAAAAGAAATGAACTGTTAAGCCATAAAAACACATGGAGAAAATGTCATTGCTATTACGAAATGAAAGCAGCCCATCTGAAGACTACATACTATATGGTCTCAACTCTTACAACATTCTGTGAAAGGTAAAACTACAGAAAGAGAAGATCAGTGACTGCCAGGAGTGTGAGGGGATAGGGAGCACGGGGGAATTTTAGGGCACTAAGACTGTCATGTATGATAATACATGTTGCAACACCTCTGTCAAAACATACAGAATATACAACACGAAGGGTGAATTCTAAACTATAGGCTTCAGTTAAGAATGTATAGATTTGTAATCCATGTACCTGCTGATTTAGGATGTTAATGATGGAAAAACTAGGGTGTGAGTGAAGGGAAATGGGAACTCTCAGTGTACTTGTGTGCCTGAAACTGTTCTAAGAAATACTATTGTCCTAAGGGGACCTGCCTGGCTCAGTGGAGTGTGCAACTCTTGATCTTGGGGTCATAAGTTTGAGCCTCACGTTGGGCGTAGGGATTACTTTAAAAAAAGGTAAAAAATACTATTACTTAAAAAATGTAGGACTACAATTTTAGGTAATATGGCTAAAGCTCCCTATAACACTCTTAAAAGATATGAGTTCTCCTGATTTTAGTCATTAGTTTTACCTTTTTCTGGGAATCAGGCATTTTTTTAAAATTATGGTAAAATATAATAGAAACAAAAAATTTACTAATCTTTTTTTTTGTTTTTTGAGAGCCAGAGTGGGGGAGGGGGGAAGGGGAAGGATTGGGGCAGAGGGAGAGGAGGAGAGAGAGAAAATCTCAGGCAGGCTCCATGCCCATCACAGATTCCAGTGCAGGGCTTAATCTCACGACCTTGAGATCATGACCTGAGTGGAAAACAAGAGTCAGATGCTTAACTGAGCCAGCCAGGAGGCCTATTTTAATCATTTTTCAGTTTATGTTTTTATATGTAATATAGATCATAAGTTACTATTTACTGCCTTTTCTTGAGATTATTGTACTTGGCTTGGTAAAAATGTAGTAAAAATGAACCTCTCCCAAAATAGTGAGTGTGTGAGTTAAGAACTTCCAGCATAATTGGGGCAACCCTGGAAAATCTGTACCATGGAGCTGCAGAAGTTCTATTTCTCAGGGTTAATCCAGTGAACAGGAAGCAGGATCAGATGACTACCTTAGAGGGGAGTCATCATGCATGCAAGTGGCAGAAAGTCCTTTATAATAACAGAGGGAGCAACATTATGAAAGACTGAAGAGAACTTCTGTAAACAGGAAGTTGGTTTTAAAAAATCAGAGCATAGTTTAGATGATCAGTTTCCGTGATCCCAGAAAAAAAACAATGACTAGCTCAGGGAAATTCTGTGGAATAATTCTAAATTCCGAAGGAAACAGTTTAAAATAAAAATTGAAGAACATTCAACATTCAGACAAAAAGAACCTACTTGCCCTGCATCTAAAGAACTAAATAGCAGCTAAAACTAGAAAGAATAGCATACTAAGAAACAAGAAAAAGTGACGCATAAGGATTTGGTTAAAGAAGAAAGTAGCCAAATCAGGCACAGAAAGTGAGTTGCAGATTAAAGAAAGAAAAAAAAAAGGCTGGTCAAGACAAATGAAATAATGTCTAATTATAAATAACAATAGCATATTATCAAGTATTTCATTTGCATATTGAGGTGTTCCAATACATGGACATTTTACATCAACTCTAGAAATTTGGCTCTCCAGGTATTAATACCACTCTGGAAGATAAATGGAAATAGAAGCCTATAAAACCTGGATCTTCTACACCTAAATGTGAAACGGGAATCCATCAAAATCCTTGAGAACTCAGGCAGCAACCTTTTCGAATTCAGGTACAGCAACTTCTTCCTAGAAACATTGCCAAAGGCAAGGGAAGCAAGGGCAAAAATGAACTATGTGGACTTCAACAAGATCAAAAGCTTTGGGGCGCCTGGGGGGGATCAGTGGTTTAAGCCTCTGCCTTCG
This sequence comes from Procyon lotor, assembly GCA_028646535.1. Classification (NCBI taxonomy): domain Eukaryota; kingdom Metazoa; phylum Chordata; class Mammalia; order Carnivora; family Procyonidae; genus Procyon; species Procyon lotor. Next base: position 1,981,348 of record CM053610.1, on the reverse strand, counting down.
GCTCGGGTCATGATCTCAGGGTCCTGGGATCGAGACCTGCATCCGGCTCTCTGCTCAGCCGGGAGCCTGCTTCTCCCCTCTCTCTCTGCCTGCCTCTCTGCCTGATTGTGATCTCTCTCCTCTCTGTCAAATAAATAAAATCTTTAAAAAAAAAAAAAAGGTCAAAAGCTTTTGCACAGCAAAGGAAACAGTCAACAAAACCAAAAGACAACTGACAGAATGAGACAAGATATTTGTAAATGTCTTATCTGAAAAAGGGCTAGTATGCAAAATCTATAAAGGACTTATTAAACTCAACACCCAAAGAACAAATAATCCAGTCAAGAAATGGGCAGAAGACATGAACAG
>CM053610.1:1945865-1980500 GCA_028646535.1 Procyon lotor | reverse complement strand
TCCACACACAGGACTCAGTAAGCATTGAAAGTATCATTATCCCATACCCTACATTCCCTTAGAGCTTGCATCAGATGTTAATACTGACCTGGCCTAAAAGACTGCATTTGTTTCTCAAGGACATACACGACTATGCTGCTGAGGAGCAGTCCTACAATTTTCGGTTTTTTGGCAAGGCACTAAATTTGATAGTGTTTTAGGAAGAATAAGACGTACGTGTGAAATGACTTAAACAAGTTTCTAAAGTCTTGTTTCTATAATTAGACCGTAAGAAAAACACACCTCAGATAACAATTATGCACATACTTTAATATTGAGCCTTGAGTGAAATCATCTTAAATGACCTTCAAATATGCTTGGGGAGACAGCCCCACAATTGCACAATCCACTGCAAAATTTTAACATCTAAGCAATAGAACTATTTTAGGATCTGAAAGTTCTCCCTAAGCTGAACTTTATCAACTTTTTTATCAACTAGGCAGGTATATTTAAGTTTTTAAATTTTTAAATGTTGATTTTTTTTAAAGGCACGTTGAGGTTCTCTTACTATCGAAGATAAAACATTTACTCTATATTCCATGACCAGAACCTTTTTGACAAGTGACTTTCACATGGATAAGATTCTTTACATGCCTTTACACAACAATACATTTGGCAGCTCTAACTCTTACACCTGAATGCTCTGGACAGTTGTCTTGCACTCTGGGCTGGGGCCAAGGACAAGAGCCAAGGCTCTCAGAAGCTTGCTGACCTAATTGGACAGTTTATTAAGCAGGAAATGGAACCAGGCTTCTGTCCCTCTTGCATGTCAATGCACAGGGCTACTAGCCAAAGGTTGTTCAATTGAATTATAACAGTTTAAGTCAAAATTCAGTGTTCTTATTATCAAAAGGGACCAAAGAAAGCGATCCCTCTTCTTGGAATTTTAGAAACACAGAAGTTGCAATTATAAAAACAAATTGGTTAAAAGGCAAGATACACCTTTTACATAGCGACTTGACAAATGTCAATAAGTATTCAACAATTTAGAGTTAATTTGTTGGTGACAGCTATCACAAATTAATAACACTGGTTTCAACTGCATCAGAACCAAACTTCACACGATGGAGGCCTCGTTCATCTTGGCTGGGTTTCCACACCTCAGTGTTAGCACCTGCTATTGAAGAGACCACTGCTCAGCACCAAAAGAAATCATCGGCGCCTTGCTGGGAGTTTTTAGTCATCCTGGCATTCAGCAGGGCACAAAGGCTTTGACTTCTTGGTTGGAGATAAACCACAAAGAAGGAAAAGCATTTAACGTTTTAAAAACAGGGAGGTGGGGGAAAGTCCAGACAATGTTAGAAACTCTCCTGTCTGAAGGCACAAAGAATAAAATTGGCAGATAGCTGATAAAACTGGGACTATATAAATACAATTTAAAACGATTAAAAAGTATAAATACTGGTGATTTTTCCTGCAGGGCTCGAGCAACTGATGAAATCACCTGCCAGTTCCACTTGATAACCTGACTTCTGAAGGATGAGTGCTGAATGTTCTGACACTTAAGCAGACATTAAAAGGGTCACCTTCGTCCTCAAAAAGGTAATTGCAAAGGGCATTGTTGCCGGAAGTTTTTCTATAGAATTGCCTGAAAATTGAAATAACTTAAGGCAGAATTTCTTAAAATGTTTAGGTTGTCTCTAAACCTAAACAGAATGGCCTGATAACATGCAGATACATAATTATCAAAGATGAAGAGGAACACAGGAAGTGAGAGGAGAGACTGCAAGAGGAAGGACTGTTTTGCTAGTTTTCAAAGTCGAGCAATTCCCTCTTCCTTGGCTGCTGATGTACAAGACACACGGCCTAACCAGGGCAGCCTGAACTCCCAGGAATGGCTGTGTGATGACGGATGAGGCATAAATTTCTTGCCTATTAATAGTTTCCCACTGTTAGAAGTCTACAGACATTGGCAAGCAAACCCAGTCTCAAGTTTTCCTTGACCCAGCGCAGAAATGCCTCAAGAGACCGTGATGGGAGTCACAGTGTACATTCTGTTTGCAATGGGCACAAACACACAGGACTTAGTTTTTAGCTCGTTAAATCTAGAATGTTCCTGAGAAGGCATCCAATGAGGGTAAAATGTTCCAACATCACAATGATAATAAATAACAGCTACGTTTACAGAGACCCAATCAGGACACATGCAAAAGCCACAGGCTTTCCCAGCAGGAGGGTGCAGGCCTTTCCAAAAAATCAACCAAATCACCAGACCCACGCACCGCGCCTGGGCTCTCTCCAGAGGGGCCGACCCAGCCACGCATCCGCCCACCCAGCACCCTCCCCCAGCGCATTCTACAACTCGGCCTTCCGGCCACCTGAGGCTACTTTTTAGACCAAGTGACACTGATGTTTCAAGTAGAAGATGGGAAGGGCCACCACCCAGGGACCTTGCTGCGGGACGTGAAGTCAGAAGACTCAGGCTGGGGGTGGGAAGAGCAACGGCCTGGACGCGAGAGCCCGGCTCGGGAACCACTGCGGCCGGGCAGGACTCAGATGAAGTGGATCCAGCTCTCCTCGCACTCCCCGCGGGGCATGTGCAGCGCGTGGTTGCGGCACGTGAGGCTGTAGTCGCGGCCGTGGTTGTTGTCCCAGTACTCGGCGCCGGCCACTCGGTAGCGCAGCGCGAAGTGCACGCGCGAGCCCAGCGCCAGCAGGAAGGGCGGCACCGGGAAGCCGAAGGCGAACACATCCTCCGTGCCCTCGGCGCCTGCGGGCCCGCGCCACCGGGCCACCGCCTCATGCGCGCTCTGCCAGTCTGAGAAGGTGTAGCGCACCGCCACCTGCTTCTCGAAGGCCACATTGCGCACGCGCACCGTGCCACTGATGCCCAGGTCCGAGCAGGTGACACGCTCCAAACAGACGAGCTGCCGCGCCAGGCGCTCGCTGAAGTCGCTGGCCTCGACGGGCGGCAGGAAGTCGGGCACCAGGCACTGCAGGGTGAACTCCAGGTCCTGGCTGCTGCAGCACAGGTCCGAGTTGATGGCGAGGCGCGACAGCACGTGCAGCGGGACCGAGGGGTCGTCGCCCGCGTTGAACACCTTGACCTGCGCCAGCTCCAGGCCCAGCGCGTCGGCGAAGCGCACGCGGAGCTGCCGGCTGCAGCCCGGCCGGCACGCGGCTCCCGGAGCGCCCCCAGCCCTCTGGCGGCGCTCGGGCGAGCTGGGCAGCGAGCGCGCCCGCCGCAGGATGATGGGCCGAAGGCGGGGTTCGCAGCCGGACGGCTCCGGCGGAGGAGGCGGCGCGCGGCCCGGGCTCTCGGGGGGCCTGCAGGGCCGCGGCTCCCGGGCGGCGCCGCCGTCCAGGTCTGAGAGGCAGCTGAGGCTCCGCGGGGCCGGCTTCCGGGACCCCGGGGCGGGGGGCAGGGCCGCCGAGCCCCAGCCTCCGGACATGGCCCGGCCGGCCGTCGGGCGGCAGGAAGGCGGAACCGAGGGGCGGCCTCCGGGCCCGGCGTTCGCTACCTCGGGGTCCCCGCCGCGCTCAGAATTCCCTAGCGTCCGCCGAAAACCGCCGCCTGCAGGGAGCCCCTGGGGCCGGCTGTGCGCGCGCCCCGAGTCCTGGCGCCGGTCTTCCGCTTCTGGCAGCGAGAAAGGAGCTCTTCTGCCGAGAGACGAGTGGTTTCTTCGGGGGGAGGCTTTTCCGGGCCCCCCCCGGGAGCGCAGGGTTTCGCCTCCCTTCGGCTTCCTCCGAGGTTCTCGGGGGGAAGGCTGTGCGGGCCGAGCCGCCCCTCCCACCCTCCGCTGCGTTACTTACATGGCTGCAACTTGTCGGGGCGCAACTTCCCGGCGAGCCTGCGCCCCGCCCCTCGTGACGCTGCCGCGCGCCGGCCCCGCCGGCCGGGCGCAGCCGGGGAGCCCTCCGCGCCGCGCGCCGCCGCCTCCCCTGGCCTGCCGCAGCGCGCCGCCGTCCGGCCCCCCGCTCGGCGCCGGGAAGGCCGGCGGGCGGCCTCGTCACGTGTCCTCGGCGATCGCCGAACAGGTCTGATCAATTTCTGTCTGCATCTGCCCGGTCCCTGCGCCTATCGATCGTAGATCTGTGTCTGCACCAGCCGAGGACGAGGAAAATGCATGCTGCGGGCCCTTGGACTTCTGGGTTACCGGGTGGGGGGGGGGGAGCGGTGCGCCCAAATCGGCCTTTCCAGAAGCTGGCCCCCTGGCCAATTGGAAGCCCGTAGGCTAGCCAGCTCTTTGGACGTCTGCACTGCAACCTGGAGCCCCGGCCAGACCGAGGGAGCCTCGCGGCGTAGAGGGCCGGCGACCTGACCGCACGTCACCCACAATGCTTTGCCGCCCGGACCGCCAGCCAGTTCCCCGGAGGGTGGGGAGGGGGCGGTGCTGTCGCTGTCAGCCTCCTGGCGCCTGGCCCGAGAGGAGGATGTGGGAAGGAGAGTTAATGCCCTGTGATGAATTACGCCTCTGCCTTAATCGGCCGCTGGCGCTTGGGAAGCCTTTCTGTGGCCCGAGTCCCAGACGTTTGGCTTTGTTCCGCTGCAAGCCTCAACCATCAGGGAAACCGCGAGCTTGTTTTCTGCACCTTAGGATGCAGGCACCCTACAAGAGTTCTTTTCCTATTTCACTGTGTAACTTGCCCAGAAAACGCTGCCGCCTACCGTGTAAAGCATGCCAGGTGAAATGAACTGGGAAAGGTGGGGACCGGCTCTCCAGACAGCAGTTGGGGGCCAGGCATCGAAGAGGGCTCCTTTTTTACCGCCCAGAGGGACGACGCAGAAGGAAAAACAAACTATTGAAGGAGGGTTGGCCCAGTAAAGAACCTTCTCTACATCTAAAATGACTCAAGCCTGCCCATGGTGGTGTGAGTCACTTATTGTGAGAGCCTGTGTCCCCTGGCTGGAAAGGCATAACGCTTATGAAAAGTAATACAGTAGAGCTTCAGGAAGAAAAGTCTTCTATCCCACCTCTTGTCTATGTTACAGAGGCATGGGGCGTTAGGGAAGAAAGTACGCGCTTTCAAATCAGGGCTCTTTTAGTAGGCCACCCACCCAAAATCAGGACAAGCAGCATTCTTGGTCCAAGCCAACGGAATCTCACAGAGATAACATTGTATGATCTGCATTACTATATTGACGATCTTCTAATGGATTGATGAGATCCTGAAGGCAGGAAAATTAAAGGGGAGCTTCCCCAATAGACTGCTCATTCTGTGGGAGCAGGGCTGTATGCCTAACCCCGGGCGTTTTCAAGGCTTTCCTGTAATTACTTGCTGAATGAATGAATGGATGGATGGATGGACATGGAAAATCGGAGTAATACCTGACGCTAATTATTAATTAGCCCCACACATTTCTGGAGACTGTGTGCTTGTGTGTGTGTGTGTGTGTGTGTGTGTGTGTGTGTGTGTGTGAAGACAGAATGTAAGGAGAGAGTGAAGGATTCCATTGGCAACATTTATAGCTGTGTGATTTTGTATCTAATATCCACTGTGAAAAACAAGCAAAAAAGATGAAACTGTAAACAGAAGGCAGTACCCGGCCTTCTACCAACATTTCAATACTATGCAAATATTTCAAAACAAGCCAGTGCCAGCCAGCCCAGTACTGGGGGCAGGACCCTTTGCATCCATACTTACCCACAGTGTTCTGTTCCTTCCAGTTCCGGTGGTGAGGAGTCCTTTCCAAATATAAGAGGAATAAAGAAGTCACTTCCCCAGCTGTCACCATCTGCCAACACATTGAGCAAGAATATTTCAAGCACTACAGAAAAGGTGATGTAAATTTTGAGGGAAAACCTTATTAGATTTGTTCTGCTGTTTTGCTCTGTGTGTGTGTGTGATGGTATTCATTATTTATTATTTAATTATTTAAATAATTTTATTAATATTCAGTATTATTCCATGTCTGTTTTTTAGACACTCCATCAAACCCTAGAAGATGATCAGCCATCTGATTTTTTCAAGAAAGGGAATAGGGTGATGAAATCTCATCAGAAAAGCAGGTAAATGATTTTAATTGCTTTATCTTGCAAAAGGCACATTATACCAGTTCTCCAGGCTGAGTATGTGTGGCTGAAAAAAAAAAATAATGTCTGTGGATAAGAAATATGTATTTACATTTTTTATCCGACGGAAATGAGTGGGCAAAGTAGTTTTAAACATTACGAGTTAGTAAAAATTCCAGAGGTCATAATTCTGTCACTGTTAGCAGAGCTTATCTGCTAATATAGGTATTTTATTATTATTATTATTATTATATTAATTAGCCTACCTGCTAATAATAAGGTAAGCCCCTTAATTACCCTTCTATGATTGTTTCCTTTCTTAATAAAAAGGATCCTTAAAATCACTTCTATTGATGTGCACCACAGAATCAACAAAAGTTATAACAGGATTGGTTATGAGTTCCAAATAACGACAATTCCTTCAACATATACTGAGCGTGTGTTAGCTCTTGGCCATGGTTCAACATCTTCCATATTTATTGAGAAATCATGTATTTTCAGCTGATTGCTTGCTATGGTAGAAACCACTGGACCTGTGAACCCCTGAGCTTTCCAGAAAGCATATTGACCACTCATTTTCTTTTACTCTGTCTTGACTTATGTTCCTGAGAAGTATTATGAATCCTAGTGAGATGGCATGTTTTCAGTAAATACACAGAAAAGAAAGTATTTCCAACTCAGATAGGAGATCCTCCCTCAGAGTAAATCCCCCTGGGGGAGACCGGTGGCTCTGCTAGTCATCATTCAGGAGACAGCAGTGATCCTGTTTTCATTCATACCATTTTAAGGCATCATGTGATTTTTTTTTTTGTCTGTCCTTTTAAATGCAGTTTTCCTGAGTGTGTCTCCTCTTTGAAAATACTTTAGTAATAGTCTGATTAGAGGTACAGGTTGTCTGTGCTGCACTCTTTCATATTAAGATTGTAGAGGGCTCAGAATGGCCACACGGATCAGTGATTCAGCTATAGAAAACTTGCCTTTCACACCTTGTTTACTTTTCATGGAAAAGCTGTGGCTTTTACTCGCTAGTGTCACGGAACACCATTCATCATCAGCAGAGCAGATTGAGAGTTTAGGACAGATTTTCTCCAAACTGGTGGTGGTGGTGTTTTGTTTTTTAAGTATACATGATGGGTCTAAAATTATAAGCACTGTAAGAAATGTCAGTGTTTTTCTCAAGTGATACTATTAGATATCAGAGCGAATCCATGCGTCTCCTCTGGGCCCCCGCGCCCTACAGTTTCATGACTAGAGCCCCGTGTGGCCCTTGCCCGGCCGGGGACAGCGCCGACCGCAGCCGGGGGAGCCTGTTCCTTTAGTCACAGCCAGACCTCTTCGTGTCCTAGGAACTAAGAATTACAGTTTTGTTTCTCACAGCAATATGAATGCTGGCCCATCTTGGAATAAAGCACAACGTTCAAAAAACCCTTCAGGAAAAAGGCAGAGTCAAATCCAAGCGCCCCGCGTGCCCTCCCAGCCGGCTGCGGACGCACTCCGGGAAAGCAGGGCCGCAGAGGGAAAACCCGAAAGGAGCCCGCCGGGCCCCCGGCGGCGGGGCGCCTCCGGGAGGGAGCTGTTCCTGGACCTGCAGTGCATGAAAATCCTGAAGGAGGGTGCGGGCGAGGATGAGGACAGCGCCAGCGACCTGTCGGACTCGGAGCGGGTGCCCCTGGGCCCGTCGGTGCGCGCGCCCCCGGAGCTGCACCTGCGCGCCGAGGAGATCGACGCCGCGGACCCGGAGCCGGACTCGGACGCCCGGGGCGGCGTGCAACCCACCTACCACTACGCGGACTTCCTGCCCGCCCCGTTCAGCTCCTGGGACCTCCGCGACCTGGCCGTGCCGCCCGGCGTCGAGCCCAGGCCCGCGGCTCGGTGCGGCGCCGTGGGGCCCCTTGCCAGATACATCGACAGGCTGGTCCAGCTCGAGTGGCTGCAGATGCAGACCGTCCAGGGCGAGAAGGGGAAGGGCGCCAAAGCCAGGCCCCCCACCGCCCCCGGCACGTCCACGTCGGGGACTCTGAAAAGCCCCGGCAGAAGCAAGCTGGCGGCCAGTGCCCTGGCCAGGCCTCCCCAGGAAGGAGCATGCAAGCTGGGTGCTTCCGGCGCTTCCCGGAGGAAGGAGCCGCCCCGAGAAGAAGCCCGGCCGTCCTACTACGCCTTTGACATGCCCCCCAAAGGCCTCCGGGCACCTCGAGGGGCCAGCAGGCCGAGTTCTCAGAAGCCAGCCCTCGACGTGAGGACCGAGGAGCAGAGAAGGAAAGCGGGTAAAAGCCCCAGAGCCCCGCGGTGGGACCCTCCCTGCAGTGACAGCGGTGGCCCCCAGGCTCCCGCGCAGGGGGCGACCGCCCGGGACTCGGCCGACCCCCGCGAGGCGGCCAGAACTCAGGCACACGCGGGCCTGAAGAAGAAGGGCGGAGCGAGTAGCTGCGCCCACGCCACCATATCCAGCGAGAAGAAACCCAAAACCAATGGAGTAAAGCAAAGCACATATAAATTCAAATAAGAACCGAAATGATGCGTTGCAAAGCCCTGCAGAGAGCTAAACGTCAGAGCCCTTCCGAGAGTTAGCACACTGTGAATCCGAGGACATGCGGGTCGTCGGGGGGTCCCGGGGGTGCAGCCCCATTTCACGCCAGCCACACGGGGCTTATTTCCAAAGAAGGGTGGCTTCAATGAGCCTTTCTTCGGGTTGACAATCTTAAGCACATGAGAGCCCTTTAGATACCACTTCACCAGGTCTGCGCCATAGAACGACATAGGATGGGGGGAAAGACGGGTCTAAACAGGACGCCGCAGCCAGCCCCACACCCCCGGCGCCCCCGCGGCTCCCCACATGCAGCGCACCTCCAGGTAGAAAGTAGTGCGTACCGTTTTCAACTGTGTAGAATCTGAAACGTTTGAAATAGGGTTCTCGGTGCCCTCCTCCGAACCGTCCAAACAGAGGTTCTGTCTTGTCCAGGCCCAGGGGAGGCTGCTGCCCTCCCTCTCGCTGGGGAGCCTCTCCTGGGAGCAAAGTCATGGAGACGGAGCGGCTTGTTCTTTCCAGACAGTGGAATCTAATACTTTCAGAGGTTTTTGTTTGGCTTTGTTTTTTAAGGCATTTTAAACTCAGAAGTGGTGGTGAAGCCCACCTTTGTGTTCTCTACCCCGAGGTGAAAGCAGTGCCCAGACTGGGTGCCAGTGCGCCTCAGTGGGTCTCAGCTGGACCCTTGTGGTGGGAGCCCCCTTGGCACCCGAGCGTCTCTGGCATATGTGGCTTCTGGAAAAGGTACACAGTAAAGCCACAGTTTGTGGAGTCTGCGCGGGAAGGCCTGGCACCGTAGATGCCCCTGAGAGCATTGGGACTCTGTCACGGGTGTCACATTACAGATTTGGGACCGGGTCCTGCTGTCCATAGCTGACATAACCCGTTTCACTTTGCAAGAGTAGGATTTTATCACCTTGCTTCAGGGCAGAGGGGGGAGGGGGGAGTGTCTTCTTAACATCCTTACCGGTCCTGTGGCTCCCTGATTCTTCTAGAAGCTTCTTATTAAACCACCACTAAGCTAGGTCTATATGTGCCTCTAGTCGCTCTCTTAGGCCTCTGTTGATACTGTAAATATCTTTAAAACCTTTGGTTGACCACTCGATAGACAGTATGTTTTAATCACTGAAGCCGATTTTATCTCTTTAAATGATTATTTGTTTTCATCCATACATGTTTCCATTTTTTCACCTTTAGGGCAAATGTCATCCAAGGCCCGTCAATTAATAGCATAAGGATAAGAGACATTTGTAAATGAAATAATGTGCACGAGTTAAATGTTAAGATCCCATTTTAAAATTGGACTTTACTAATATGAAACAACACATATAGATTTTTAGGGCTATTTTCTTTTCTCCCATGACTTGACTTCTAGATTTTCCCAGATTCTGCCTTATGTTCTTTACCTTTCACACTCCCCTACTGGAGAGAGCACGCTCGTACGCAAAGATCTCGTACCTCTTTACATGGACGAAGACACACGTCTCGTGGGCCTTACTTCGCTAGTTCTCGGTTATACGGTAGCTTTCGCACTCACTATCCGCACTGCAGTTTGAACTCCTAGCGCTGCTCTAACTTTGCCTTTCTGGGGCTGCTGCGTGGCGTCCCCCACGCCCCTCACCCCCACTGCTCCTCGTGAGCTCGGCTGGACTGGTCCTTTGCACCCGGCCGGCACTGCCCCTCATTTGTGATGCTTTTTCTGCTCCGATGTTCGAGTAGCTCTTTAGGACATTTCAGGGCCAATAAGTCTCTGTGAGCACATCCTATACATACACACACTCTGGTTATTAATTCTAGGGGGTCTCCGGCGAGCTGCTGCCTTTCCAGGAGTGCTGTGTGCGGGTCCTCTTGGGGGGCCTGCAGGGTGATGGCACCACGTTCACTTGGCTTTGTGGACGCCTGAGCCGGAGACCATCCTGATGGAGAAACTGAGAGGCCGTGCCTCCGATGTCACATTCGTTTCTTGCTCTCTGAATTGAAGTCAGTTGCCTAATTTGGGGAACAGTTACAATGTCACGTGGTACGGCAATTTGAAAAGTCTGAAAAAGTGACTTTGCTTCTTCGCGTTTTTGTCTCAGGTGGACGGTTTATTTTAAACAGGATTCTTGCGCTTGGATCAGAGCTCCCGACAAACAGCAGGGCGCACTAGAGAACACGAGCACAATTCCATTCCCGTGATCTCCTAGCCGCACCCCGACCCAGCCTCCTGTCCTAAATGCCGCAGACCCGGATCCCGCTGCTTCCCACGGACAGCGCCCGCGAGCGGAGCCCTGGCCTCCTGAGGGTGGTCACGTCTAAGCCACCCAGGGTCCTGCTAGTCTGGGGACACGTCCTTGTCTCCAGAGAAGTGCCTCTCATTTCTGGGAGTTGTTGACATACATGTTGTTTTTAAACCAACTAAAATAATCCAAGGTTTAAAAAAAAAGTGTAGAGAAAATGAAGAACTATTGAAGGTTTAGAGTCAGTTAAAGGCAAAAGTTGTGAAAGCATAGAAAACAAACTGCAAAGACCTCTCAGCATGAGCTCCGGTTCTCTAGGTGGAGACTAGTTCCCCTTAAGGACCACATGGGCTGATGGGTGGCCACCGGCCGGCAGGGCAGGACGGGAGCCTGTGCGGACAAATATCGGAGCGCCGGCGGTCCGGGCAGCTGCGGGCTGCGAGGAGGAAGGCTTGTCCGAGTTCTTCCGCCAGCAGGCTCGTTCCCAGAAAGACAGAACCACCTCTACCTTTCGTGATTTAAATACTGTCTACATCTTCTCTACGCTCATGCACTCGAGTAGTTAAAAAGAGAAAACTCTAGGTGGTACTGTGTTTGACGACAACAGAGGGGCCGTATGTAGGATTTCTTCATGTCCGAGCACAGAGGTCCATTTCAAATGGCCTGGCCCCATCGAGCATGTTTGTTATTTGCTGTTAAATTATTATTGTATGCTTGGTTTTGTACGTAATAAAACGAAACACATCTTAAGTTTTCGTGAAGCTGGATTTTTCCTTCCTTGAGGTCGATCAAACAGTAGCAGATGTTGGCTGCGCTTTTGGGTAGGGGTCTGTTTGGCTTTTCGTGCAGTTCTCTGCCTGAGTTTGTCTCATCTCTGCCCGGTCATCTCACAGAACCGCTGGGCAGGAGACTCCACGCCACGTCCTTGCTTAACACTCAGCAGCATACCTGCCCAATGGGACTGGGGCATTGGAGATGCACCACCGGTGTCTTCTGGAATCCCTGCCCCTCTTCCCACGCCCGGAAGGTGTCTGACGGTTAGGGAACCAGGACGGAAATTCAGTAACAGTAAAGTGACTGATAGGAGCTCACAGGAGAATGGGTGCCTGCCGGACCCAGTGCCAGCTCTGCAAACACCCTCAAAGGCCCCTTGCTCCCTTTTCTCAGCTCACTTCGACAAGGGGATGCATTCTTTGGAGCCTACCAAATACTGGCAGTTTAAAAAATAATTCTGGGGATATTAAAAAGCAAAATTCCACCGGGAAAGTTTTATAGATGTTATTGACTTTATTTAATGATGCGTGAGTCGGGCAGAATCCACTGGGCAGGTGGAAAGGAGCTCCAAGGAGCGTAGGAAAGGAAGGACTTCTAAAGGCAGAAGGAAGCAGGCACGAGGAAGCTGTGCTAGGCAAGAAAGGGTCTGGGTTATTGCCAGCTCACTTTCCTTTTGGGGGTGGCCGGGGTCTTATCAGGAGAGTGGCCTCCCCAGTGCGGTCAGGTGACAGCTGACTGCCTACTTTAAGATGCTGCCCTGAGCCCAAACTCCAAATAAGGCTGGGTTCTGTGGCCAGCTGGGCCAAGTCATCCCGTAAGGGCCTGTGGCCTTTTTATCAGGGGGGTTAAAAATAATTTTCTGGTAGTTGGAAAATCAACCATGTTGAAGGTATTAAATCATACATTTGTACATAAAATGGTGGGTTAATCTTGGATGTTGCTGTTTTATGATCCACGAGGCAGCAACGAAACCTCTCGACCTAACCTAAAACCACCTCAGTTTCATGGTCTCCTTGTTTGATTAACATCCTAAAATGATGCTATCAAGCACAGAATAATGGTCAACGGAGGAACACAGATCATTAATTTGTAAAATTCTTCCTAGAGACCCTGTAAAAATCTTCCCTGTCCTCAGCAATCTGCTATTGCAAGGAATTAACTGTGCTCACACCGGGAAATACATGTGGAATTTTAAAAATGGGGTAGGTCACGAATAGAACCGGCCCAGCCCCAAGGACATTTTAGAGACAGCCAGTGTCCATCTCACGTGCGACCCGTCAGCCGGCACAGTCCCGTGGCCCTGCTCCTCCCGTGGCCAACCCCCCTCGCACCTGCTGCAGGCGAAGGAGTTCCGAACACGCCACCCCGAAATACGCCGCCCGGGCCCACTGCCTACCTTGAGTTAAAGATACTTGAAAAACAGCAAGTCGAACAAAAACACTCTTACCTTTCTTCTTTTTCTTCAAAGCAGGAGATGAAATTCCTGTAGGAGAGGCGTCCTCCCGGTGCCGGCAAGAAAGAATCATTCTTACCATCGGGGAGGAGAAGCAGAGACCGAGAATTCTGCACAGATTTGGTTAAAAGGCTCTTGTCTTCCCCAGTCTCCCCACATAGCCGGGGCCGTTTTCTACAACGGCCTCTCCTTGTTGAGCCTATTAGCAAAGCCAGCGACTCCCACCTCTCCTTCTCAGGGTCCCCCGTCTTGCAGAGCAGGAGCTCTGCAATCCGTCTGCTTTTTTCTCCTGTCGATCTGTCTTACCTCGACTTAACTCTCAACCCCAGCCAGAAAGGACCCTAAGAGGGAGCAGGAGAGCAGAGTTGGCCACCCCAAAATATCTTAAGGGACAGCACAGCCACGGGAAAAGCTCTGAAAGGGGAGTGTAAGAGACACACCGGGGGGATCCCCATGGGTTGGGGCGTGTCTCTCCCTCTCTGCACCAGGAAGAGGAAGAGGACCCTAGAAACGCTTATCGACTCTCACCTCATTAAGGCATGGACTTAAATCCGTGAAACAGTGATACCCGTCTATTGTGCTTTTCCTGGTAAACTCATGATTTACCAGGAATGAATCGGTGATTCATCCTTTGCTCATAACACCCAGTGCTCACTCCATCCCGTGCCCTCTCTCATGCCCATCCCCTCGTGACCTCATCTCCCCACGCCCACCTCCCCTCCAGCAACCCTGTTTGTTCTCTGGAGCTCAGCTTACAGTCTGCCTCCCTCTCAAGTTTCATCTTATTTTATTTTCCCTTCCCTTCCCCTTTGTGTGTGTGTGTGGGGGGGGGCAGGGCAGCTCCAGCTACAAGTGAGGGGAACAGAGAGCAGCCGACCCACGGCCCCAGGACCCCTCACCCCACAGCCTCGGTGGCAGAGGGCAGGCTGGGGGAGGGAGTGATGGTTTCCACCATGGTTTGGGGGTCCTGAAGCATCTGGCCCTAATTGTTGGGGTCTCAGAACATCGTGCGTATAGTGCTTCCTCGTTTTCAGCGAAGGTCCTACTCGCCGATCCCTGGCTGGTTCCAGCAGAGACCTCCTGTGCCCCGCGCTTCTCCCTGCAGAGATGGAGAAGGAACGTGTTCAAGCTGCCTTCACCCTGAAAAAATGACTCTCAGCGAGGGCCTGGCGTTGGCGGGAACCCTGCCCATCCTGGATGATTCTGGACAAAATCACTCCTCAGCAGCACTCACGGTGTGTGTTTGTCGTGATCGTGATCGGGAATCCCGAGAGCTGGAGGCGAGCCGGGCGCCCCTGAGCACCACGGGGAGGCCATTGAGTCATTGGTGCTCCTTCCTGCCTTCTGCACCACCTGCACCTGCGTTGGGGCTCGCAGGTTTCATGCGTCTGGGAGCTGCCACCTTGTGGCCGCGAGGTGTTAGTGCGTGTCCTAGGACACAGGCACTCGGGACTCTGCAGTCGTGCTGCTCAGGACCTAAGGGGAAGCTTGGCGCCTTCTAGTTCCCCCTCCCCTGAGCGGTGCCCTGCGGCAGGTGAAGCCCAGCGCCCCCCAGCCTCAGTGAGAGAAGGGCGGCCTCAGGGGAAGCCCGTATCTCCATCGGTTACTTTTCAATGTTTGAGGATGTTGAAAATTTGGCTGTTTCCAATACATGAAAAGACCAAGTTCTTTCAACTGCAAGAAATGTAAAGTGCAGCCTTTGGCTCGCATCTCCAGCCCCTCTGCAGACCCCTGGAGGCCGGCACACAGTCCTTGCCCTGTTATCTCCCTCAGCACTACTCCACGGGAGGGCTGCCCACCCTGCCTCTTCTCTTTCGCCCACAAACATTCCACAGGGCTTAGCTTATCTGAATCCTGAATCAATGATTCTAACTTAATCAAGCTTCCAGTAGACTGCCATGGAATAAAAATACCCACTTTGAAAATAAGCATGAAGTCGTCAATTAGGTCATTGTTATTCCCTTTCTATTTAGGCACGCCTAATAGAGACCTTAAAATTACATTTGTTACTCTTTCTAATAATAAGCTACTGATTCAGATTGAGATAATGAGCTCCTCAAATGACAACGTGCAGCAGCATCTCACAGAGTCGTGAATGCACAGGAAGGAAGGCTACTTTCTCCATCTGCCCAAGAACTCTCTGCTGTTTTAAACGAGCTACGATGTTCAGGATCTCTGATTTTGTATTAAACTCAATCGTTGTGACCTTAAGCGTCAGTTGCGTAGAATCCTTGCTCGCCCTTTTTCCCCTGGTATTCGAGTGCAAAGACCCCCAGTCGGGCACAGAGAGGCCCCACCCATACGGCGTCTCTCTCCATCTCTCCACCCTCCTTCAATCCCAAAGTCACAAGGGCAGAGTCAGCTAAGTGGGGCAGAGATTTGGGTAGAACTCTCAGAGCCCTGAGACCTGGTTGGGATAAAGATCGATGGTGTTTTGGAAAGTGAAAGTGTTTGGGTTTCTCTCCTTAAGTCCTTTCTTGGAGTCCTTTTCCACTGCTCTCCTTTCAAAGCAGGGGTTGTAAGAAAGAGTCATCAAAATATCCTACTTCAGATGGAGATTATGGGGCCTTGGACTTGGAATGAAAGACAAACAAAGCAAGAACAGGTGCTGGTGTCGTGTTCCCCAGGCTCGGGTGACCCCACCCCCGGGGTCGGGTTCCAGCCTGTGTGTGTGCACCTGAGGTAGGTCAGGCTTCATTCCTCTCCACTCCCTTCCTGGGAACTCGGCAGTCACTGTGAGGGTGAAGCTGAAGCCTCAGCCCAGCCCGCTCTGATAAATACAAGGGCAGCTGGGGACAGAGGACAGGAGAGAGGAGACCGGGGTGCCAGGGACAGGAGTGCCTCCTGAGCAACAGGACACCCGGGCTGGGAAGGAAGTGATCGGTGATTAGAAGCCTGGCTGTGAGGGACACCGCCATCGGGGGGACTTGGTCACCTGTGTACATCCCCACGGGGACATGGGCTCTGGGGGACACAGCTCGCTGTCCCTGCTTCCAGTGCTGCTGCTGCTGCTGCTGCTGCTGCTGGAGGTGAGCTGGACCAGGTGCTCGAACCCGCGCTGGGGTCCACGAGCAGGAAGGCCCAGGACTGAAGGCACAGCTCCTGTTGGCTGTGCACCTGCTGGGGTGACGGGCCGGGGAGGGACCGAGGTGTGCGCTCTGGCCACACCCGGGAGGCGGGCAGGGGCCGGGGGGAGCTGGGGTCCACACACCTGTAGCGGGCCTTTGGCAGTGGGGCTCCCGGACGTGTATGGAGGAAGGGCTGGGGTCACAAGCTGTTTGGGGCCGCTCTGGGGACGGGCTGAGGGGACTCATCTTACACTGGTTTATACAGTACATGCTGTTTTTATACATAAGACTGAGACAATCTGAGCAAACCGAGGGGGGGGCGAGGACCGACCCCCCATCCCCCGCCCCCGGCCACAGCTCAGACGGAAGGACGAAGGGGGGAATGAGGTCAGGAAACACATGGGCTTGCTGCATTTGGGCATCCCGTGGGGACTTCCCGAGGCCTGCACTTGACGTGGGGCCAGCCCCCGGCTTTCCGCAGACAGGCGGGGCGGGCTCGAGGCTATTGTGTCCAGTTCTCCCGAAGTGGCTGGCCCAGGGCCAGCTGTCGGTCTGGGCTGACCACTGACCTTGGTCCTCACCTTGGACCCTTCTCGGGAGCTGTCACATCCGGAGGCCTGGCCCACCTCCCCCAGAGGTTCAGACGGGCTGGTCTGTGGGGTGGCCTGGGCCTTACGGCTTAACTCGCCCTTGTTAAGTCTCATTTTCTTTGCCTGGAAGTGGAGCTTATACGTGCTCTTCCCTGTCCCGGTGAGGAAAGAGGGGGGCTTGGCCGGTGTGCCCGAGTGTGGGTGTCCTTCTGGTTTTCCAGCCACAGAGAAATGGTTGGCGACACGCCTCTGGTGCCCTTGCTACGACCGTTCGCGGCTCTGGGTTGGACGCAGGGGATGGGGCCGTAGACGAAGTCGGAGGCACCCCGGGTACGACCCACACGCTCCGGTGGGGTTCTGCTTCCGACGTGAGGGCCAGGTGCGGCAGCCGTTGCTTGGCCTTGGGAGAATTTTCTCGGTCCCCTTTTGCCATTTCCAGCTGTGAATGTCCTCAACCAGACAGTACTCTCACTTTACCTCCCTAACCTTGTCGAGTCCTGTCAATAGCCTGTTTAGTCGTCTAAGCCTGTCCTCCTAGTTCTCTGGCTCTGCCCTTGCCCCTAACTGGGCTCGACCAAAAACCCAGGTGCAGTTTCGTCTCCCTGCACGGAGCCGGGCCGAGCCGACTCCCGTCCAAGGGTGTGCTGTGTGGGGCTCGCGGCGCAGAGTGACCGGGGCTGGGAATTCAGTGTTCGGTGAGAGCAGCTTTAGAGCGAGTCCCGGGGATCGAGACAGGACAAGAGCGTCTGCAGCAGAGATCAGGGGTTTTCAGCAATCCCCACCCTGGACCCTCAACAGGGCGAAGAGCTGTCTGCCCAGTGGGTGCTCGGTCTCTTGCTGAGACCTTCCCTCTCCTTTCGTTGGCCCCAGACTTGGCTTAGAACCACCCCTGACATCCAGAACAGGCGCCCGCCGGCCCTCCTCTGAGCTCCGCATTTAACAAGGGTCCCCATCCTGCCGGAGCGCCGTTCCATCTACAACAGTTTTCCTCAGAAACCCCACCCTTTTGCCATCTGGGGACATAAAGCAAGGGACAAAGTGTGGCTTCCCTGCAGGCTCTCATCTTGGATCCAGATTCAGTGATAAGCCGTGGAAGGAGAGTCCTGCCCTGCTCGTAGGGTAATTTCTGGTCCTGAGGATTCCCGAGTCCTCCGCTCTGGGCTGTGGCAGGTTTCCAAGAGCAGAGGGGAGGGAGGGCTTGAGACCACGCAATTGGACAGCGAGCAAAGTCTGGTATGGTGTCATTGCTATTTTTTAACCTGGGAAATTCTAAATCGATTTATTTTTTAAAAACTGTCAGCATTGATGTTCTGCCTGGTTAATTTACTAAGCCCCCATCTAAGAACAACACTTAGTGGATTGCAGATGGTGAGGATGGTGTGGGGGTGGGGAGGGGCGCACAGAGCTGGGCACTCGGCAGGGGCGGAGCAAGCCAGACTCTGTCCCGAGAACCCTGGGGATCCGGGGACTTGATGAGGTCTGCACTTTTAAAGATCACCCAAGCCTCTGTATAGGGAACATACTTGGGCAGTATATTAATCTCCTAGGGCTGCCGTGGCCAAGAGCCACACACCGGCTAGCTTCAAACACCAGAAACGCACAGCGTGGCCTCATTGTGCCACACTGCATACCTGGACGTTGCTAAGAGAGTAAATCTTAAAAGTTCCTATCACAAGAAAAGTAATTCTGTAGCTCTGTGTGTTGATGGATGTTAAGTAGACTTATTGTGGTTGGTCATTTTGCAATATGTACACATATCAAATCACAATGTTGCACCCTTGAAGCGAATACAAGGGCGAATGCCAATTACATCTCTATTTCAAAAAGTTCTCCTTGAGTGCAAATTTGCAATTCAAAATGAAATATTTTCAGGGGGGAATTATTTCAACACAGGCTTCTCAGTTCCTTAGCATCCTCTGCAGACACAAAGCCCTCCTGGACCTGGGTTATTTCCCCCCAATGACACCTTGGCTACTCAACCAGGCCAGCCTGGACAATCCTAGTCCCGTGTCCCTGTGCCCAGCCCCACCTGTCAGATGATGTGTGCGGGACCCTTGCAACCAGATGCCCGCCTGCTCCTCAGCATTAGGGGGATGCTGCAGCCAGGGGTGCCGGCCGCGAGAAAGTTTCCTCCCCTCACATTACAGAAACATTATGCACACCTTTTAGATGGCATCCTCTTTGGATCAACTGCCTAAACTCGGCAGGGGTGGGAAATATAATAAGCACACTTACAAAATCATTTCAGCATATATAACCTTTTCCTGGTCTTTCTGTGGCAGTCAGACGAGATTGCAAAATTTGCAAGGTGTGCATGGAGGGAGGGCATGAAACACACAGAGTGTCAGGTGTGCAAAACTCGGATCTGCAGCTTTCACGTGACTCTTGGCTGAGCCATCCACGTGCCGGCAGAGTGAGCTGAAGGCACAGAGCTTACGTGTGGAAAGGGCCCTTGAAGGGCCTCACTTACAGAAGGGGAAACTGAGGCCAGCAACGAGGTGGAACCTCGACGTATTCCTTGTTAGTGGCCTGGGCCACCTGGGGGAATACGGGATGAAATTCTTCATTCTTTTGCAAGAACTGTCATTTTCTCCATTTTAAAATTATATACCTGGTTAGACCCTTCATTTAAAACCACTGACACGAATCAAGAAACAGTCAATGTCTGAATAAATCAACGTTTGAGATTCCGAAACTCCAGGACTTTAAAAATTCTTTTCCTTTAAGCAAATGGAAATGCAGTCCGTAGCAGGAAACAAGTACATACCATCATCGTCCTTGATGCTGATGAAACAAGACAGGCCGGGGAGGTCCGCCCCCCACCAGGAGGGGTGAAACCACTAACACACAGTCCACCGGGCAGCCGTGTGCCCTGCAGCAAGGACGGACCCCAACGGAGGCAAAGCTACCCGGACTGAGGGGCTCAGGATCACTCACCCCCGGAGACTGAGGCCCATGTCCTAGAGTCGCGGGGGTCCGACCCTTTGCTCTCAGGATGCCTTCACACGCGTCCCGTCCCTGAGAGCCCAAGGAGCTCGTGCAGATGTGGGATATGTTTATTATGATTCACCATATTAGAAATCCAGCCTGGGACATTGTAAGTTTTTCTTAGTTCGTTAAATAGAATACTAAACCCAGTACATGGGAGCGTATGTCACATACTTGTATGAAAAATAACCATATTTTTAAAGAAATTCCGTCTAGTGTGAGGAGTGACACCGTTTTATATTCTTGCAAATCTCTTGTTCTAAAAGAAGGCCGGATTCTCCTCTCTGAGTCTGCCCTCAGTGTGTTGTAAATGTCGTTTAGTTGAAGGACGCCTCACACATAGATGCATATAGAAAGGGAGGAATATTCGGATGGCCTTGAGCAGATCACTGTGGATATCCTTGGATATTACACCAAAACTTGACAAGGGGCATTTTTGAACAACCACTTGCCGTGGAGAATGTGAACACATCTTCATAAACCTTCCTCGCTCTGTCACCTCAAAACCGCTGGCCCGTCTGCCTTGCGTTTTGGGCGACTCTGCCGCGTGTGTGATTGGAATGTCACACGTTCATCGTTTGGAAACTCTTGGCTCGTTGAGTTACGCAGATCTTCCAAGTGTAGACAGATTTCATTCTACAAAACCAGAAAATCACACTCACGAATATGTCCACTGATATCACCAGAAACATCTGGAAATACTGGGAAGCTGTCAAGCCCATTGCAGCAGACACAAGTTTTCCAAAATTCTAAATTTTGGCTTGAAAGCTTCCCTTCTATCGCTGGCAACACGACATCCGCGGTTTCTCCTGAAGTGACAGGCTCACTTGTTCACATCGAAGTACCGCCTTCCAAGTGCCCCATCCGGAACGACACAGGCCGTCGGTCAGTCTTTCAAGGAAAATGCCTGTCCAGCCGGCGACTCCAACCGTCACCCGCGTGATTCTGCAGAGACTCTCGGCTCCGCTGGGCCACTCGGGGTTTTGTGCATATTTCTTACCTTGTCACGCAGAGTCCTGCAAACGCACGTCCCGGGGGCGCAGGACGGTGACATTGGTGACCTTTACCGCTTCGTTGGTTCTCAGGTGACTTCAGCAATCGAGTCAGCTCACCCCTCACTTCATTCCTAAATGCATCAGGCTTTTCCTTCCCTTCTTCCTGTGCACACGTGGCGATGAAGATACAGGGATGCCGGGGGCCTTGGAGTTGCTGCCTTCCTCGGGGCTGAGGCCCCAGCGATCTGTCCCATGGGAGCAGATGTCATACAGTAAAACCCGCAAAGGATGCCCTGGTGTGACCAGGCAAGCGTGTGGCCTTGTGGACCCTGGTAGCGTCAGGGACCCCAGTGGGCCGCACTCGGGAAGCTGCTGCTCCACAGAAATCGTCTCTGCGCACGTGGCTGTTTATTACCACGGCATTTCTCCTTACGTGATAACAAACGACGAAGTAATCCAAATAACCATCCCCAGGAGGATGAGCAAAGGAACCGTCCCCTGTTGGTGCAGCGTTTTACAGTAGTGAAAACGAGCGGACTAGAGCCGTAGGTGTCACACACACACACACACACACACACACACACACGCTTGTTCAGGGTCGGCTGTGACACCCTCTGCACGGTCCCTATTCCCACGGCTCACACGGTACACGTGCGGCTGTCGTGGGGGGGGGGAGGGGGTTCCGAGACGTAAATAATAAGGAATTCTCCATGTAAATCACCATACAAATGAAAAGTACCAAGTTTTAATGTTTTATTGATTATGGTCAAATAAAATCTCAAAATAAGGAAAAAATAAAAGAAGAAACAGGAAAAAAAAAAGCCCAGTGGACTCTCCCGGCCGGTCAGGATTCAGGGCTGCTCTGCATCCCACACAGATGCCCCGCGTTCACCCCGAATGGTCTGCTCCCCCATCGTGCTGCCTACGGTCGCAGCCGTGGCTTACAGTGTCACGAACACGGGCGGGACTCTGCAAGAATCCTTTTGGCTCATCCTGCTACAGTTGCTCGGGAAAAGCAGTTAGGTATGACCCGAGACGTCAAGGACAAGAAATCACAGTTATCCATTCAAGTCCTTCTGTTTTCTCTCTTCTCCTGGAGAAGATCTGGGTGTCTTAGGGCAGTTTCTGCCCGAGTCCGACGGGCGTGTCCCCTACCAACTCACGGCATTTTTACTTTTAAGGTCAACCACGTCAACAGGAAAAGGATGCTCTTGCTGCCCAAGCAAAGGTGGGGCTCGGAAGCCACTGTCTTCGTAAACTAAGTGAGATCACACGTGACTCAGAGAGTCGATCGCAGCTTCAGGTTTTCTAGCTCCTGGTCAGGGTTCAGTTTGCAGAAAATAAATTAGCCACTAGCGGTGGCCTTTCGGAACCTTAAGGGACCGCTGGAGAACTGTAGAAGACGCTTTTACGTTTGCTAGAATCCGAGCAATCTGCGAACATCAGAAATCAGCCACACGCGCTGGCCCAGAGCTTTCTCCGCACGGTCTCCCTCTTTATGGAGTTAAAATATATTGAGCCTGACGTTGTCTGGCGGGTGGACTTTGACAGCCCAGGGAGGCCACCATGTTAAGGGCTCAGGCCACCTTACGAATCCGTCCTTCCCGTGGTCCTTATCATCAACTCGTTTCCCAATTAAATTCAGTTGACCTTTGAAGAAAACGGGTTTGATGTGCAGGGTCCACTTACACGCAGACTTCTTATGGGACAGTGCTGTGAATGGGTTTTCTCTTCCCTGTGATTTTCTTAATGACATTGCCTTTTCTCTAGCTGACGTCACGCTAAGAACATGGCATATGATCCACAAAACATCCAGACTATGTGTTCACTGACGGCTCATGTTATCAGTAAGGCTTCTGGCCAACAGTAGGCTGTTAGTAGTTAAGTTTTGGGGGACTCAAAGGTTCTACAGGGATTTTTGGCTACCCCGGGGGATGAGGGGGACAGTGCCCCAACCCCGCATTGTTTCAAGAGTCAACTATAATTGTTGAAGAGGCTTCCATGTTTGTAGATAAAAATTAATGCGGCTGGAGAGCAGAGCTTTCCTGGCCATAAAGAGACAGTCAAACCCTGTGGTTTCTCGCCCGACAATCTCTGGGCCCAAGGTCTGAGGCTGTTTCTTCGCGTTAAAAGGGAGAGTACAGAAGAAGAGGCACCGAAGACCCCTCAGCACTGAATGGAGACGTTCTCAGGGACTATTTCAGGCAGACAGAGGGAGGCAGGAGGGAGTGACTTCCTCATCCGCTCAGCACCTGGGAGCGTGTCTGCCGTAGGACAGGGGCCGATACACGGTAGGCAGTGAGTTTTAGATGTGATCTCTCGTACGATCTCAGGATCCGTGTCAAATCAGCGGGTGCCCCACAGCCCAGAAAGGCCTCTCCGGTTGTCAAGAGAACTGGCCCTCTTAATTTCCCAACCTCGGAGGCTGCTGGGAGGACACGGGGTACAGAGCCAATCAAGGGCCCGTCCTTGCTGGCGACATCACGTCACTATCCTCCTCACGGTTGTCACTGTAATTTCAGGGAGAGAGCCACCGGCCCCTCCGGCGATCCAAGAGAAGATGGGTTATTACCACCCTGGAACTGGAGGAAGAAGACCAAGGACCGTTTCCCAAACTCATCGGGGAGGTGAGGAAGGCCCCCGCCACCCTCTCTGACCAGACGCACGCCCTCCGGCGGGAGGAACAAGACTTGAAGGGCTGCAGGCTAGGGAGGCCGAGGAGTGAGGGGGAGAGGAAGGCCGCACTGGGTTCTAGAACCCACTGGACCTCCCCCGGGCCGGGGGGCTTCGGGCGGCTCCCTTCAGTGAGTGTGCGCTGAGAACATGGGTCCCATGGACCACGGCTGCCTCCTCCCGGCCCACTGGCCACACCAATGTATGATTTAAAAACAAGGAGATGCCATTACCAGAGACTGGGAGTCAGGGCAAAAGGGAGATCTGAACAATAGCTAAATAGAAAGCAAAGCTGTGGCTGCGGGGCTGGCGGGGAGGAGGCCGTGGGGCTTCCTGTGTGAGGGGGCGGAGGGTCCATTCTGTAAGGCCACCAGAGCTCGGGACACGGATGGTGGCAGTCATGCAGCAGCGTGAGGGCCCTTGGTCCCGCCGACCTCGCGCTTCCAAGTGACGGTGGTGGTAAATCTTACACGGTGTGTATTTGACCACCACAAAATGGGAACTACAGGAAGGTGGGACTAGGAATTCTGGACTTCTAGAGGCTTTCTGAAAGTCGGAAGGTCTGCCCACAGGGAGCCGACGCCCCTCGACTTCCCCAGGCCCCCCCACTCCCTGCCGTCTCCCTCCCCCTGAGGTCGAGGCTGTCATGTGGCCATGGTGGGAGGCCAGAATTTTTGCAGGTGGCTCATGTCGTTCTTGCCATGACGTGCCCAATCCGAGGGACCGGAGAATTACGTGCTGGGTGACTCGGTCCCAACAGCACTGACATCCTACGATTTCTGGAGAAAGAAATGAAAATAATTCCTATTTTTGCAGCGTTTATAAAAACAGTAGATGCCTGCTATTAAAAAAAATACAGAAGGTTTTCAAGGCTCAGTGGTTTAAACTCTCTACTCCAAGAGCCCGGGGACAAGGTGGGCTCACACCGCAGACGCCCCACCCCCCTGCTGCGGGAGCCGCACACCCCTGCTCTTTCCCCACCGAGCAGTGCGGCCAACGAGAGTGCCTACGATCCAGGGTGGTTTTAAGGATTAAACAGGCAAGGGCAAGTAAGGCAGATAGCCAGCGGGCTCGTCCTAAGCCCTTCCTAAATGTCAGCCACACGAGTGCTCCCCTCTCTCCCCGAAGGGATCATTAACCCATCAGTATGGATGCTCCCAGGTATTTCTCTAGAGTGTCACCGAGGGGAGTCCCCAGGGACAAGAAGGGATCACACTACACCTGTCGTTCTGCACGGTGTCTTTCCGGTTTACCTGGGAGGCACCACACCCCTCCTTCCTGGGGCAGAGCGTGTTAAGTCCTGACGACTGGGGACCCTGCCCCATGAGGGGGTGCTGTGCTAGGGACACATGCGTCCTTCCCACTGCTTTACCGTGACAAACCTCACTCCCACTTCTTTGCCTGTCTCCCTCTCTCCTTCGGATAAACCCTCAGACGAGCGACTGCGAGGTACGGTGCTTTCAAAAGGCCTTTGAGTCCCAGCCTCGGTATTTGACGTGCCTCGGGGTTTATCCTCATACTCCCCGTTGTTTTTTTCCCTTGCAGCTCTTCAATGATATGTCTCAGAACACGTCATTACTATATTTCATCAGTGGGCCCGGTGTGGACGCCCCTCCGGAGGTTGGCCTGTTCTCCATAGAAGATCACAGGAACGGCGGAGTGTTTGTGCACCGCCCCGTGGACCGAGAGGCAACGCCGTCTTTCACGGTACCTAACGTTTGGTGCGATCTCAGCCTACACTTACCGTAAAGCGGTTGCAGGAGAGTGCACTGGGCAAGCGCTCGGGAAGCCGCCCACACGCGTGTCACGGGAGCCCGCACGCTCTGCAGAGCACGCGTGGGCCGAGAGGCTCATTTTGTAATGTTCTTCGAAAGTTCTGGACGCTGTGATGAGGTATGGGAGCCGATACGGGACTTCTTGCCGGAAGCTGATGATGCGTCAGCCACAAGAGTGATTTCTGACGCGTGAGGCCCAAATGCAAAAGCGTGGCATGTCCCACAGGGGTCCCAGGGAACAGGTAGAGCAAGCGGGAAAAATGTGGGGACGTGAGTGACGTCCCCACGGGTCCTGCTCCGTCAGGGTTCCCAAACCATGTGCTCGGCCCTGCCGGGTGAGCTCACGTCCATGATCCTACCTGTGGCTCTGTGTCCTGGCCCTGGATTACTGTCCCCTTATGACTTCTCACCACCTGAACTGTATGCCTGAACCGTGTTCGGTTCTCTGTGGGTGGTCCATCTCCCCGCCGAGCGCATTTCCCCTGCGTTGGGAACAGGGCTCTGTGCACAGTAGGTCTTGGGTCCATTATGTTGGGTGAATGAATGAGCCCAGCAGAATGTAGTACGTGCCTCCAGGCTGTTGTGGGTTGAATTGTGTCTTCCAAAAAGATGGGTTCAAGTCCTACCCCTGGTGCCTGGGACTATGACCTCGTCGGGATATAGGGTCTTTGCAGATGTCATCAAATTAAAGTGAGGTCATACTGGATTAGGGTGGGTCTGAATCCAGTGACTGGCATCCTTCTAAAGGGATGGGGATTTGAACCCAGAGGACAGAGGCGACAAGGCCGGAGACAGAGTCGGGGTGACACATCTGTAGGCAGAGGACACCGGGACTGCTGGCCGCCCCCAGCAGCTGGGGGAGAGGCTCAGAGGGCCCAGAGGGAACCAAGCCTGCTGACCCCGATTGCGGGTCTCATCCCCAGAAGCATGAGAGAACACATTTTGTCGTACATCCCCCGGTTGTCGCAGCAGCTCGAGGAAACTAGCAAGCAGAGGTTAACAAACTCGCTAGGAAGACAAGAAGCAGGCTGATGAGAAAGATTACCAGTTGGGGAAAGCGGGATGAGCTGGAGTCCCAGGAACACGGCACAGGCTGGGCCTTCTAGCTCAGCCACCTGCTTCTGCCGGAGGATGCCAGCTGCTGGCTCTCGGCCGTGCACAGAGCCAGGAAGTATCAGAAGTCAGCCCAAGGGTGGGCAAGGAGACCTTCCCAGCAGTACTGCTGTGCTCCCAGGGGGTCGTGAAGGAGTCACGAGAATTAGATAAAAGCTTGTGTTTGGCGGTGGGGGTGGGCGGGGAGGGGCTCACTCCTTGTTAACTCCGGGAGCCTGCAAGAACCCAGGACAGCAGCTGAGAGCTGCCAGAAGATTTAAGACACAGCTGGAAAGGGGGAAAGTCTGACTCTCTTTGGGTAGGAGTCTCATCTGTTTATATCAAAATGTGCTCAATTTCATCGGCTACAAATTCACTCAGAAAAGCCATTCTTTGACATCCCTAGAAATCACCATTTGTGGGTCTTTATGCCAATGCTCTCCTCTTCGCCTACTTGCACCTGCGCATAAAGTGACTTCGTCTTGTGCGTTGGGCATTTTCTCCCGTGTGCTCATCTGTGACTAAGAGAATGTGACCCACCTGTGTCATTTCGGTGGTCGTGTGCCCTCCATCAGGTCACCGCACTGGGGTGTGTCATCCGAGGATCTAAATCTTAAGGCTCTAACAAAAGACTGAAAACCCTTTCCAAGTGCAGAAAATATCCATGACATTCCCTTTCTCTGCTGCAAGTCTCAATCCTGGAAATTTTGAGCATCTTGCCAAAGAATAAACAGCACTTAGGCCTCTCAGGCATCTCACAAAACTGATGGTCTCCGATGTAGCTTTTAGGATAATAAATGGAATATAAAATAATAAACATAAAACAAACAGGCAGCTCTTATTTTTAAGTGGAAGGCTTACAGTTGGCACCGTGTCAGACCAGAAGTCCGCGTGATTCGGGAACCGAGTTGCCGGCGCGGCCATAAATTATACAAGAGCCTGTGGAGATGGTGTGGGAGACAGCCAATTTGCTTGCACAGAAATTTAAAAATGTATGTTGCATTCCCCAGAGCAGATCCGTTCAGTGGTCTTGAGGGGAGAGGACACAGCTGGCCCCGGAGAGCCTGGGGCCCCGGCCACCGTTACAGGACAGCTGGGGGGACCACCAGGGTGGAGGCCCATGTGGGGGAGCCGACAGGTCTGCAGGAAAAAGGCCCAGGGAGGGGGGTGCAGCAGAGACCCTGTGCGCCCCGGGCAAAGGGGCAGGTGGCTGCCTGGAGCTGGCAGGAGCTGAGGACCCCGCTGCTGAAGCTGCCTGCGCTGGGCTCTGGGTGGTTGTCGGGGGGAGGGTGGTGTAGCCAAGTCTGCACCTACTCGGACTTGAACCTGGGCTGCGCCGAGTGTGGACAGCCCTGGAACCTCTCCGAGGCACACAGTGGGCCGTCGACAACGCTTCCCTCCCGGGCTTCCACCAGGAAGGACGGGGGTGATCTAGGGATGAGCTCCGTCCCGGGCCTCACCGGAGCTGCCTCCCCAGGAATCAACCCCGTGGCAGGGCCCCACACCTGACAGCTCACAGCCCTTGAGGAAGCACGTTCCCAGAGCGGCAGTCATCTGCCGGTCATCTGCCGGGAGAACTCCCCTGCGCAAAGTCATCCCTGCCCGCTCCTTTCTCTGGGACGCTGAACTCCTGTCTCAGCGCTGACTCCCCACGACCTTCTCCCCTTTCAACAGATAAAATCACTGTTTATCCCAGGGCAACAGGGATTCAGCAGCAAGTCACATTAGACTGATTTTAATATATATGTATGACATATATTATGTATATATTATTATGCGTGTATATTACATATGAGTGCAATATATAATAGCCACAATATATGTCATAGATATTATATAATATATATTGGGGTGACAATATAATTACTGAGGGCCCAATAATATGTAATATATAACATATTATATATACTGGGTGGCTCTTGATTTCGGCTTAGCTTGTGATCTCAGGGTCCTGGGATCAAGCCCCACATTGGGCTCTCTGCTCAGTGGGGCATCTGCTTGAGATTTTTCTCCCTCTCCCTTTGCCCCTCCGCACTTGGCTCTCTCTGTCTCAAATAAACAGATAAATCATTTTTTAAAAATATATATATGGTGCTCACTTTGGTAGCATGTAGACTAAAATTGGAATGATACAGAGAACATCAGCATGGCCCCTTGCAAAGGACGGCAGGCAAATCTGGGAGGCGCTCCTTATTTAGAAAAAACAAAAGTAAATAATATATATGGTTGCCTCCTTTTTATTTTATAAGTAGGGACGTTTTAATCTCAATACTTCCCTTTTAGAGCTGTTTTAGGTAGATGGGAGAGGAGAGTGGAAAGCACAGGGTGCCTGCTCGCCCCTGCCCCCCTTGGCTCCCCGCCCCGCCCCGTGCTCTTCATTATCCATCCATCCCTCTTTCTTGAGCCCTCGGCAGCTGGGAACCTGGTCCTTTGCTGTCTCCAAACTTCGGCCTCGCCCAGGATGTCATATGGTTGGACTCAGACAATGTGCATTCAGCCTGTTTAGATCGGCTTCCCTCACTTAATGATGTGGTCTTTTTAGTGCTGAATAATATTCCACCAAGTGGATGGACCGTAGTTTACCCATCCACCAAGTGAAGGGCATCCTTGCTGCCTCAGTGTTTGATGAGTAAGCACAAAGCCACTTTAGACATCTGTGCGCAGGCTTTTGTGTGGCCGTGAAGTTTTCATCTCTTCTGCATAAATACCAAGGGACATGTTGCTGGTTTGCACGGTTAGAGGATGTTTTGCTTTGTAAGAAACTGCCAAAGGAATGAGGAGTTATTTGCCATCTCTATATCTTTGGGGAAAAAGATATTTGTCTGTTCAAATCCTCTGCCTATTTTTAACATTTGAAAATCAATTTTAGCCAAGTTCCAGGAAATAAAGTTAATATATAAAAATCAACTGTATTTGTATATACCAGTGACAGATAATTGGAAATCAATGTTTTAAAAACAGTATCATTTATAATATCACCAAAACAAATGAAGTGCTTAGACATAAATCTAAAATCTGTGTAGGATCCGTTTACTCATGAAAGAAACCAAGGAAGACCTAGTTGAATGAAAAGACAGACTGTATTTATGGATTGGAAGATTGAGTATTAAAGGTATAATTCTTCCCAAATTTACCAATAAATTCTCAAGACTAATCAAAAGACTAGCAGAACTTTTCATAGATCTCAACAAGCTGCTACCAGACTTTATGTGGGAAGGAAAACCAGCTTTTGGTTTCATTGACTCTGTTTTGCTATTTTGGATTTTATTGATATCTGTGTATCTTTTTTATTTCCTTCTTTCTGAGTTCAGTTTGCTGCTTTTTAAAAGATTTACTTATTTATTTTAGAGAGAGTGAAGGAGAGGGACAGAGAAAGAACCCCAAGCAGACTCCCAGCCGAGCACAGAGCCCCACACAGGGCTGGACCCCACGACCCTGACATTGTGACCCGAGCTGAAATCAAGAGTCTGAGGCCTAACGGACTGAGCCACCCAGGCGCCCCAATTTGCTTTCTTTTTTTTTTTTTTAAGGTTCTTAAGAAACTGAAGTGAGAAGCCCAAAGTATAGCTTTGAGATTTTTTTTTTTTTTTTTAAAGATTTTATTTATTTGATAGCGAGAAACACAGCGAGAGAGGGAACACAAGCAGAGGGAATGGTAGCGGGAGAAGCAGGCTTCCCGCAGAGCAGAGAGCCCGATGCGGGGCTCGATCCCAGGACCCTGGGATCTGACCTGGGCCGAAGGCAGACGCTTAACGACTGAGCCACCCAGGCACCCCTAGCTTTGAGATCTTTTGAGAGGAAAGACTTCCTGCTGCATGTTGGAGACGAGCGGACCCTCCTTCTTCAAGCGCAGAAGTGACATCACTAACCGCTTTAGAACCCCTGACTTGTCAGCAGCCGGGCTGGTTACTTTCAGTGTCCGCTCCCCACAAACGTTGGAGTGTCTGCTCCCCGCAGCGTCCCCGCAGGATTGTCAGCATCTGTGTTTCGCAGGATGGCACCATCCGCAGAAACCAAGGGCTCCCGAGCAAATTGGCTGTGGCTCCCCTGGGTATGGGTAGCAAAACTGAGATTGGGACCTGATCAGAACTAATGTTTACTGAGCGCCTCGTCCGTGTCACTACCATGCCCCGTCCCCGGGGTCACGTGGTGAAGGGCAGCGAGGAGCCCCCCACCACAGAACCTGTCCCACTAGTGCAGGAGAGGATGCAGAACGTGCGATGACATTAGCCACCAAGTAAACGACCCTGCAACCTTAACACAGTTCTCTGCTTCCTAGGTTTATTTTGATGTCATGGATCGCTTTACAAGAAAGGTCATGGATACGTCCTTGATCTTCAACATTAGGATCAGGGACGTGAACGATCACGCGCCCCAGTTCCCTGAGAAGGAATTCAACCTCAGCGTGAAGGAGAACCACGCGGCAGGTGCGTGAGGCGGGGGCACGAGGGCTTCCTCTCCCCGCGGGTCCTCTCCGGTCCACCTGCTTCGATGTTGATGTGGTGCCTGATCCTCCTTGTCTTTAGGGAGAAATGTTAGTGTTCACATCCCGAAGGGGGCAGGCTCTGGTTTTGAGCAGAATGCTTGGAGGTCTGTAAGCGTCGTTTTGTATTGGCAATAAAATGAGATGGAAATTGTGTCTGTTGCAAGAGCTGATATGTAAAGACGAGTCTAAAATAAGTCAGATGCACTGAGGGAGAAAGGCAGAGCTGAGCGGTGCCTTCCTGAACATCTCTGTAAATTTCTCACCTGCAAAATGGCAACGAGATGACATCCCACGTTCCTAAGCTATAGAGTCTGTGAGTCTTTAAATCCAAACCACTCTCACAAGAATGTGCATCTACTTTAATAAAAGAAGAGCATTATTTATTTCACAAAATAGGCTTTAGAAAATTTGGAAAAATTCCAAGAAATTAAGACTGGACTAGAAAGAATATTTAATACTTCCAATTAGAGATAAGTACCATCAACGTTTTGGTTTGTATTCTTTCAGTATTTTTCTTTGAATTTTATGTGTGTGTGCATAAACACACACTATATATTTACCTATGTGTATACATTCTCCCATTTTAGATATAATTACAAATGCATTTTTCATCTTTATCATAGTGCAAAAGTATATGGGTATACATTCAATATTTACAAATATACAGGTGTGCTTTTTCATATGTGTATGCTTAGGAATTTTCTTTTCTAAAAGGGCAAATTTACTCTTTGTAACCTAACTGTGTGCCCCCTCAGCCTCTGATTGTGTACTATTTTATTTCATGGATGTGCTTTAAGGGTTTTTAACTAATCTCCTATCGTCAGACATTTATGCGCTATTCCCACTTTTTGTTATCTTCACAGAATATGCTTCAGTGAACATCTTTGAGCTAAATCTGTGTCCACCAAGGCATTATTTACTTGTCATAATTTAAAGGAGTAGAGTAGTGCACGCACAATTTAAATGTTCTGCTTTACTCACCCACCAGCAACATCTGGGGGGCCTGGCCGAGGGCTCTCTCTGATTGCTAAGTGCTAGCACGTGTTGATAGGTTTCTTGTCCATTTCTGTGTATCAGATAACTGGTTCCTTTCTTTGTCCTTCTGTTCCTGTGCTTGTCGTTTCTCTTGATTTTAACCTTCTCATTCTGTATTAAGAACGTTTATGTCTGCCATATGTATTTTATATATGTTTTCCTGGTTTATCATTTCTTTTTAAATTTTGTCTATATAGTTCTTTTTTGGCACACATTTAAAAATCTGTCTGATCTGTCAACTCTCTCCTTTATGTCTTCTGCATTTGCAATCGTGATTGGAAAGTTCTTGTGAATATTTAGGGGCACCTGGGTGGCTCAGTCGGTTGAGCATCTGCCTTCCGCTCAGGTCATGATCCCAGGGTCCTGGGACCAAGTCCCGCATTGGGCTCCCTGCTCAGCAGGGATCTATTTCTCCCTCTCTCTCTCTATGTGTACTCTCTCTCTCTCTCTAAGTAAATAAAATCTTTAAAAAAAGAAAGTTCTTTTGACTATTTAAATATGTCTATTTTTTTATAGTATGTCTAGAGTTTGGTTTTATATTTAAATATTTAATCCATCCTGGTGGATGTCTCAATGCCATTTAGCAAAGAAGCATCATTCCGTTGGCTTGTCAGGCTGCTTTTGGTCAATAGTAACCATTAAAACGATTCTTTCCAGGTCAACCTATTTTCCAGATGTTAACAGTCGATTTGGATGAAGAAAATACTCCAAATTCTCAAGTCCTTTATTTCCTTGTTTCTCAAACGCCATCACTGAAAGACAGCGGCTTCCAGATTGACCAAATTAGTGGAGAAATACGATTCTCAGGATGCTTAGATTATCAGGTTATGTGGATTTTATTATTTTTAAAAAATGAAATGTGTTCTTGATCTCAGAGCCCCAGACTTAGGATTTATGTTTATAGCGGAAAACCCTCTATGGCTGGACTTGCTATTGAAATTGCTATAATGGATTATTACTTTATTAATACTTCCCTTTGCCATATTGGAAGGGCTTGACTGTTCTCTTCCTTCCCACATAGACTGCTCAACGGTTTACGCTACTAGTTGGAGCGAAGGATTTGGGAGAACCTCCCCTGACATCCACGGCCACGGTCCATGTGAACGTGCAAGAAGGCAACAACCACAAGCCCACGTTCACCCAGGAGAGCGTAAGGCGCCCGGGCCACCTCAGATGCCAGTCCCCGCATAAATGGCCCCATGTCCCAGGCTCAGTTTTGCTGAGGGAATTCTCCATAGCGCCCAAGATACATGTCCTTCTCCAAGATCACTTAAACTAGATGAAGGCATCAACCATCCTGATAGAGAACCATTTAATAATAGACTTGTGAGCTTACGTTTCTTTACTGTTTTGAGTTGGATGCTGCGCTCAGAGCCTTCATGTGCATACTTGCATTTGGTATTGTTGGGACTCACACATGATTTCTGTTTTACGAACGAGGACGCCGAGGCACAGGGAAGATAGAACATCCATGCTCACTCTGCATGGAGGTTTCTCAAGTCCACACTATTGATGGGGGATGGGAAGTTCGTTGCTGCGGGGTCAGGGTCGGCTGCCCAGTGGTCTGTAGGATGTTCAGCAGCAACCCCGACCTCTGCCCACTAGATGCCAGCGGCACTTCCCAGTCGTGAGAGCCAAAAACGTCTGCTGTCCTTGCCCAATGTCCCCTGGGGGGCAGGCTTGCCGCCAGGGTGAGAATCTAGACCTGAGCTTTTCACACAACATCTGGAGTTCTAGAATAGGGAAGATGAGCAGGGGGGCTCTGGCTGAGCTTTCTCAGCTCACCTGATTTGTATACAGGGTTCCACCTGGGACTCCGTATGCTGCCAACCCCCGTGCTTGAAGAAAGCACTGGGACCCAGTGTTCCAGATCATTCGGAAATGCCACACCACCTGAGATATGCAAGATTGCTAAAGACACTCAGGATTTGTTTCCCAGTTTATATTTTTTGCTCTTTCATATGCATTTTTTAAAAGAAAAATATCCGTTTTACTTCTCTTGACCTCCCTCAGTGAGACCTTTCCCAACAACCAGTTCAATCCCCAACCCAGCACCCCACCCCCCATTCCTACTCCCCCCAACACACACACTTAATCATCTGCTCCCTGGGAGGGAGTTTTGCCGATCCTGCTCACAGCATCCAAAACAGACTCTGGCACCTCAGAGCCTTTGTTGAACATTAACAAATGCTACATTTGTTAATGTTTATTCAAAGAGTATCATTTGAAAAAATTTTTAAATTTTTAAATATGTATAGTTCAGTCGGTTAAGTGTCCGACTCATAATCTCAGCTCACGTCTTGATCTCAGGGTCGTGAGTTCAAGCCCCACAGTGGGCTCCATGCTGGGTGTGGAGCCTACTTAAAAAAAAAAAAAATATATATATATATATATATATATATATTTTAAAGATTTTATTTATTTGACAGAGAGAAACACAGCGAGAGAGGGAACACAAGCAGAGGGAATGGTAGCAGGAGAAGCAGGCTTCCCGCCGAGCAAGGACCCCGATGTGGGGCTTGATCCCAGGACCCCGGGATCATGACCTGAGTCGAAGGCAGACGCTTAATGACTGAGCCACCCAGGCGCCCCCCCAAAAAAAAATCTTAAAAAAATTATATAGAGAAAAGCTGAAATATTTTCAAATGAAAACACTTGGTCAAACAGTACAGAACTGAAACATGTTGAACCTTGTTTTTGATTCCTTCTCTGGCTTAGTTAAAAGCTCTGCTCTCCAAACTAAGCGTGGGAACAATAAACCCCATTTCTCTGTACTCGTCAACGAGAAATTCTCTCTTTTTTTTTTAATTAATTTTTATTAACATATAATGTATTATTTG
Source organism: Procyon lotor (assembly GCA_028646535.1). Lineage (NCBI taxonomy): Eukaryota > Metazoa > Chordata > Mammalia > Carnivora > Procyonidae > Procyon > Procyon lotor. The sequence continues at coordinate 1,945,995 of CM053610.1, read as the reverse complement.
CCCCAGGGTACATGTCTGTGAATCTTCGGGCTTACACATTTCACAGCACTTAATAGCCCCTACCCCCCCCATTGTCCCCAACCCAGCCACCCTATCCCTACCCCACCACCCCCCCGGCCACCCTTAGTTC
>CM053610.1:1912736-1945365 GCA_028646535.1 Procyon lotor | reverse complement strand
CTGGGAGCTCTGCCGCACTCGGGCTCCCCTGGTCCCTCGGTGACCCCACGGGTCCCGAAACCACCCTGTTCCCGCGAGGGCTGAACCCCCGGTTGGCCTCCGGAGCGATGTCCCTCAGCGGAGCGGACTAGAAGTTCCGGATCAACGAGAAATTCTCTTGTCACCAAAAGCACTGAGTAACAAGCTAAAGATCTATATGCGTTAGAAAAATGACTGTCTTAATCTAAGTCACCATCAGAGTTCTATTCTAGAAGCGCTAGCGGTTTTTTTTTGGCAGCATAAACTAGGATGTGCGTTATTATTTTAAAGATTCTTGGAAAAATAGTGCATCGCATTGGATTTAAGAGGACTTTTAAAGTCGCTCGGCTGCAGACACGAGTCACAGGGAGGAGAGATGCTCGCGGTGCGGGGTCAGGTCAAGCCTCAGGTGGCTTGAGGTCCAGCTCAACAGCAAGGGAGGTAACACATCCATGTTCCTGTGCTAAGGACTGACATCTTCTTTCTTGCCTTTTCAACTGTGTGTCTTTGCCTCCATGGCGTGGGCACGGCGGTTGCCTCCCCCAGTATAGGATTCAGATTCCCGAAGGCCACACAAGCCAGAGTGTGTTACGTCTCCCCGTCCGGGATGGCGACCTGCCATTCACGTCAGCCTGGAGAGTAAGATTTCACACACTGAATGGCAACGAAGAGGGACATTTTGACATTTTGACTGACCCCGAGACCAACGAAGGGATTTTAAACGTGATCAAGGTAAAGCCGTCGGGGAAGGCACCCCTGCCAGGCAGCTCTGGGGCCCCTCTCCGCAGGAGTCCCGAGAGCGAGGTGGGAGCTAGTGTTGGGGTGCCCGAGGGGCACCACACACGTCAGGTGGGGTGTGTCCTGTATCCCAACGGCGCCCAGGGAGGAGGGCCGGTGTGTCAGGAGCACCGGCTGCCCCAGGCCCTTGGCCCTTCTGCCTTCGTGGCTCCTCCCACCGAAATAGTATCGCTACTAGAAATTACTTCTGACATGGTGCCGAGTTCTGCAACATTTAATTTTTTCTGTTTGAGGCAAAATGGATTTATTTATAGATTTCAATAGGCAAAGTGGACTTACTTAGATTCATGTAAAAATACTTAAGATATTTTCTCTCATCCCGAGAGTTCATTTTTTTCCCTTCGGAGTTTAAAAGTCATGCGAAGGTGTACTTGGGCCCCTAAATGTCCTGGGGGCCCCTGGCACTTCGGCTGCTGTGCCTCATGAGGGGCCAGCCCTGCAGAAAAGTATTCTTTACTCCTTTCACTGACGAGGAACCAGAGCCCGGAGAGGCTGGGCTGTTCTCATGAAGTCACACAGCTGGAGGAGGGGTTCTGGCTGAGGCGGTCGGACCCCACGCCACTGCTCTCAGTGAGACCCCGGAGTGACCAGTGCTCCGGGGCCGGGCGGGCGAGTCCGCCTGGGGTCAGGCTCAGAGACAGGCCTCGGTCAGAGGGTCTGGGCTCCTGCCCGTCGGAGGAACAGAGTGCCCGGTGATGCCCGTGGGCCCCGACTGCGCTGTGAAGAGCAAAGCTCTGGGGCGCTCGATGCCAGATGCCTGGGACGGAATCTCTCAAATATTCCTAGCTTTTCAGTCCTTTTAAGTCACTGCCCACTTTGTACCCTGAGTAACTGTGATCATTAATTTCCGTATTTCCTTAAGCTCCCCTGTTTTTTTTTTTTTTTTTGCAGCCGAGTTGTCACATTAATGTTTCATTATGTTATGGTTTTTGTTGCATTTTTCATTACTCTCTGATGGATGGTGGCTCTTTTCAACCCAGAGAGGGGGAGGAAAAAAAAACACCCCAAAACAGAACCCCATAAGTGATTTGAAAATGGGCTGGCCGCTGTCTTTTGATCATTCCCAAAGATGGTGTAAATAATACATGAAGTGCAAAAGCCACAAACTTTTACGCGTGACCACGGGCTGAGCTTCCTCCCCAGAGAAGCAGCAGGTGCTCAGGAAACCCTCTCTCTGCAACTCGCAGCCCTTGGATTACGAAACACATCCCTCGCGACGTCTCGTCATCGCCGTAGAGAACGAGGAGCTGCTCTTCCCCTGTGAGAGGGGCCGGGTCCGGGGGCCCGGCGGGGCGGCGGCCAGCGCCACCGTGAGCCTGCAGGTGATGGACGCCAACGACCCGCCAGCCTTCCACCCCCGGAGCTTTGTCGTCAGCGAGGTCGACGGCGCACGGCCTGGAATTCGGCTGGGAGTTTTCAACGCTACAGACCCAGACAGCGCTGCCGGCCCCATAAGGTGAGAAGAGAGGAATGAGGGGTGGTCGTTTAGATGGAACCGGCCAGAGGCCCTCGGGCACTCCTGCTGGACCCCCTGCCCTCCGGTGGGCGGGGCGCAGGGCGTTGACGCCACTCAGTTATGAAAATACCAGAAGCCGCCAGAAGGCCCGCTGGCCCATGTTCAGAGCCTCCCCCCTTCTGGGGCTGTCTCTGACCGCCCCCCGCCCCAGGGGTGCACATGTCATGTCCCCCTGCACTTAGCACACATCGCTTTTATACGGTTTCCTTGTATTAAAATAATTTGTCACATGTTTCTAGGTCCCCTTTTTACCAAAGTTTGCACATGGGCAGCCCTCTGGCTTCTGGGCAACAGAAGTGGGTTTTTTTTTTTTAATTGTGGTAAAATACATTTCACACAAAGCTCATCATTCTAACCGTCTCGAAGTGTACAGTTCAGGGGCATTAAGTCCATTCATGTTGTTGTGCACTCGTCCCCACCGTCCATCTCCAGAACTTCTTGGTCTTGTAAAACTGAAACTGTCCCCATGAAACAAGACCCCCTCATTTCTCTTCCCTGGATGCTGGCAACCACCACGCTCATTTCTGTCTCTGTGAATTTGATTCCTCGAGGCACTTCGTAGAAGTGGAACCATATGGTATTTGTCTTTTTGTGATGGCTTATTTCACTGAGGCTTGTCCACGTCACGAAGGACCTTCCTTCCTTTTCAAGGCTGAATAATATTCCACCGTCCACATGGCCCGCATGTGCTCACACACTCACCTGTGGGTGCACACCTGGGCTGCTCAGTGCTTTGCTGTAGAGTTGCCATAATCCCTGGGAAGACGGCGGAGTGGGAAGCACCAGGACTCTGTCTCCCCACCCAAAACTGTTCTGGAAGATTCCTTCACATGTACCTATTTTGGAACTCTGGATTCTGTTGAAGGCTTGCAGCTGCCAGAGAAATGCTTGGATGGTAAATTGGGGTTAATTTTGATCAATTATGGCTCTTAGCACAATACCAGCAATGCAATCCCCCGCTGGTGCCCGGCAGCTGAGTACCTTTTCCTGCAATGGCCAAACAGAGTCTGCAGGAGCCAGAGTGGGCAAAAACCTCTGTCCCCGAAACATCAGGGATCTGGGTGCTGCTTGCTGACTGCTGCTCTCACTCCCAAGGTGCGAAGAGGAAGGCAGCCATTGGCTTCACCCCTCCCCCAATGTGGCAGAGACCCCCTCCCCACCAGCCGAAGTGGCTTCAGGGGGTTGGATGGACAGGTGCCTTCATTTTCCCCTCCTCCTTGTTTGTGTTTTCCTACTTTGGGAGCCAGACGTTGAAGGCTAGGACATTCTACAGCAACCCCATGTGTGAGGGAAATCAGAAAGTGGCCAGTGTGCCCAGGGAAAGGGTCAGGAAAGGCCCGAGAGGATGGTAAGTTGGGAGAACAGAGACAGCCCACGATGGTCCAATGAGCAAACAAATATAAGATAAATAAAAACACTGAGGAAAAACAAAAAACCCTGGGAAGGGGGAGTCTGATCTCCTGAATTCCCATGTGGTTAAAGCCGAATGCCCAGTGTTGGAGAAAATACACACACACACACACACACACACACACACACAAAACCCACAAGCACACAAAGAAACAGAAACATGAGGTCCATTCAAAGGGAAAACAATAGATAACAGAAACGGTCCCTGAAAAATACGTGATGACATATCGGTTCGACGAAGATTTTCAAACAACAGCCTTAAAAATGCTCAAAGACCGAAAGGAGGATGTGGAGAAAGCCCAGAAATGGTGTGTGAACAAAATAGAAATCCCAACAAGGAGACAGAAAGCCTAACAAGGAAGGAGAAGGTGATGAAGGACTTACAGTCAGAATCACCACATACATAAATGGATTAAACTCTTTAATCAAAAGACAGAGACCAGCAGACTGTCACACACTCTGGTTCGTGCCCTCGACACGAGACTCACGAGAGGTCCAAGTACACGAAGAGGTCACCTGACGCCGTGTGCAAACATTAACTGGAGATGGATCTAAATGTAAGACCAAAAACAATAAAACTATTTGAAGAAAGCATAGGACAAAAGCACCAGGACACTGGATTTGGGAATGATTTCTTGGATGTGGCACCAAAGACAGATAACAAAGGAAAAAAATGTCAACTTGGACCTCATGAAAATCAAAACATTCTGTGCATGAAAAGACACTATTCATGGAGCACAAAGGCAGCCCACAGGATGGAAGGAGATATTTGCAAGTCCTGTACCTGACAGGGATTAATTCCAGAATACATAGAGAACTCCTGAGACTCGACATCAGAAGAACACAAACACCCTGATCTAAAAGCAGACACGGGACTTAACAGACATCTCTCCAATCAGCACATGAGAGATACGCAACAGCACTAGACAGCAGGGGAGAGCAAATCACACCCATTTAGGATGGCAACTCTCAAAATGCCAGAAAACAAGTGTGGGCGAGGATGTGGAGAAGTTGGAAGTGCCGTGCAGGGTTGGTGGGGATGTACGTTGGTGCAGCCACCGAGGGAAATAGCACGGCGCTTCCTCAAAAAACAAATTCAAAGCAGAGTACCATGAGATCCATTGTGTTCCATGGCTAGGCAGGTGCCCAAAGAAGGGAAAGCAGGATCTCAGAGAGATACTTGTACGCCCACATTCAAAGCCGCGTTATTCGTGGTAGCTAAAATGCCAAAGCAACCCGGTGTCCACTGAAGGATGAGCAGAGAAGCCCCACGGGGTGTATTTGTATAATAGGATGTTATCCAGCCTTAAAAAGCAAGGATGGGGGGCCTGGGGGGCTCAGTGGGTTAAAGCCTCTGCCTTTGGCTCAGGTCATGATCTCAGGGTCCTGGGATTGAGCCCCGTGTCAGGCTCTCTGCTCAGCGGGGAGCCTGCTTCTCCCTCTCTCTGCCCGCCTCTCTGCCTACTTGTGATCTCTCTCTGTCAAATAAAGAAACAAACAAACAAACAAACAAATAAATAAATAAAATCTTTAAAAAAAAATAAAAAGCAAGAATGGTCTTCAGTCTGCTGCATCAGGGATGAACCTTATGCTAAATACACCAATTGCAAAAAGAAATCCCGTACGATTCCACTTACAGTTTCCCATATTACTTGTGATAGGATCTGTGTCTGCTGTGATACATTTTGATTTGCCTTTTGATATAACTTTTTAATTTTAAAAGTTGCCTGTGTTTCCTTCTGCAAGATATAAACTGGCTTACGACCCGGCAAATTGGGTGACCGTTGACGAACTCTCGGGAACAGTTATCACCACGCAGCAAATCGACCGAGAATCCCCTTACGTAAATGACAGCCTTTACATAATCATCGTGCAGGCTGTTGACGATGGTAAGCATTTACCCAAAATTAGGGGGTGGGGAGTGCGTTTCCGTGTTTCCTGAGGGACGGTGACACTAGCGAGAGTCGTTCAGCACAACTGGGAAAAATATATAAAATAAACCTTTTTAGCACCAGGCCTCCATCCTGGCAACTACTTTTCACGATTATTTTTGAAATGGCAAACCAAGGACCAGTGCCCTGGGAAGAGGAGGCTAAGTCGTCTTAGCCAGTGAGGAAGCCGCCATCAGACCCGCGGTGGCTCTCAGCCCTCCACGAGACAGCCCTTTAGCCCCCCCTCAAAGCGGGCACTGTGCCATAACTATTTAGTGCAGTTTCCCTGTACCCGGAATGGCTTCTCAGCTCTGGTAACTGTGACTGCGTGGGGTACATTTGTCACAAACCAAGGTGAGCAGCGCTCTGAGCGTGTGACAACAATTCTCTCATGGATGTCCCAACGCTGGACTCTGAAACCTGCCCAGACACTGAGGTGAATAAATAACAAGTCTCAAATAACTTCAATAATCGTCTTTAAGGAAGTCTATGAGTTAAAGCCCAGGTTTTAAGGGAAATGGAGGTGTGGGTCCCATTTGATGGGCCAGTAGAATGTTGGTTGGGAAGATGTTAAATCTGTGTCCCTACTCAGGGGCAGAGGGGCGGGGAGAGGACGAGGGGGGCCCACCTTCCAGGGGCCTGAAGGAACAATGTGCTGGGGTCCGGAGCACCCACTGCCCGGTGTCCCCTAACCTTACCACCTGCAAGACCGTAGCACCTGGTGACGGCTGGGAAGCCGACCTGGACACAGTGACAGGCCGGCCGTTTCTACCACCTGACACAGCCGTGTCACTCCTGCCCCACCCCCTTCTGTATCAGGCATGACTCCCACCGAGAAAGATGGACGATTCCATCTCTACCTCGTTCCACAAATGATTTGAGGTGGCAAGCGTTTTAACGTCCCCTTCCCAGATATCCCGAATTTTCAGAAAAGCCAGAGAACAGAGCAAGGACCTCGACGAGAGCTTATGACCTTGAAAGGGAAGTGGTTTCCATGCCAGGACCCCTCTCCTGGGGGGATGATGCTGCCCATTCTCTGAGGGGTCTGTGTGCCTCGAGGGTCTCCTTAAATTAACAAGCAACCCTCCCTGGAACTCCATTCCCAGGCCTCCCGCCACAGACCGGGACGGGGACCTTGATGCTTTTCCTGTCTGACGTCAACGACAACGCCCCCTCTCTCCATCCCCATTCTCGACACGTGGAGGTCTGCCAGTCGGCTCTGAATGGGACCCTCCTCCTCCAGGCAGAGGATGCTGACCTGGAGCCCTATGCAGACCCCTTTACATTTGAATTGGACCATTCCTGGGAAAGAGCAGGAGACACATGGAAACTGGGGGAAAATTGGGGTGAGTATTTGTATTGGCGAGGGATTAAGAATTGAAAATAACCTGATTCAGGGCGCCTGGGGGGCTCAGCGGGTTAAAACCTCTGCCTTCGGCTCAGGTCATGATCTCAGGGTCCTGGGATCGAGCCCCGCGTCGGGCTCTCTGCTCAGCGGGGAGCCTGCTTTCCCCCCTCTCTCTGCCTGCCTCTCTGCCTGCTTGTGATCTCTGTCTCTCTGTCCAATAAATAAATAAAATCTTTAAAAGAAAAAGAAAAGAAAATAACCTGACTCTAACCGACCCAGGCAAAATAATAATAATAATAATAATAACAATAATAATAATAATTATAATAATTAATCGGCTTTTGTAACTGAGGAAGATGCCCGCTAAGCCGGTGTTCTAGCAGAGCGGGCCCTACGTTCTCAAGGGCCATCCCCGGAAGATGTTCGAACTGTGGCTCTGCCAGGAAGGCTCTCTCTGGGTGGTGGGCTGGGGGTCCCCGGGACTCACCCCAGCACCTGCAAGAAGACTTAGGTCACTGTGTGCCTTGGGTCAGCTGCCCCCCAACTACCGTGGATCGGGGCCGGGAGGCGGCTATGCCGGTGGGCTGGACCTCGCTGGGCTCTGGGCTGCGCATCTCCTGATGTGCATGGGCTGAGAGTTCAGGAACTGGGGGCTCCCCCAGAGGAAAACTGGGGCGCTGTTACCAGGAGCAGCCATGGCGTCTGCTGGCAACATTCCCCTTTGAGCCTCTATCAGTTGTCTGTAGAACGTAGCGTATTTTTTAGATGAAGCCGTGAGCTCATGGTTACCGTTCCCAGACCCAGAGTGCGTAGTAAACCATTGAACTTTGCCCAAAAGAGCTCTGGCCTCTGCCCTCGGCTTCTCGAAGATGAGCTCTCAGCCCTTGGGATGTCTCGCCTAAAAGGAATGGCTTTGTTCCCCTCGGTCTTGCGCCCATCACATACAGACGTGATTTCGGGTGGGAGCTTTGGGTCCTGCGGGCTTTGTCCAGCGACACTGGGGACCGAGGTCAGCCACTGCATGGCCAAGCAGACTCACATGACCGAGTCTCGTTAAAGATCCTGCACGCAAGGCTCGGGAGAGCTTCCCTGGCCGGCAGCCGTCCAAGCCTGTGGTCACTTACTGACGTGGGAAGGGTCACCGTCCGGTCTCTGCTGGGGTGCGGAGAGCTCTGCCCCACGGGCTTCTTCCCTTGGCCGATATTTAATCCGCAGTCGATTGCTGGGATGAATCCTGACTGTAGTGCACAGCCTTCAGTGAGTTCTACGGGTCCTTCTAGAGAACTTTCAAGGCTGAGCGTGGCCTTGAGAGTCCCTGACTGGCGGCCGGCATCAGACAGGAGGAGGGTGGTGTTGGCCAGTGTTCCCTCTAACTTCGAAATCGGCTAACTTTTGTGCAGAGTCGAGGCATGTGGGAGGGACTCAGGAAATCCCCGCTGAGTAGATAAGTGAACAAACAAGTCAACGTGCGCAACTTGCATTTCCCTTTTGCAGGTCGGTCTGTGGAACTGTTACTGTTGAGAAGCCTCCCACCCGGGAATTACTCGGTGCCACTGATCATCGGAGACAAACAGGGACTTTCCCAGAAGCAGACTGTGCACGTAAGGGTCTGTCCCTGTCCTGGCGGAGTCGCGTGCGTGGAGCCCTCAGTCGAGGTCCCAGGAGCTGGGCTCCTCCTGGGCAGCCTGGCCCCTCCCTGCGCAGCCCTCATGATTCTGGCAGGTCAGTGCTCGGCGGGGCTGTCCTGGGGATGCCGCCCCCTCCCCAGCCCCCCAGCAGCATGGAGTCCTCTGGGGCAGGGAGCAGAAGATGGCAGAGATCAGGGGGATGCCTTGACAATGACCCTTTGGCTCATCAGGGTCTCAGACTCCGATCAACGTCCCCAGCCTGGTCAGACTTGCTGTCTGTCTGGCAAAAACAGCTTCTGGAGTTTAGTAGACGGCGGTCTGTGGCACCGGCCCCCACGGGTGAGCAACTCCGTGGGCAGCGATGGGCAGATACCGAGGCTCCTGGGCTCGGAGGACACGAATAAGCAAGCTCGGTTTTCAAATAAACAATGCAATTTCATAGGTCACCTGGTATCGATCACGTGAACCAGTAGGTTATCCAGCACCAACTTGTGCCCGAGCCACGCTAACCAGGTAGCTACGGAGTGGATCGCGACCCAGCTGCCATGTCTGTTCATGGCTGAGTTCCAGGTCATCAGAGCGAGATCCTGGCGAAACCTCTGATCAAGATGAGCTGCCCAACCCAGGTCCCTGCTCTGTCTCATTACAGTCACCCTGCTGCTCCCGCTGCGCTGCTATCTGGTGTCCAAAGCCAGGCCCAGGGGCTCCGAGGACGGCCAGCAGACCCTGATCACACGTAACGACGAGAGCAAAGCCGTTTCAACCCAGGTAGTGGCGACAAACGCTTGTGATTCCTGACAGCGATGTCTGTCACCCGCGTGTGCGTTTTCCCGCCCATCGAGCCGCTGTCACTCTGTCACACTCACTCATATTTGAGCAGCAAATGGGAAAAAAATTCCTATGAAAACTGTCCAACTCAGCTAAATGGAATTATTATTTTAGGTCAGTAATCCTCCACGAGGGGGTGACTTTGCCCCCACCCAGGGGTGTTTGGCAATGTCTAGAGACCGTTCAGGCTGTGGCCACCGGGCTGGGGTGGGGAGGGGAGGCATGGTTTTGGCTGGGGAGGCCTGGGAGCTGCTGAATGCCCCGCTGCGCCCGGACAGCCCCAGGGGTCCGGCCCAATGTGCCTGGAGAGCTAAGGTGGAGAAGCCTTGGGTAGGGGGAGAGGGTGTTCACCGGGGGACTTCCTCTTGACGGAGGGGGGTCAGGCCCACTAATGAAACGCAGAGCCCGCCCCTCCAGCCTTGCCGAGCCGAGAAGGGGCACAGAGCTGGCCGGTCCGGCAGGGACGAGCCCCGGGCTTCGCTGCTCATTAGCTTTATCCTGTCGAGCACGTCATTCAACCTCACATCCTCACCTGGGAACTAGGGAGGATAAAAACCAAGCGAACAGATCGGCTGTGGCTCAAAGAGGACGTGCCCGAGAAGGTCTCTCACCCTCCCCCAGACGCAAGATAATCAGCAGGTAACTGATGGGTTTCAAAGCTGCTCCTGCTGACGCTGACCTTGCCGCGTGTCCTCACAGCAGCCCTGGGCTGGGCTTAGCCCGGCGACCAGATGAAGGCACCGCGAGCTCTCCTGTCTTCAGCTGGCACTAAGGAGAGTTGGTCTAAACACTGAAAGCCAAAAAAGGGTCCAAACGGAACACCACCTTTCCTGCACGGAGGATACAGGGGGCCCCACCTTGCTGCTGCCGTAGACCTCTGGCCAGGATTTGCTCCTGGCAGGACGAGACGTGTTGCTCCAAGTGTGATGCTCATGACAGGACAGTGCAGCTAACTTTGGGACTACGTGGAGTAGGGAGGGAGACAGTCTAACAAGTGACTGGTGATCGGAGAAGCCAGGGGTCGACTAAGACCCCTCTGGTCCTTCTCACATTTTCTCTTCCTTCCTGGAGGAAGGGGAAGTGACAGCCTTGGGCCACGGGAGGGGTGGCCCCTCCTGGGGTGGGGTCCAGAAGGCACAGGTAGTCCGAGCTCCTCAGGCAGCTGGGCCCCAGAAGTCCCCCTGCCCGGCAATGACAGTCGCACTTCGCTGTTGTGACTTGTTTGTGTCCTGTTGAGGAGACCATCCTGACAAATGGCAGTGTTCCGTGAGGCCGACAGGATCCCTTGCCTTGGGCAGTTTCACTCCCCTCGGATGCTCAGTCATCCAGGAAAATGGACATGGACCCCGGGCCCAGGGGCTGAGCTCAGCCTCCCGCTGAGGTCGGGCTGAGCTTGGAGGGGACCGGGGGGCAGGCGCCTCCCCGAGCACCGTCTGTGGGCCCATCTTCGGGGGAGAGCTGGTGATGAGCCGGGTGCCGTTCTTGTCGGCCAGGGCCCGCCGGCTGTGTCCTGGGCAGGAGGAGCGCTAGAGAGGCAGAGGCTGTGGGAGCTTGGTCATGGCAGGGCCGGGGCCGGGCAGGCTGCGGGCGGCAGGGTGGCCCCGGTCAGGGACCAGCTGTCAGAGGGACCGGAGACTTCCTGCGTCCCCTTCTTGTCTCCTGTCACAGCTCAGGACACGCTCCTGCTTCTACCGTCACATCCTCGGGGCTCTGACGCCCGGGATCCAGCAAATGTGGGTCCGGATTCCCAGACTGTGGCTTATCAGACACAGAAGCTAATGAATCCTTGGCTTTCCTACACAAAGAGAGATTAATAACGCGCTCTCTGTCTGTCTCGGGTTTGCTGGACAAGTGAATCAGCTAACACGTGAAATCATTAGCACAGGCTGGGGCCTGGCAGGCCGCAGCTGGCGTGAGTGTCGTGAACGGCTCTAAGTTAACTTACTAAGTATGTCTTGTAGCCGTTGGTAAGTCAGGCCGTTTGCTAGTGTACACGCTTCTGCTGTGACCCATGCCACGGGGACATCACACACACACGCACACCCAGGGACGCTGTGCACCTGTGGGAGGACTCACGTCAGCCGAGATGCCACCGCTGATCTTGCCACCTTGCCGTGTCTGCAAGACTGTGCAGACGCTCCCCTCTGAAAAGAGGAGCCCCCGCAGCGTTTGGGCCCTTGGTGGGCGTGTGTTTGGTGAAGAATGAACAGGACAGTGCACGCAACTGCCTGACCTGGGGACCGCGAGAGCTTCGGCACCAGACTCGGAAGATAATGAGCTGTAGATACTGAGACCCTTTGAAAACCGGGGTCTCTTCCCCATCATGTCCCATGAGACACGGACCAGCGGTTCCAAAGGAGTAATCCTCCAGATTGACGGGAGAGGTGTATTTTCCCGGGTCTGGATGTTTCTGTGACGGTGTTGATACGTGCTCGGGATGCCAGTCCTTGCTCTCCGTCATGTGTGTCTCCGTGTGTGTCCCGCAGGGATGGCCAGACATCAGGGACCAGGTGCCGGTCCTGGCGCTCAGCACACTGGAAGCCGGGGCTGCGCTGGGCACTAAGGTGAGTCCAGATGGGGAGGTGGCTTTGCAGAGGGTTTCCACGGCAGCCAACGACACCCCCAACACCACGAGGTCCCCGTGCAAGCCCGCTCCACGCCGGCCGGCACCCGGCCTCACCAGCAAAGCCCAGTGACTCCACGCACCCCAAAAGGTCAACCGCACTGGATGACCCCGTGCCCCAATTTCAGCCGGCGCCACTGTCGCGACGTTATGCCGTGTGCATGGGCCACCGCTGCTAGTGTAGTTTTCACCATATTTCTTTCTCTAAATCGACTTCAGTCCAAATAAAGTACATTTACTTAAACAGGACATCCTATATTTCAATAGGAAACAAGCAAACAAGCAAGTTTCACTGGTGTGAAGAGCAGGGAACTGGAAAACAGACACAACAGAAGTGAAGCGCAGTAAATCTGGGTAGAGAAAGCCACCTGCCAAAGGCACAGGGTCTCTGAGGAAGGCAGAGATTGGGAAGCCAAGCTGGTACAGAAGGAGACCCCCCACCCCCATGCCTCCAGGGTGCGGATGAGGAGTCAGAAGGGGAGTAATTTTCTCACCATGCAATCGAATGTCATTTAAGTTTCCAAACTGGTTAAACCCTCCCTTCCCAACGGGGCAGATGATCCCCCTTCAAAGATCAGTGAGTTAATCCAGGGCTGCCGTAAATTACCGAGCGGGTGCCTGGCTGGGGTGAGCAGGGGCAGGTCCCGCGGGCATTCCGCCCACCAATCCGTGCTCCTCGGGGAGCACCACCCTTTCTCTCCTGCACACGGACACTGTGTGGGCTGGGCTGGTGGTGCTTCCTCGCTGGCTGATCTGTTAGCTCCCAGAGGCCGGAAAAATCGCTCCCGATAAGCATGAAAACAGCTCTGCTTTACTGCCTGTGCCCGGGGGTGTGCGAGGACCCCTGCGAGGACCACCCCGCTGACACTTCGCCAGAACCCCTGGGGGAGGGTAACCGCCTTTCTCCATCTGTCGGGGATGCAGCCAAGGTCTCTGGTTCCTGTTTCTCCGTGTGTCTCTGTGCTCCCTTCCCCACACCCTGCAGGTAGAAATCGCTCCTGTGGGTCCTGGTTACTATGTTACCCTTCACACACCTGCCCTAAGTTAAGTCGTCACATGATTTATTGGGTAACCTGATATTTGTTTTGTTTTGTTTTAAGATTTATTTACTTATTTTAGAGAGAGAATGGAGGGCAGGGGCAGAGGGAGAGAGAGATCACAAGTAGGCAGAGGCAGGCAGAGAGAGGGGGAAGCAGGCTCCCCGCTGAGCAGAGAGCCCGATGCGGGGCTCGATCCCAGGACCCTGAGATCATGACCTGAGCCGAAAGCAGAGGCTTTAACCCCCTGAGCCACCCAGGCGCCCCGATAACCTGGTATTTTAAAATGCTGCAAAGCATGGACTATCTTTAACCATTGTTAAGATCCTGCCTGCTTTATTCTCTTCGAAATTTTGTTTCATTATTAAAAGGCCTCATAAAATAATAGACACCCCAAGCAGAAATTGCCGATAGCCTGATCCTTAAATCTGGACAGTTTGATTCGTCTGCGTCCCTGGGTAGGTCTTATGCACACGCATACTCAGTGTTCAGGCGTCTGCGGTGTCACAGATGGAATGTTGGAGTCCCCACCTACAGGCCCAGCTGTTTCAAGAGTCCCCTCCTGCGTCTCTCCACCTTCCCTCTTCCACTCCGGCTCTCCCTCTCATCGTAATGCTAGCTTCTATGTGCATATGAGCGCAGAGCGAGGGAAAGGGTAGAGGGGCATACAAGCATTATCTTCTGCGTAAATCAGCATCTCCCCTAGGATCTGCAGGACATGCACCCACCTGCAGCGAGAGCACTGGACCAGGAGCACTTTGTCTCGGGGACCCCAGCGCATTACAGAAGTTCACTGCCTGTTGTGGTAAGCCCCCTAACGATCAACAGTTGCTTCCCTTGAGGGGTGGCCCTTCTAGAAGATTCTGTGATACCGGCAGAACAAATACAAGCCAATGAAAACCTTCCCATTTATCTAACTAGCCAAGGTTATTGTTGGTTGTTAAAAAGTTATTGGATAGTTCTGATCAAATACGATGGTTTTTAGAACACCCACAAATAAATACATTTTCTCATGTCCATCTGAGTGTACCTGAGATCATGGCTTTGGCCCCAAATTTCAGCCCTCCTGCCTACGGAGCCCTGACATCCTCCGGTATCATGTCTTCATATACTCTTTGTGCAAATTCTACAACTATTGCTTTGCTTTTAAAAATGATTTTTCTGGGGGATGCCTGGCTGGCTCTCGATCTTGGGATCATGATTCAGTTCCCACGTTGGACATGGATCTTATTTTAAAAAGTGAAATAAAATAAAATCTTTAAAAAGTAAAATGAAATGATTTTTTTCTGAAATAATTTGGCTGGTACGAAGTTGTAAAACTAGGTCAGACTTCTGTGTACCCTTCACACAGCTTCCCCCGAGGATAACATAACATAATACTTTATCAAAACCAGAAAACTGACTTTGGTGTAACACTATTAACAGAAGTCTCAAGTAGAGACCTTATTTGGACTTCCCCGGTATTAGTGGGTGCTATTTTAGCAAAAAATGTACTTTTTGGGGACAATTACTAAAAGAGATATTCAAGGTTCAAAAAGCTACAATTTTTGTAATGAAAAGCTTCTAAAAAAAGAAATCAAGATCTCTATAATTTTATTACCTTCCTTCAGGCTGTGTTTGAGCTAAGATAAAAATGTGCTGTTCTTTTTTGCACAAAGATGATGCCGTGAACCTACCCCTGAAAGGGTTGTGCATTCATAAATGTGTCCCTTTGGCCCTGGAAAGGCTGGCTTCATGGGCACGGATGGACCCCGGACCCCAGCAGTCACATGGGACCCTGTGCTCGTTTAAAGCTCTGTGGTCACCATCTTGAAAGTCTTCATATTTGGACCAGTGGTTCCACATGTTTAATTTTGCACTGGATCCTGCAAATTATGTCGCTGGTTTTGGGTCCTAGGAATGAATGTATCTCATTGGCAAATGTTGGAGGCTGTGTCCATCGCACCAAGCGGGCCTTACTGGGCTTTCGTGGACCAAAGATAGGACGTGAAAATCTCATATTTTCAGACTCCATCCCTCCAAGCAACTACAACGCTTGCCCATGGGTTTTGCTGTGGACAGCTACACTCACTAGAATTATGATTCCTGTAGTGCAGGCATTAAAAGCACTATGATCGCAAGAATTTCTAGTCATCCGTCTGTATCCCTGGGTGATTTACAGAAAACATTCCCATCCTTGTCACTTTTGTTTTACTTATTTATATATCTGTCATCCCTTTTAAATCAAAGGGTCATGACATTTTTTTTGAACCAAGAAGAGTGAGAAACAATATGCCCAACATAAAAATAAAGTAAAAGGAGGCACGAGTGTGGAAAAATGAGTTACAAGTAATTAAAAAACACACATCTAGACTTGGAAGCATAGAGTTTTCAGTCCCCGGCAAATTCCTTTTGCTGCTGCGTCACTAAGAACTTGGCCAAGGCCTGAAGAATCTCTTGTGTTTTTCACAAGCTTATAGGAGTTTTGAGCTAAAGGGGCCACAGAGACCCTCTGGTCCGTTTTGTTCCTCAATCTTTTTTTTTTTTTTTTTTAGTATGTTCCTCAACCATTTCAGCAGGCAAACTCTTCTGTTCAAATGAGATCCTGGGACGAACACCATTAGAAGCAAAATAGATAAGAGCAGCTTCTTATTAGCACCCATTTTGGGCCCAGTGATGTAATACACACTCGTCACCAAGGCCATCGGCAGAAACAGGGGTTCCGCTGGGAACAAACGAACAAAACACAAGTCGGGTGTTGTGGATGAAGTCTGCAAAATCATGTTATCTTAGCACCTAATTCATTGCCACGCATTGTGGCAACGGGTTGTTAAAATATCAAGAAAATGTGGCTTTCTGCCAAGGAATGGTTTCAAATACGAAGTTTTTAGGTAGCTCCACTTGTAATGCCAAGATTTCCTTTGATTAAGCAAACGGAAGATGAAAAACTTCTTGAATTCAAGTTTCATAAAAGCAAATTATGAAGTTTTTGCTTTTATTAACACGCTGGCAGGGACTCAGTGAAAAAGAGGGAAACCATCTTGTTATACTAGAAGCCCGCTGGCTGTCTGGAATGGATCCCTCCATCCCCCAGAACCGGCAACGAGAGGTCTGGCCGTGACACCTGCAGGGGCTCCCCTCCTCCCAACACACAAGTAGGAGAGGTGTGCCCACTGTCCCTGGCCTAACTCCTCCCCTGGGACGGCCCTGTCCGGGGCAGCAGAGGTACCCACCTGGGGAGCCAAACCGGGCTCCTCAGTGGTGTCGAGGCTCGGCTTGTTTGCTTCGCAGGTTCATCAGGACACTGTGGTGCGCAGAGGATGCCTGGACGCGAGGGCGGGGACGGTGGCGGAAACCCTGAGTCAGGTGGGAAAGGCTTCCCTTTGCCCTGAGTAGGCGGTGGGCTCTGCTTCTGCCTCTGACTTGTGGTCTGGGACCCAGTTTTGTGAGGTCGGCCCCTCCCCTTGGCTGTTAGAGTGGATGCCCCACGTGGCCACCCGCACTGTGGCCGCAGCAGCTCAGACCTGGCTCTGCAGTCACAGCCTGGGGCCTCCCCCGAGTCAGGCCCCAGAATGGCTCCGAGGCCGCGGGGAGTCTGGCCGCTCCCCAGCCCCGCAGGACAGACCGAACCACACTCTCTCCAAGTCTAGAGGCAAAGCCAGACGGACCTCTGCCTCTGGGAAGGGACCCCACACCCTGCCGCCTGGCGCTGCTGCCCGAGCCGAGCGCCACCGAGACGCGGGATGAGCCGCAGAGAGTTCTGCCCGTGTCTCCCTGGGCTGACGCAGCCCCTGCGAGGGCGAGGTCGTGTCATACGGCTGCGTGACACGCGGTGGCCGGAGACCGGACGCCAGAGCAGGAAAGGCCGGCTTGGGGACGTTGCTCAAGGTGGTCAAGCGACAAGGACACAGAGCCAAGGCTGGACCCGGCGGGCCGACGGCAGACCCCTGCTCCTCGAGCGACTACTCCCACCTCGGAAGGACACGGAGACGCCCCCCCAGACCCCCCATGGGTGAAGGAGCTCCGAGTAGCTCACTACCTGCCCGGGATGCCGCGGGCACAGACGGATCAAGCAGCCGCACAGATACCGCCGAGCCGCGCTCACACCGGGCTCTGGGGAGCGGGCGGAGGTCTGCATCCAGCGGGGAGGCCCCGTCCTCCTCCACCCGCCAGCGGAGAACAGCACAGAGGGAGGGCCGGGCTCTTTTACCCCCTGAGCCTTCTAACTTCGGGGGGCTTATGATGAATTACTGCTCTCCCGGGGCGTCTGGAATCCTGACTCTGCTCCCCCGTCAGCCTCGGGGTCTGAAGCCGCACACCCCCCTGCTCCGCGCCCCGGTCCGGCGAGGATCTCGGATCAGCTCGGGCGGAGGCACCTGACGGCCTGGCAGGGCCGCGGCCGGAGCCCGTGCGCGTCTGGGGGGGGCGGGGGGGCAGTGTTCCTCTCCTGCCCGCGCGCACCCCTGCGGTTCCCGCCACGCGTGAGCGCAGTCCCCGAGTGAGCGGACGCGGCGGGGCCTACCTGTCCGCGCCGGGACCCGCGGCGCTCATGGCAGAGCGTAGGGAGTGTCCTGGAGCCCGAGGAAGCTGGGGACTCGGGTGCTCCCCGGGGCTCCGCCACTTCCATTGGCCGCCTTTCCCGGTCTCCCGCCTCCTGGCGCTCCGAGCCCCTTGGTTCTGCGGGTCTCACGCCCTCGGGAAGCGCTGCCCCTGAGAGACCACCTGGAACGCTGGCCACGCCCACTCCCACCTGGGCGGACGAGGTTGAGGCCGCACCCTCCTCCAGGTGTTCCTGTGAGCAGCTGAGAGCCCTTTAACCTGGCGCGTCCACAGACGTTTACTGAGTCCCTCGGACCCGAAAAAGCCGGAAAAGTCTTCACGCAGAAATGACCGGCCCCGAAGGCTAAGCTGGAGTTTGCTCAGGGGAGGCTGGCAGGTGGGGGCGGCCATTCAGGGGAAGGGACAGCGGGTGCAAGTGCCGGGGCCTGGGCGATGGGAGGCCAGGGCCGGGGCGATGGGAGGCCAGGGCCAGTGGCCCGAGCTCCCTCCCAGAAAGCAGCTGCGAAGGAGGGGCTCTCCCCCCTCAGCTGGGCTGCTGCTCGCTTCTGAGTCCCTAGAAATGTCTGTGACGGTGGGACAGAGAGCAGCCTGCCTTGAGCACCGCAGTGAGGGGTCCCCCCAGTGGAGCCCGGAGAGGACGGGTCAGGTGGGGAAGGACCCAGCACTTACCTTCTCCTTCCCTGGCTTTTCTGCAGAAGCTCTTGGTCCTGGACCCGCTTGCAGGTGACCCTGGGGACCGGCCCCGCATCTACGCGGAGGAGGGAGAGTGTGACAGAGCAGAAAGCCTCAGCTCTCTTGCCTTCTCAGAGCCGGACCAGGACCCCTGGGCTTCTAAGGCTGCTCCATGTGAGGAAATACATTCTAAGTCAGGCGTTCCTTCCTAAAAAAACATATTTTGGAGAAGTGGACTAATTCCTGGAGGGTAATCGCTGTTCAAGGACTTCTTCTCTCCCACCCTCCTCTTGCTCCTCCTTAAATCCCTCCTGTCCCTAACGCCAGGACCTGGATTAAATGCTCTGGTATTTTCAGAGCAGATGTCTTGAACCAGTGCAAAACAATAGGTCTTGCTTCTTTTTTTTAATGTGAATTTTTAGAGAAATCTAATTAGGGAAATTACGTACATTTCTGTGATTGATTCTGCTTCAGTTTAAGAAAATAGATGCATAGGGAAATGTCTTGTACATTTGTGATCAGTTTTTTAGTGCTTGTCAAGAAATAAATATTGATTCCTTTTCACTTTTTGAGTAAATAAATATGTTAAAAGACAAAGGATAAAGTGTAACACTTTAAGAGCACTGCACGCTGTAACACATGAACGGACAGAATAACTTGCATTTATTATGGACCTGAAAGAATTTAGTAGCCATGGAATGAATAAATTCCAATTAGGTTTTGTTTTTTTTCTTTTAAGATTTTATTTATTTATTTGACAGGGAGAGAGAGACATCACAGGTAGGCAGAGAGAGAAAGAGAGAGAGAGAGGAGAGAGAGAGAGAAGCAGGCTCCCCACTGAGCAGAGAACCCGATGTGGGACTCGATCCCAGGACCCTGAGATCATGACCTGAGCTGAAGGCAGAGGCTTTAACCCACTGAGCCATCCAGGTGCCCCCCAATTAGGTTTTATCTTTAAACAAAACCCAAACTTTAAGTGGGTTTTTTACTTGTTCACTTACTGCTAGTTCAAGTGTGTGTGGGGGGGGAGAGGAACTTCTTTTAAAATTCTTTTTTTAGGGCCCCTGGGGGGCTCAGTCATTTAGTGTCTGCCTTTGGCTCAGGTCATGATCCCAGAGTCCTGAGATGGAGCCCGCATTGGGCTCCCTGCTCAGCGGGAAGCCTGCTTCTCCCTCTCCCCCTCCCCCTGCTTGTGTTTCCTCTCTCTCTGGGTCTCTCTCTGTCAAATAAATAAATAAATCTTGAAAAAAAATTAAAAAATAAAATTCTTTTTTAAAAATTTAAATAGTGGGACATATGCTCTATAAATAGCTTTCTTGTCTGAGTAAAAGATGTGTGATGCAGGACAAAAGGGAAGCAGGTTCCTGATACCATGAATCTCCGAGGATTGATCCCCCGAGCATCTTAATCTGGACTCAAGATCAGGGAGTCTTGTTTAAGCCACTGCTCTTTTGGATTTTCTGCCACCCATGGGCAAATCTAATCTTAACTGATCTGCAAGAAAGGACCACAAGTAGCAGGATAGTAATCGTGTTATAATGATAATGATGGCAATAGACAGTAATAAAAACAAGATAAATAATAATTTATTTATTTATTTATTTATTTATTTATCAATAAAAACAAGAGAATTCTCTTGCCCGAGTAAGTTTGGCTAAGCAAAAACACTTGAATAAATACGTTGGATATCTAAAAGTCTACGGCCAACTTCTAAAAAATTTATATAATCGACGGGCATCATCTCTGGGGAGTGCCCTCTCACGCCCCAGGATCAATCAGGAGGAACACACCCTTGTTGTCCAATGGGTGAAGTATTACATTCAGTAGTTTGGCTGACTCAGGGTTACAACTTCCCCTTCTTTCTGAAGAAGCTGTGCGGATATTTAAAGAAATCTCAAGTGTTTGTACATGGTTACTTCACTCATCACCGAGTGTGCTGGGTAACTGAAAAGGAAGAAAAACCATCTCCAAAGCGTTGGGACATCAACCTGACGTGTGAGTGTGTGGAACAGCTGTGCAAATGTTGGAATGATTCGGAAGAGAGTCTAGGGCATTTTCTGGGTAATTCGGGATAAAAGTCAATTTTTAGAGAACTCTACTTTCTGAGACCGAATTGTTTGCAGGGATCAGTAGGTGGTCATTAGACCTTCCCGGAGCTGAAGCAGGTCAGAAAACCGCAGCCATAAAGCAGAGAGGGCCCGCCATCTGTTTTTGTTAATAAAGTTTTATTGGCACATAGCTATGCTCTTACATTGTCTACGTGTCATCAATGACTGGTTTTGTGCCGTCACAGCAGAGCCGTAGGGCCCACAAAGCCCAACATAATTACTTTCTGGCCTTTTACAGAAAAAAAGTATGCTAATTCCTTGTTTAAAGCTTTTTTTTTTTTTAACTCCATATTGCATCAAATGTAAGGAGACGTATCTATACCCTGGGTTAAAAACAGACACATTGCCATACAAATTTTGAAAGGTTTCAAGTAAGTTTGCTTTCAGCTACGGGCAGCTGGTTTCATTTACTACTGGTTATGAAATCTTGGCAATTGTGAATATTTGTGAATTCTTGTATTATGAGATGCTCTGCAACTAATTGTTTTCAAAAGTAATAAAATACTGATGAAAAATTCATGAACACTGAATTTAACAATTAACAAGGAGAACAAAGTATTATATTTTGTAGATATTTAATAAGACATTTATTAATTTTAATTTTGTTGTTCCCTTAGTGAATTTTGAAGACTATATATGTGTATATATATATATATATATATATATATATATATATATATATATATTTCAGATCTTGACCATTTTCACAGGTCTCAGGCTTTGGGGTTATAGTGTTCAGTGGAGAAAATGGCCGTGTTGGCATGTTTATGAACATGCCTGGTGTATAGCCTTTCCCTTTAGGATGTGGTCTATCATATATTATCACTTTCCCCAACTGATATCTACAGGGAATGTTCGTGGATGTTCTCCCCACAAGTTCATTCTCAAGTCTATGTACGTGCTTTAAAAAGTTTCCATTAGAAACATCAGCCTCAGAAGGTTTTGGTGAAAATGTTGCCTCCAGTGGATTTACATATATTTGTGAACTAAATCAAGTCTTATTAATGGCAATGAAGAAGGCAATAAAACAGAAATAGTAAATATTTTCAGGGAAAATGTGCTTTTATTAAGAACATTAGCCTCCGAATTACTTAGGCAGTCCAAAGATAGCTGCCGTCTGGCAAGTTAAATATTTATTTTGCATTTCATCAATTTCGGTTTCCCATTTGCATTAACAATCTCATTGGTTTTATGGTGCTTTTCATCGGAGGTGTTTGTTTTGCTTACTTTTGTGATTTACTGAGCACAGAAGCTCTCTCAGTCTTTAAAACCTCCTCAAGTGAAACACTAGCCTGAGATCCCTCACTTTATGTCCCTGTGAAAGAGGTGTAGCAACAGCCTCCTCCTCAAGGAAGACTTGTGGGTGAAAGATTGCACACCTTGTCTGGTCATTGTCTCCTCGGAAATGTGCATGTCATAGGACAAATAACTCTGCCGTAATAAAGGAGGAGGATAGAGAACGCCAGAGCTGGGGGAATAGGAGAGACACTGGTACTGAAATATCTGTTACCTCTCCTGCCTCAATAAAAGAATCTCAAATTTTCTGCCATCCAGAATGGGAGTGACCTTTCCTTCCTCCATTGGGCCAGGTCTGGCCATGGGACTAAGCTCTGGTCTTAGTCTTAGTCTGGTCTGGTCTTAGTCTCAATGGAAGGCAACTTCCAGGAAGTGTCCTTGATGAGTGGGATGTGCCTGTCTCTTCCCCCTCTTCTTCTTCTACTGGCTGGGATGAGGATTTGATCGCTGGTGCTGAGGCAGCCATTGCGGACATGCCATGAGAGCTGGTATACGGTGCCGCAACAGGATAGGACACACGCGGGTCCCTGCTGCCACGGGGCCCCCACTGGACCCATCCACGGACCACCTTCCTCTGGGCTCAAGAGGAAAGAGGATTAAATGTCTTGTTTAAGCCACTGCTTCTTTGGATTTTCTGCATCTGTCACTCACGGGCAAATCTGATCTTGACCGCCAACAAAGCGAAGGACCCAGAGCAGCGAGCTCCAAGCAGCCGAGCGGAAGCCTGTGGCACTGGCTCACTGGCTGCGGTCAGGCAGCAGGGACTCAGACGCCGTGGGCTGCAGGCCTGGCGATGGTGACTGCGGAGGAACGAAGCCCTTCAGAGCAGCTGGTCCCTATTGGTTTTTGAAAAGCAGCCCATGTTCTGAAGTATGATTGGGGTAGGAAATGACAGGAGAAACCCATCATGCAGAAGTGTGGTAGCAGCTTCTCACTGCTGTTAGCAAAGCTTTCCAAGAGAGACGTGGACCGGGGCTGCTGGCGGCTCTAGGAGCGGAATGAGCGGGACACAGCTGTGCTAATGGAGACGCGCTCTGCCTGCAGTCTGCCATCGAAGTCAACCGAGCGCTTGGTAATTTGGAGCCTTGCAGCGTTGAAAAAGCAACTGCTGTGTCTCTCAGATGACATCAGTAACCGGGATGGTTTTCTGCCAAGCAGCACACTTAGTGCAAAATAAAACTCGGGCCCCGTCCTACTGATTTGCGAAGCTTGCAGCCGAAGCCCGTTGCTTGGGAGGCTCAGGGCGGGCAGGACACTGGGGTGGGGGGTGGGGGGGATGGGAGGGGCCAGGGTGGAGGGCAACAAGCAAGGGCTGGACCCTTCAGGGTTAGAAGCTGCCTTGACAGATAGAGCTGAATGGACAAATACAGAGAGGTCCATACATTTTTGAATAAATTCTCTGCCAAGGAAAGTACAGCCTGGTCTGAGAGGGTCCATGATTGTCCAACCCCATGTGATCCCTGGAATCCCCGGCCTGAAGACCAAGAAGCAAACCGTGACGACTGCGCACAGGTTTGTGGGTGGCCACAGGGTGGACGGCAGCTGAGACTACTCCCCCCACCCCTCCCTTCTTTCCTTCCTCCTAAGAAATCAAGTCCCTGAGGTTTAGCAAGAGTAGGGCTTCGCCAGATGAAAACGTTTCCCAGCCCCTCCTTGAACTAGGTGTGACCAGGTGACCAAGTTCAAGAGTGCAAATGTAAAAGTGGCCTTTTGGGGGGACACAGGGATGGATGCTTCCCACTGTGCAGCACGCGTATGGGGGAGTCTGGACCCTCATGCTCTCAGGCCTCCAGAGCCGGGATCAGCGGTGTGTGCATTAACAGGAGAGAAAAACAAACACAGGGCCCTGTTTCGTGGGGGACTGTGCCTGCCATTTACAGCCAAACCGAATATTAAGCAACCCAGATTATCTGACCTAACAAACAGACCTAAATATAGAAACACCCTGGCATACTAATGCGTGTCATGCGTTAGCGTAGTTACTTTGGTTCATTCATTCGATTCATGGCACAGATATTTTTTCTCATTGTGTTCAAACTTTTGTACAATGACTGTTTTGTATTTATAATGTGCTGCATTTTTGCTTAATATGATTTTGAAGTTCTTTTTACAAAGGTCACTATCCCGTGGCAGATCCTTTAAAATACCGTTTCTCTGCTGCACTGTATCCTTTTGACATTGGATTGATTTTTTTTTTTTTAAAGATTTTATTTATTTGACAGAGAGAAACACAGCGAGAGAGGGAACACAAGCAGGGGGAATGATAGCGGGAGAAGCAGGCTTCTTGCCGAGCAGGGAGCCCGATGCGGGGCTCGATCCCAGGACCCTGAGATCATGACCTGAGCCGAAGGCAGAGGCCTAAACCACTGAGCCCCCCAGGCGCCCCTGGATTTGATTTTTGACCACTAAAAGTCATTCAGGACGCTTGTGTGTAAGCAGGCGATTCTGTTTTGAACTGGGCGTGGGCGTGAAGGTGGCCGGGCCAGGCAGGGTGAGGGTCGCGCCCCATGTTGGAGCCGCGGGCATCCCCGGACAGTGGCTCAGGGTGGGCAGGCCGTGCTCACCCGTCCTCTGAGTTCTCGCTACGCCTGTGTTAAGGCTCCTGGCTTCATTCTGCACTTGTCACCTTGTGATGCTCACCGTCAGCAGCCCCCCGCTCCCCACGGCTACCGAGGCTGAAGGAACACAGCCCCCCGGGAGCCTGTGTTACTTGGGTCTTTGCTTTAACCAAGAGGAAATTTCTGGAGGATGTTCTGCCGCTCAGGTGGAGACATCAAGAGCCACACATGAATGCATGAATGTGAGCCCAGGAAAGAGGTCCTCCTTGGGGAAGGGTTGTTGCGCAGATCCCTGGTCTTAGGAACCACGTCAGTGAGGCCCCCGTTCCCGTTTTTCCAGACCCTGCAGGCCCTGTTTTCCCTCCAACTGAGGGAAAAGAATGATTTTCTTCCTCTGCTTATGCACGTTGCCCTCCTGCGTCCCCCCCAGCTCAGATCCTGTCTACAGCTGCCCTTGTCTGGGGGAGAAGACCGTTTGGGGAACGTCTGAGTCGCCTCTGCTGAGAGCTCCGGGGGCTGGTCCGTAGGTGGGTGGTTCCCGCCGGGCGACCACGCCTCCAGGGACACGGGGTGATGTCTGCAGCCACTCTGGGTCATTACAGCGTGGGGTGGGGGCAGGAGGGTGCGCTGGCACCCAGCGGGTGGAGGGCAGGCGTGGGGCTGGACATCCCGCCCTGCACAGGGCAGCCCCACCACGGAGATGTCACAAGTGCTGGGGTGGAGAGACCCTGCCACCGACCCACACAGACACCACGCGGCTGTGACACGCCGTTGGGAGGCCAAGAAGCTGATGATCTCAGTTTAAAACCAAACAAAGCAAATGTCTTCTCCCAGATGAGCTGGGAGAGGGCATATTAAGCCTCGGAGTGAAATGCTTCCCCGGGGTCTGGCCCGCCAGCCACTCCGTCCCTTTACGGAAGCACTCTTGAGCTCACCGGGGGCTGAAAACAGAACAACGATAACTGGACAGGAGCTGCTTGTCCCTGACCCAACCGCGCCGGAGAGGCTGGAGCTAACAGGTCGGCTGCTCCCACCCGGGCCAAATGAACCAGCGCTGAGCACCGCGGTTGGCAGGAGGCGCCTTGGGAGCCCGCGTTGGCAGAGCCCGGCGCCAGGCCCAGGACCGCGAGGGGACGCGAGGCCCGCAGGAGGGCCCAGCTCGCGGCGCGGTGGGGCTCGGCCTGCCCCTTGCTGCTGGGACGTCCCAGGTCAGGGCCTCAGCACCTAGGGGTCCGACCGAGGGCTCCTTTCATGCATTCGGCAGCCTGGGTGTTCCTGGGACATCATCCCGCTCGGCATCACCACGGCGGAGGCGCTGCGGTGCACTGCTCAGGTGGGACCCGCCTGCCTGCCTTCGCACCTGCCGCTCTTCACCCTGCTTGCGGGACAGCCCCGTGGGCTCCAGGCTGCGGGACCCTGAAGGAGCTCTTAGCCCCTCCCCCGGCCACCGTGATCGGCCCGGAGAGGAGTCTATCACCCAAGCCCAGCCAGTGAGGGCCGGGCCCGGGGTTCTGCTCAACACTGAACCTGCTTGGGGCAGCTTCAGGGACCGCCCTCCCAAGGGTGCAGGGGCCTGGCTGAGTATCTCCGAGTTAGGGGTGAAGTCAGGGCCACAGCCCGGGAGGCAGAAACACCAGCTTCCTCCGGAGCTCCCCCTTTCGAGAAGTCTCTTGATGACCATGAAGGTTTGCATCTCTGTCTGGGAGCATGTAATAGATTTCTCCTCCTGAGAGATACAAGTACAGATTCCGGCATCTGAAATTTAATACTTGGGGATTAATTGAATTAAATTATTTGTAAAAACTTCTTCGGGTTCTTTAGAAGGAAGGAGTGTCACATTCATGAAATTCCGTTTGTAATTCCTAGCAGTTGATACGATCCTGCTGCAGCTTGGAGGGGCATGGAATGTTCTTTGTAAGAAAGGCAGACAGAGCTGGAAAGAGCCCTGGGGAGAGGGTGGGTTACGCCCCCCATTGCTCTGGGCTTTTGCTGGGTGTTTATGTGAAGCTGGCTGGCAACCAAGTTCTTTGTTTTTCCATTTTCTGGATTTGATTTCTAAAGCTTTTATCCCCCTACTTTGGAAGCATATTGACTTAATCTACCATGTGATTTGTAAATCGGAACCCCAACAAGGACTGTCTGCTTCTCTTAGTCTCAACCACCTCGCTGACATTGCATGTTAAGACCTGCCTCTTTCCGAAAGTCAGATTTTAATACGCAACAAGACTGAGCTCTTCCTCCGGAGCCAAAAAGGCTAGGAATAGTAAGAAAAAAGTAATAATACAAGCAGTATTATAATTCATACTGATAATTATTAAAATGCCACTGTAAAGCTCTGAGCGTTGCAATGAATGGCAGAGGTTGGAGAAATTAACCCTGAACTTAATCTCTCTATTAGTCAGGGAAGCTCGCGTGGGCAGCTTTAACAGATATACCTGCAAATTCTCTTAACCCGTTAAGGCCTGTTTCTCATGAAGGCAAAGACCAGTCACTGTACAAAGTGGTCCTCCAAGTTCACGGTGGCAGAGAAGAGACAACCGAGGCACAGTGGCACTCACATTCTGTCGGCCAGCACCGGCCCCAGGGCCGCCATCCGTCTTCATGGAAGTCGGAGGGGGGAGGAGGGCACGTCCATATTAAAGCCCCTTCACCACCCCAGATGGATTTCTGCTGTCGCGCTCCTTAGTCAGAAGTTAAAGTCAAGATTCTGATTTAGACAGTGGGATCGTGGAGACTTGAATGTGGCCCTAACCTAGAGTCACGTCTCCGGCCCCAGAGGCCCACAGACAGGAGAGCACAGCGTGTGAAGATTCACGTCGGTGTTTGGAACACCAGCTTTGCTTGGGGAGGGAGCCTGGGCTTACATCTCCAGGGTTTTCCTCCTGCGCCTGGACCTCCACCTTGAGCCTCCATTGCGTCGTCTGTGAATTGAGAACAGCAATGCCTCTCTTACAGGGGTTCTGAGAAATCATCAGCATTTCCGCACTCCTCCCGTCACCATCATCGCCAAGGTCACCGGCAGCAGCAACAGTGTCAACACACCTGACTTTCTGGCGTCCTGAGCAGACTAACCACATTCCTGGGGAATGGTCTCCAAGTGCTAACCTCCCTCTCCTGTTGCCCTGGTTTCAGAGAGAAGCCGGCTCTGTGTTTACGAGGTGGTGAGGCTGGGGGATGATGTGTGCAACCACCGGCCAGTCCCCGGGCGCCATACAGCAGCCGAGCACTGTCCCCGTGGTAGTCCCCAAACAACCACGTGGAGAACCTGCATGAATACAGATGCAGGCCTGACGTGGGAAGTCAGGCTGGTGTCCGAAGGCCTGTATTTTCAGTAAGATTTTCGGCGGCTCTCAAACAAGCCGTGCATTATTACGTAAGCTCAGTCTTGTATACAGACTGCGTTCATTCATGCACACACTGAGTATTTACTGAGCACCGACAGAGTGTCAGGCCATGTTAAGTCTCTTGCCCCTGTATCTGATTCTCACGTTCTGTATCACTCCGCTCTGTAGAGCAGGATGACGGAGTGTGGGGAGAGCACACAGGAGACCTGTCTGAGGTGACAGCTGGCAAGAGGGTCCAGAGGTCACACTCCTAATACCTCTTTGCAAAAAAGGGTCTTTTCCAGGAGCTGATAGAGGACGGCAGGCAGGCAGCCACAATGGTGGGGCCGTGTCAGGGCTATGGCCGGGGGTAGGGGAGGTCGGGGTAGGGGGACAGGTGCTTGTTCTTGGAGGCTCGGCGGTTACGAGGCTGGGAAAGGCCTCTGGAGGTCAGATCAACCATCCAGGAGGACAAAGGGTGTGTGTGTGTGTGTGTGTGTGTGTGTGTGAGAGAGAGAGAGAGAGAGAGAGAGAGAGAATGTGGCAGAAGGTGTGGTATGTGCATTGGCCTGGTGGTTCCCAGCTCCTGTGCCCTCGAGGACGGGCCGTGGACACACCTCAAGTGTGACGTCCTCTGGGCTGGGTTCATCAGGGCTTATCAAAGGCACACCGAAGAGTTTCTTTTCCTCCCCCTTTCTTCCGCAAATTTTAATGGGATTTCCCCTGAGGCGTACCAGAAAAAGCCGGAGTGCTGCATCAAGGTCGTGGTGTAATGTATGGTATTGTTCGGAGGCAGCTGCCACGAATGCATAGGCTCAGAAAGTGAATCCACGCCCGCGGCGTCGCACAAGAGGCCCTGGGGACCTGGTGGGGCTGCAAGCCCCGGGGAGCCACGGGTCCGGGACCCCTGGGCCAGGGCGCGTGTCCGTCTGCTCCCACCTAGAAGCTGGAGCCCCCACAAACTCCGCTCCTCGCATCTGCACATGAGCGGCTCCGTCCGGTGCAAGCGGGGGCGACGGCGTCCCTCTGCTGCCCTGAGCCGGACAAGATCAGATGTTGCAGATTAGCTCCCGCAGGGCCACATTCTGTCCTGGGACTGCTCGGGCCGAGCTGTGGCCTCTGGGGGAAGGGTCACGAGGGAAGCCATGCGAGTTCTAAATTAGCCATGGGAGCCGGCCCAGCCCAGAGCAGCGACCCGTGATTCAGGACTGTTCTCTGGCCCTGGCCTTGACGTCGCTGCTCAGAGCCTCAGAGCTGCGGCCGCCGCGGAAAGTGACTAAAAATACCCTGGTGATGGGCCCACAAGATTGCACTTAGGAAATTGCCTTCCAGGGGCAGCCTCGGGCAAGAGCCGACGGTAGCACGGGCAGCAGGCAGGCCGCCCGGCTGCGAAGGTCAGCCAGCCCCGGGACACAGACCTGAGCTTCCCCAGGCCGTTCCTTGTGCGTGGGCTCGAGTGAAATACCACTTGCAGCTTCCTTGCTTAAGAGATTTTCAGAGCCGAGCAGCTGAAGGCCTCCCTGTTTTACTACCTTCCCAGCACATCTGTGCTGGGGCCGCGGGGAACGAAGAGGCCAGGCTTTAACCCGAGGTCGCCTCTGAAATGCTCCTGTAACCCCTCGGGGCCCCTCGGCTTCCGATCACCGCAAGGCACCAGCAGAACTCGCGGCCTGGGCTGTGGCCTCGGACGAGCTCTCCTATCTGGGCTCCCGAGGAGGGGCAGGCACGGGCAGGAGCGGGCTCGCTTCTTGTCGGTGGGAGGGCTGCGGGCAGATTCTGTCCCACTTCTCATCAGCCCGGAGGTGGCTGAGGAGTGCCACGGCCATGGGCAACGAGGGCGCTGACTCTGGGAAACCACACGGACACGCACAACGGTCCCGTAGCTAACCCTCCCACAAGGGCTGTCTCTTGGAGTGACAGTAAGTCGCGAGGGGGAAACTGAGTCAAGCGTCCCCTGGGCAGGGCTCCCACGCTGAGCACTCGGACTGTGCTGGGCGCTGGGTGTGGTCTTCTTTCATCCTTATGAAAGCAAGTGCCCCGGCAGGGCCACCACGGCCTCTGTCCCGCTGGCGGGGACGCTGCAGCTCAGGGCCACCGCCGGTGCCTAGGCTAACCCAGCTGGCCAGGGGATGGTGGGCATTGGGCCCCGGACTCCTTGGACACTGCACGCACCTGCCCGGCCTTGTGCTCCCGGGGCTGAGCGTGCAGGTGGGCCTTGCCCAGTGGACTGAGTGTTCGTTGTACCATTCTGGGCCATGAGCCTGGAGGCGGTTATTTTTGAGAGTAGGATTTGGCCAGGATCCTGTGGCTGAAATAGAAACCGCACTTTTGATCCCCCTGGGGGAGCCAGCCAGGGCTCCTGGTGACCTTTGTCCTAGAACGGCAACCGCAGTCACCCCGCAGAGCAGCAGTTCTCAAAGGGGGGTCCCCTGGACCGCAGCCTCGCCCGGGAGCTCGTCGGAATGCACATTCTCGGGCTCGGCCTCGGAGAAGTGGGTGGAGACCAGCGCACTGGTCTCAGGAAGCCGTCCTGAGGGTTTGGGTGCTCAGGAAAGCTGAGGACCGTGGCCCAGGCAGACGGCAGGTCCCCCTCGTGTCCTGTTCCACTGCCCCTGAGAACAGCTGCACCGACAGTCAGGGTTGAGGTGACTGTCTATGGGCTCTATGCCTCCCAGTGGTGAGGCACTCCTCTTGGGAAGGGAAGGGCTGGGCACTGGGGTCGGTGCTGGGGTGCTCGACTAGGCCGCATGTGACCCTAGAAAGCTACTCGGCCCCTTTCTAGACAGCCAGGGGGTCCTCCCTCCCCTGGAGCAGTCTGTCTTTTTCCAACCCCGACAGTGCCGATAGATGGGTCTCCCCGAGCTCTTAACACCGGGGGGCGGTCCTGCTCATAGAGGAACAAGGCAGGCGGTGAGGGTTGAAAACTATAGACAGCGTCCTTCTACTCGCAGCAGTTATCCCTGTAACAGTGCGGCATCTTCGTGGGAGTCATTAACACTTTAGTGTGAAATAGGTTGTTCAACAGTATTTCTAAGTCATGGCTGCTGAGAGGAAGGTCTGATGGGTTAGATGTTTATGGAAGCCTGACTGAGGCCGCAGGCAGCAGGGGGGAGGGAACGCCGGTGACCAAGAGGTGTGATAAGGCCATGATCAGACTTGACCGTCTGCAAGAACAGTTTGCAAAGAGCCTGTTTCTTTCCCCTGCAAGAGTCTAGCCCCTTGGTCCTCCTTCCCAGAAGTGGTTATGATTCATTGTATTTCCCGAACAGGTATGTATATCAATTCTTTAATTTTAGTAGGTACCTGCAAACTGTCCCAAACCTTTATTTATTCACCTAACCCTCCACCTCAAGGATTGCACCTTATCAACACATGCGTTGTTGTCGAACTTTCTAGAGGTAGGTTTCATACCGCTCTTTCGTATGATTATATTGTAATTTAAGTTAGCACTTCCCTGCTAAGACAATTTCCAGCCTTCTGCTACAATAAACAATACTGCCGAGATAGCTTTCTTACTCACATTTCTCTATATACACATACAAATATATTTCTCAGATAAAATCCTCAAAGTGAAATCTCTAAATCAATGGGATGTATGCTTTAAATTTTAATACCTTTTGGCAAATTGTCCTCCAACACTCCCACCAGTAGTGTTTACCATTAATTTTTAATCTTTACTCATCTAAGTAAAAATTTTAAAAAACGTTTGTAATTGCACTTTTAATTTCCATGTCTTTCATTATAACTGAAATGAGCTGAGCATATGAAAATATTTATGAGCCATGGATTTTCCTATGAACTTCCTGGTTTTTTTCTTTAACCGTTTTTCTAATGAGCTGGTGGTCCTTTTTTATTTATTTGTAAGAGCTTTTTATATATGAGGATGTTAACTCTGTCACTCATATGTGTTACAAATATTTTCCCAGTGTGTCATGTGTTGGTATTTTTTTCCATATGGAAATTTGAAACATCTTGAAAGAAGTTGCTGTGGCGGATGTCAAAGAGGTTACTGCCTATGTTCTCCTCTAGGATTTTGGTGGATTCCTGTCTCCCATTAAGGTCTCTCATCCATTTTGAGTCTATCTTTATGTCTCGTGTAAGAGAATGGTCTAGTTTCATTCTTCTGCATGTGACTGTCCAATTTTCCAAGCACATTTATTGAAGAGACTGTCTTGTTTCCGTTGGATATTTTTTCCTGATTTGTCAAAGACTAGTTGACCAGAATTGAGGGTCCATTTCTGGGCTCTCTCTTCTGTTCCGCTGATCTGTGTATCTGTTTTTGTGCCAATACCGTACTGTCTTGGTGATCACCGCTTTGTAATAGAGCTTGAAGCCAGGCAATGTGATGACGTCAGCTTGGTTTTTCTTTTTCAACATACTCCTGGTGATTCAAGATCTTTTCTGGTTCCATACAAATTTTAGGATTGTTTGCTCCAGCTCTTTGAAAAATGCCAATGGTATTTTAATAGGGATGGCATTGAAAGTGTAATTGCTCTGGGCAGCATAGATATATTAACAATGTTTATTCTTCCAATCATTGAGCATGGAATATTTTTGCATCTTTTTGTGTCTTCCTCAATTTCTTTCATAAGTGTTTTGTAATTTCTAGAGTATAGATCCTTTATCTCTTTGATTAGGTTTATTCCTATATATCTTATGGTCTTTGGTGCAGTTAGAATGGCAAAAATTAACATGGCAGGAAACAACAAATGTTGGCGAGGATGCGGAGAGAGGGGAACCCCCCTACACTGTTGGTGGGAATGCAAGCTGGTGCAGCCACTCTGGGAAACAGGATGGAAGTTCCTCAAGAAGTTAAAAATAGAGCTACCTATGACCCAGCAATTGCACTACTGGGCATTTACCCCAAAGATACAAATGTAGTGAAAAGGGCCACATGCACCCCAATGTTCATAGCAGCAATGTCTACAAACCGTGGAAGGAGCCGAGATGTCCTTCAACAGATGAATGGATAAGAAGATGTGGTCCATATACACAA
>CM053610.1:1883020-1906524 GCA_028646535.1 Procyon lotor | reverse complement strand
CACACTGTTTTCCAAAGTGGCTGTACCAGCTTGTAATCCCACCAACAATGTAAGAGGGTTCCCCTTTCTCCACACCCTCTCCAACATTTGTTGCTTACTGTCCTGTTGATTTTGGCCATTCTAACTGGTGTAAGGTGGTATCTCAATGTGGTTTTGATTTCAGTTTCCCTGATGGCTAAAGATGACGAACATTTTTTCATGTGTCTGTTAGCCATTTGTATGTCTTCTTTGGAGAAGTGTCTGTTCATGTCTTCTGCCCACTTTTTGATGTGATTATCGGTTTTGTGAGTGTTGAGTTTGAGAAGTTCTTTATAGATCTTAGATATCAGACCTTTGTCTGTAGTGTCATTTGCGAATATCTTCTTCCATTCTGTGGGTTGCCTGTTTGTTTTGTTGACTGTTTCCTTTGCTGTGCAGAAGCTTTCGATCTTGATGAAGTCCTAAAAGTTCATTTTTGCTTTTGTTTCCTTTGCCTTTGGAGACATGTCCTGAAAGAAGTTGCTGTGGCTGATGTCAAAGAGGTTACTGCCTATGCTCTTCTCTAGGGTTTTGATAGATTCCTGCCTCACACTGAGGTCTTTTATCCATTTCAAGTTTATCTTCATGTGTGGTATAAGAGAATGGTAAAGTTTCATTCTTCTACATATAGCTGTCCAATTTTCCCGGCACCATTGATTGAAGAGACTTTCTTTTTTCCACTGTATATTTTTTCCTGTTTTGTCAGAGATTATTTGACCATAGAGTTGCAGGTCCATATCTGGGCTCTCTATCCTGTCCCACTGGTCTATGTGTCTGTTTTTGTGCCAGTACCATGCTGTCTTGGTGATCACAGCTTTGCAGTAAAGCTTGAAATCAGGCAATGTGATGCCTGCCCCCAGCTTGGTTTTTCTTTTTCAACATTTCCTTAGCAATTCGGGGTCTTTTCTGGTTCCATACAAATTTTAGGATTGTTTATTACAGCCCTTTGAAAAAAAAAAAGTGGAATTTTGATCAGGGTGAAATTGAAAGTATAGATTGCTCTGGGCAGTATAGACGTTTTAACAATGTTTATGCTTCCAATTCATGAGCATGGAAAGCTTTTCCACCTTTTTGTGTCTTCTTCAATTTCTTTCATGAGCATTCTGTAGTTCCTTAAGTACAGATCCTTTACCTCTTTGATTAGATTCATTCCCAGGTATTTATGGTTCTTGGTGCTACAGTAAATGGAATAAATTCTCTAATTTCCCTTTCCATATTTTCATTGTTAGTGTATAGGAAAGCAACTGATTTTTGTGCATTGATTTTGTATCCTGCCATATTCCTGAATTGCTGTATGAGTTCTAGTAGTTTGGGGGTGGAGTCTTTTGGGTTCTCCATATAAAGTATCATGTCATCTGCGAAGGGAGAGAGTTTGACTTCTTCACTGCCAATTTGAATACCTTTTATTTCTTTTTGTTGTCTGATTGCTGTTGCTAGGACTTCTAGCACTATGTTGAACAAGAGTGGTGAGCGTGGGCATCCTCGTCGTGTTCCTGAGAACTATTGACATAGCTTTTTGTCTATGGCCCATCAGCCTCACCTGGGAAACTGTTAGAAATGGAAATTCTCAGGCCCCATCCCCAGACTCTCTGCATCAGGAATTCTGGGAGTGGGGCCCAGCGGTCAGTATTTCAACAAGCTGATCTGGGGGTTCCAGCCCGTTGAAAGTGAGGGGGCATCAGTTTACCCCAGTCAAGTGGCCTGGCTGGGCAGGTTTCCCCGACACTTCCCAGAGTGAACAGTGGCAGTCTCAGGAAGATGTTCTTTGACAGCAGTGGTCCCAGCACCCGCCATCCAGCCCCGGAAACGGGAAGGGATCTTTGACTGACTTAAGGAAAGGGAATGTGTAATAGGAGGAGGACGGAGTTTTCAGAAGCAAAGTAGAGTTGCAGCAATTGCTGAAAGTGACTGAAAAGCAAACGCTATCGATCTGGAAAATACTTGTGGAAAAGGGTGTGGGCAGCACAGTACCAGCTTCTGGAAAACAAAACCATCTTATTTTTGTAACTAAATGTGTGAGGACCCCTCTGCGACTGGTTCTTCCATCCCTGGGCAGAACCTAGACAGAAGCAGCACCTCATTCTTTCCCTTCTTTTCCCTCAAGGGCAAGGGCTGTGGCCTCTGGACGTTGACTTTGCAGGGAAATGAGAATGTGACCTTGACTCTGGGAAACCTGTGCTTCCACTTCAAGGGCAGAGCTGGGCTCACTGTGCTGAATTCTGGGAATTACTGTCTTCTGAGCTTTCTCTTCCTGCAGTGGCAACCTGGTTAATTCTGAGGCTCCGGCATCCTGCCCCATCACTCCGGGGCAGAAGTGTGACACACACATGAGGTTTATCTCTACTTTAGGGACAGACTTCAAAGTCAGATTTGGAGAGCAGATGAGAAAAGAAACAAACTCTCCCTACTGATTTCTAAAGAGGCCCTACCAAACCCACAAGGTAGTGACACCAAAAGGAAATGGTCTTAAAATTTAGCCCATTTTGAACATCTGCCAAGAAGGACAATCTGGCGGATGACAGATTTGTGACCAAGATCAAGGGGATTAGCAGCTTCTTGGGCAGCCTCCCAGAAGAAAGGCTGGCCTGAAGTCATCTGACCCGCTCCCAACATGGAAGTGGACAGCCACAGCCGTTTGCTCGGAAAGAGAGCCCAGCAGCACCAGAAGTCCTGTTCAAGAGGGCACATAATCCACACATTAGGTCGCATTAGGAAGTGGAATTCATCACCTGATATAATGGCTGTTTTGCCTAAGAGAACACTTTGTTAGGCCAATTCATCATGGCAGGCAAAGTATAGGGCGTTGCTGGGCATGGGGACATCCTGGCGGAGAAAGTCACATTTGTCTGCATAAGGAGATAAATGTGAGTCCTCCATGTTCCAGTGTGAAATGGTTCTCACTCTGGGATGGACACAGTCCCCTCTGCAATGTACACTTCCCGCTCTCTGAGCAGCGGCTCCTGAATTCAATTCGTTTGGGGAGGCCTCAGAGACGAGAGGTTTGAAGCAGGCCATGCTGCACCAGGGAAACCAGAGAGCAGGGTCCTGTGTGGGTGTGAGTCGCAGAGCAGGTGGGGGGCTGGGGAGAGAGCAGTTAGAGGCTCCTCTGCGGGGCTGATGGAGTTGATGCGCTCTGGGGGTATTGTCTTGATGCCGGGTTTTGTTTTCAGCTCTGGGCTGGAATATGCTTCCATCACACCCTCCCACCCCAAACCATCATGGTACTTTGTACCCACTACCTTCACGGAACCTTAGTAGGATGGTGGACTGGGGAAAGGAGGAAAGAGATCATGTTCATGTTTGGGGCAAATGGAGTCGTGCATGGACCACAGCCACAACAAAGATAAGATAGTAGGGGTCACGGAGAAAAGTAAGATGAGAGGGCAGGCCACTGCTGGAGAATACATGCCTTCTTCCCTCTCTCCCTTCCCTTTTTCCGCAGAATCCTCAGAAATATTCCGGAGAGGACTGAATGCACCAGGGAAAGTGTAATGTGCAGGTGTGGATTATTTTGACCGGGCACTGAATGAGGGGGGGGCCCAGGGGCTGGAGGACCAGAGGGGAGGACTGCAGCTGAAGGACGGGGGGCCCAGGGGCTGGAGGACTGGAGGGAAGGACTGCAGCTAAAGCTTAATCAGGGTCACAACTACAGTTTTCCCAGCAGTGAAACTAATGGAGGAACATGGGAATTCAATTACTTGAATGTGTATCCTGGTTTTTCACTGTGAAGTTAAAAGCAATTCAGAGCAAAAAACTTGTTGTGCACATAGCCTTGCCCCCATTGTGAAAGGACATCATGAAAAGAACAGATATTTGAGTGTCCATTTTATAGGCAGGTATCTTCAGCTTCTGAAGAGGAGCTTGGGAGTCAGAGATGACACGATGATATAGGTTGACCCAGATAAACCAGCAGGTCAGAATGCCGGAGATGGCACAGAGATAGGAAATAAGAAATCATAGGATTTGAAGGTCAAAAGTGCCCTTAAAAGTAAAAAACAAAACAAAACAAAACAAAAAACCCCCAAAACAAACAAAAATCCCAACTGTGATGACGGAAATAGAAATAGTGGTGATGTTGGTGGTCATCATGGTCCATGGTAATGGTGGAGGTCATGGTGGTGATGGAGGTCGTGGTAATGACAGAGGTCATGGTGAGGATGGAGGTCATGCTGGTGATGGAGGTCATGGTGAAGATGGAGGTCACGGTGAGGATGGAGGTCATGGTGAGAATGGAGGTCATGGTGATGACGGAGGTCGTGGTGAGGATGGAGGTCATGGTGATGATGGAGGTAGTGATGGTGATGGAGGTCATGGTGAGGATGGAGGTCACAGTGGTGATGGAGGTCATGGTGAGGATGGAGGTCATGGTGAGGATGGAGGTCATGGTGAGGTTGGAGGTCATGGTGATGATGGAGGTCATGGTGGTGATGGAGGTCACGGTGGTGATGGAGGTCATGATGGTGATGGAGGTCATGGTGAGGATGGAGGTCACAGTGGTGATGGAGGTCATGGTGAGGATGGAGGTCATGGTGATGACAGAGGTCGTGATGGTGATGGAGGTAGTGGTGAGGAGGGAGGTCATGGTGAGGATGGAGGTCATGGTGATGACGGAGGTCGTGGTGGTGATGGAGGTCGTGGTGAGGATGGAGCTTGTGGTGATGATGGTGAGAGTGGTGGGGAAGGTGTCACGATAATGATGGTGATGAACCACTGCATACGTTGAATACCTCTGACAGCTCCTCCGTGGATTATTTGGATAGTTCAAAACCAATTTCCATCGGCCCAGAGTTTTTCAACCTTGGCACTATTGACATTTGGGGCAGAATAATTCTTTTTTTTTTTTTTTTTTAAGGAAAAATGGCCTATGTTGACTCAACATAATGATTCATCATTTTGTCCAGACAAATACAATTGTCCTTAATTGTCCAGTGACTGCTCTTACCGCGTAGCTACATGCACGTACAAATATACGTTTGTAGATTTCTCTCCTGTTTCTCTCCTGATATTGCTTGTTACCCAACTGTGCATTCAACATTTCCATGAACACTGTATCATCTCACATCTTTCTGGCTTTACTGAGATATTATTGCCATGTGATGTTGTGTAAGTTCAAGGCATACAGACAGAATAATTCCCCATCGTGGGGCTGTGCCATGCACTGTAGGGTGTCCCCCCATCCCTGGCCTCTACCTGCTAAATGCCAGTCACAGTCCCCGAGCCCCTGGTTGCAGCAACCACAGATGTCTGTTGGGATCCCTGCAGGATTCCCCCCAGTCTTTTCAATCCGCCTGTGAGATCTCCCTCACATGGTGAGAACCTTCACCACTTCCAGGACCTGTTCCCGAGCTGCTGGGTCAGCTGTGAAGCCGTGCGAGTCTTTATGTCACTCACGTTGATCATGACGACCCTGAACCATCGCGGAGGCTTCAACAGTGAGCAGCAGATGAGTCCCCAAGTGTGTGCACTGCCGCGAAGATTTTTTCCTGCTGGTGCAGCCTAAAGCTGTGACAGAGAGCACCCCTCTCCTCCTGGCCCTATTTCATTCTTAAAGAGGTAAGATCTCAGCTATCCAGAGTGGTCTGACTTTCTGGATTAGCCAAATTTAGGGCGGGTTCCTCACAGCGGAGGCCTTCTCAGATTTTTCTACAAACGTTCGTGTCCAACTTTCTTCATTGCCTGTCCTTTCCTGAGGACTGGGACTGCCTCTGCTCACTGGGTGTCCCCAGCGTGGGGCACAGGGCGTCACAGATGTAGGGCTCAGAAGGGACGGTTGCCAATGAGTGAAGACACAGGTGGGTGGCATCTTGGGAACGAAGTCCCTGTGAAGATTTCCAAGGGCTCCACTTGAGCCTGGGTTTTGCTGGACCCAGCGGGCCAGGCGGGCATGGAGTGTGACTGGGGCTCATGAAGGGGACTATTCCTGGCTGGTGGGCTGGGGGGCAGGACTTTGGGACCCACCCTCACTGTCCCATCTCAGTACCTGACTCATCTGCACGACTGAAGGTGGAGAAGTTGGATATTGCTTTAATTTTCTCATCATTAAAATGGGGATAAAATGACTATCTGGAGGGATAAAAATGAGGATGAACTTGGCGAAAAAAAAATATTTCCAAGCACTTATTGTTCATTTTTGGAACTTCTTGCCTCTTCCGTCTGTGTTTCTGGTGGGGCTGTGAGTCGGACTGGCCCCAGCCCGGCCAGAGCACCCCTACTGTTCTCGGACCCCGTGCTTGGTCCAGGGGTGGGCATGTGACCCAAGTGAGCCAGTGGGGGTCTTTTGAGGGGGCTGACAGGGATGCTGTCCCTCCCTTCCCAGGGTCCTGGGCTGCAGGGTGAGGGACCGATCCATGGGGTGGGTGGAGCAAGGCTGGCCACAGAGGCCGCTGGGGTTGCACACAGCAGCTGCGCCGGGACCCGGAGAGAGGCTGGGAGCTGATCACCTTGCTCAGACTCCTGCATCCAGCTTTGCCTGAAGCCCACACACCTTTTGATATTCCCATTTCATGAGTCACTAGTCCCATCATCCTTGTTAGTGCAGTTCATTTTGGCTATTGCCACTTGCAATCAAAAGGATCTTGTCTGAAACATTGCTTATCTCTTTCTTCACTCCTTCCCTTCTTCCCCATCTGACTCCCTTTCTTCTTCCCTCCCTCCCTGTGGAGTCCCCACGTCCTGGCCCGGATCCCCTGTCTGTCCTCATCCTCCCATCCACGCTCTGCTTCGATGGTGTCCTCCTGCAACCTGGTTACTCCCGGACATTTCAAAGTTATAATCAGAAGCCCCGATCAGGGCGCCCAGGTGCACGGCTTCCTCAGGGGGGTGCTGGGCAGTGCTGTGGACAGTTGGGTCAGGAGGTCGAGACCCCTGAGCTCCAGCCCAAGCCACACTTCACTTCACCGGCTTCTGCCTCATTCTCGTTCTCATGTCAGTGAAACCACCTTGTTTTCACGAGGACCAGCCTGTGTGGATCCCCCATCCAGGTGTGTCCTGAATGAGGTCTCCAGCTCCTGCTCGTGGCCCATGTGGCCGAGGGCTGCAGGGCTTCCCCGGCTGGGGGGCAGCCTGTCCGGTGAGAAGTGCCACCGTGGACATGAGCGCAGCCTGCGGTCCCGTCTCTGGGTCTGGCACCCCAGGGCTCCACTGCACAATCACAGGCAAAGGACCCCTGGGGTCTCCCGAGCAGTGGGCGGTCTCATCAGCCAGTGGGGAGTTTGTGCATATTGACAGGGCTGAAGTATTGCTCATCAGAGGAGCGAGGATGAATTAGTCCATTAACTTCCCCATGGTCTCCAACAGGAGGAGCATCTGTTTGAGGCAGAAGGGGCACTTTTCGTGGCCTGAGGGAAGACCCGAGTCAAGGGGCTTGATTACGACCATCAGCAGGGTGGTTTGCAAGCCTCAGGGAGAGCAGGCAATTAGTCACCAGGCACGGCGGTCTGGGTCCCCTGTGCAATTATCCCCATTGCCCTCAGCCAATCTCTCTCCCAGAGGGCAGCACTGGAAGTGGGTCAGCACGGCGGCCTCTGCTCGCCCCGGGACGGCTCACTGGCCCAATAATTATGACGGCAACAGCTCTGGTTTATCGCACGCTCACCGTGCTCCTGCTCCTCCACAGATTCTCTGGTTCAAATACCACCTTCAAGGTCTCCGCCACTTTTGTGCAACACATTTTTTTCTTCTTTTAAAAAAACCAACTGATTTTTTCCCTTGAAAAGTAAACCTCCCAAATCTCTTCCAAATGGAAAACTAGTAACACTTGCTATGAAGGGGAGGCGACCATAAAAAATAAGATGTAAAAAACGTGGAGGCCTTGTGTTTCCGGCCCGGCACGTAAGCAGCTGGAAGACGGTGCTCCGTCCTAACAAGTAAGACGCTGAACAAACTGGAAAATCAATAGCTCTTCTCAGATCCATCAGAGAAGTGAACTTCCAGGGCAAACGCCTGCCCCCAAAACTGGAGACACCGACAGGCAATACCGAGAAATGCGCCTTCCCCAAGCTGAACCCCGCAAGCGCACCCACCCGGCCGCCGGAGCCAGTGGGGGGCAATGGGAACTTTGAGAAATTGCTGGAGGCTCAGTGTGGAAAAGTCTGAGAGATAAAAGCTCCGGGACGACCCAATCATCAGGGCCCAAAATACTTTTGTGAATTTTACCTACAGGGGCTTGACCAGGTTTTCACAGTGAATATCAGAAATATCCCCTTGTTTCTGGCAAGGGAGGGGGAAGGAGGACCATTCTGAAATACATCAAAGTATTCCGTTCTTACCAGGGTCTGCCCTGTGGCGAAACTGGTGAACGAGAGCCTACAGTGCTGGGGTTTCACCAGAACCTAACTTCCCTGCAGGAGGGGAAATATCTGGCTGCAGCCCATAGTCGCGATCCTGTCCCACCTAAAGGGAGAGGAGAAACCTGAGAAACGCTTGTGAAGCTCACGGTC
Organism: Procyon lotor; assembly: GCA_028646535.1. Classification (NCBI taxonomy): domain Eukaryota; kingdom Metazoa; phylum Chordata; class Mammalia; order Carnivora; family Procyonidae; genus Procyon; species Procyon lotor. The sequence goes on along the minus strand of CM053610.1, from coordinate 1,898,068 downwards.
CAGAGGCAGAGGCCTAAAAAAAAGAAAAGTCAGACCTAATCGCAGGCTACAGAATGCGTCCCTTACCCACACCTGATCGCTGCATTGCTAAAGACCTGGGGATGCAGCGCCTTTCATGCAGGAGTTCAAGAAAAAATTGTAAGACATGTTTGAAGGCAAAAAGACCGACCAACCAACCAACCAACAAACAAAAACAACCCCCCCAACACACAATTAGAAAAGACAGAGAAAGTATCAGACCAAGACTCAGACACGGCAGGGATGTTGGAATTATGAAACCAGGAATGTAAAACAACTGCAGTTAACCTGCTAAGAGTGCTCAAGGATAAAGTGGGTAGCACGCAAGAACAGATGGGCAACGTGAGCAGAGATGCAAATCCTAAGAAAGAACCACAGAGAAATGCTAGAGATGAAACACATTGTAACAGAAACAATGAATACCTTTGATGGGTTTATTAGTGGAGTGGACACTAAGGAAAGAATCTCTGAGCTAGAGGACATCTCCACAGAACCAGCCAAACTTAAGAGCAAAGCAAAAAAAAAAAAAGATAAAATAAAAGAATAGTCAAAGACTAAGGGACAACTACAAAAGGTATAATATACACAAAGTGGGAATTCTAGAAGGAGAGGAGAGAAAGGAATAGAAGAGTTATCCGAAATAATAATGACTCAGAATTTCCCCCAGTTTTACATCAAATACAGAACCACAGATCCAGGAAGCTCAAAGAACACCGAGCACAATAAACTGCCTAAAAAGCAAACAAACAAACAAAAAAACACAATATCTGGGCATATCACTTTCAAATTACAGAAAATCAAAGGTAAAGAAAAAAGAGGTCAAAGGCGAAAAACACAATGCCTATAGAGAAGCAGAGATAGGAATTAATGTCCTGCTTCTCAAAATCTCAATCTCTGCAAACAGGAGAGTGGAGTATTTGTTGTGTTGAGAGGAGAAAAAACAAAACCCCAAGATAGAATTCTGTACCCCGTGGAAGTACCTTTCAGAAGTGAAGGTCAAACAAAACTTGAGGGAATTTGTTGCCAGCAGGCCTGCTTCTCAGGTCTTTAGAGAGAAGGGAAATAACATAAGTCAGAAACTCGAATGTGCAGAAAGAAAAGGAAGACCATCAAAGAAGGAACAAGTGAAGATCAAATAAAAACCTTTATTTTTCTTATTCTTAATTGATCTAACAGACAATAGTTTCTTCAAAAACAGCAGCAGCACTCATGTTCAATTATGTGTCCACACGCACATATCTCCTTGCGTTAATGACGTGAGTAACAGCATGACACGAGGGATGGGAGGCGGTGTGAGGTGTTTCTGTAGCTGTGAGGTACAGCGCTACCTGTGGAAAGTGAGCGTGCATCAGTCGTAAATGTGTGCTGCAAATTCTAGGGCAGCTACTGAGAAAAGTAACACAAGGAGGGATAACCGATAGGCTAAGTGAGGAATGGAATCATGCGACATGTTCAGTTAAAACCACAAAAGGCAGAAAGAGTGGGAGACAAGAACAGGCACAATGAACAAGGGTAACAAAGAGAAAAGTAACAAGCACCGTATCAGTGATCACATTAAATATCAACGGTCTAACTACAGCAATTACAAGACAGAGATTATCAGGGTGAATCTGGAAACATGACAACTACACGTTGTCTAGAGACAGCAGCACACGGCTCCGAGAAGGGCCAAAGTCTGGAGCGCCACCAACACCAGATGCCGGTGGGGATGTGGAGCAGCGGGAGCTCATTCATGCCGCCGGAATGCAAAATGGCGCACACACTTTGGAAGACGATTTGACAGTTCCTTTCAAAACTCAACATATTCTTACCATATGATCCAACAGCCACCCTCCTTGGTATTTATCCAAAGGAGTCGGATGCTTGAGTTCACACAGAACCCTGCACATGATGCTTATTGTGGCTTGATTCATGATCGCCAAAACATGAGAGCAACCAAGACGTCCTCCCGCGGGTGACGGCTAAACTGTGGTCCGTCCAGACGATGGAATGTGATTCAGGGCTGAAACGAAACGAGCTATCACACTGCGAAAAGACACGCAGGAATCTTGGATGCACATGACTATGTGAAGACAGTGAAAGAAGCCCATCAGAAAAGTCTGCATATTGTAAGACAGTACGCATGACAACCATGTGACTTCCAGAAAAGGCAAAACCATGGACACGGTAAAGAGATCAGTGGTTGCCAGAAATTAGGGGCAGGGAGGGATAAATAGGTGGAGCACAGAGGATTTTTAGGGCAGTGACACTACTTTGCAGGACACTGTAATTGTAGATACCTGTCACCATGTATTTGTCCAAGCCTATAGGCTGTACAACATGTGACATGACCCACACGGGGAAAACAACGACAAGAAAACGATGGCCCTCATGTGAACTATGGCCTTTGGGTAGTGAGGACGAGTCAGTGTAGGCTCATCAGTCCTAACAAGTAGACCCGGACGTGGGGTGCTGATAATGGGGAGGCCGCGTGTGTATGATAATGATAATGGGGAGGCAGCAGGTATACGGGAAATCTGTTCAATCCTACCTTATACTCAATTTTGCTGTGAACTTAAAACTGCTCTAAAAGATAAAGCTTACTTGAAAAATTGACTAGGGGCGCCTGAGTGGCTCAGTTGGTGAAGCATCCAACTCTTGATTTCAGCTCAGGTCATGATCTCAGGGTCCTGAGATTGAGCCCCACATAAGGCTTCACGCTTAGTGGGGAGTCTGCTTCTCTTGCTCTCCCTTTGCCCCTCCCCTCTGCTTGCATGCTCTCTCTCTCTCTCTCTCTCTCAAATAAATAAATCATATATATATGTATATATATAATATGACATATAAAAATATATATAATACAGTGAATGGTGGCTGACAGTGCTGCCTGCCCAGGGCTCTGAGCCCTGCTCTCTCTTTATTACAAGGACACTTAGCAAGTGTTGGGGATGTGTTACAGATGCAGGAGTGATCTTAAAGGTGTGGGACATGCCCCACCGATGTCACCAGAGGCACAGAAGAGGGCCTCAGAGAAGGAAAGTTCCCTTTTGCCACGTCGCTGCTGCCGCACCTCACAAATCCGCCAGTGCTCAGAGCCGTGTGCCCCATGCCTTGGGTGCTCATTTGTCTCCCTTGCTCCCTGTCTAACCCCTAAGTTTGGCCCTGTGCCATTTCAGAGTTGAAGAAATGCAAAGGTCGCTCACAAAGTTCGCCCGGCAAGGACGTTCAGAGTGGAGACTTGGTCCTGGGGTGCTGTGGGCTACACCACTCCTGGGGGACACCGAGGCCCACCGAGTCTGAGGCTCGCCCAGGCGCACCGGTCGGGAGCACCGGCGGGACTCCTGGCGGAGGGCCTGGTCTCCCCCACGCACACTCATGCGCGGCGAAGACAGCATCCATCCATCGCTTCAGCAGTCGGTCGCGCAGCCTCTGCGTGCCTGGGGTCTTGGAGTGGCATCGCTCTGTCTAGTGCAGCCGAAACGGGGTTTCCTGGGGGGGCCTGCCCAGTGCCCAGGCTCAGACCGGGGGCTGGAGAGATGGACCCGGAGAACCGGAACACAGGAGCCCCCGGTGTCCGAGAGGACTCAGAGCACAGCTGCCGGAATGAGCAGGCACCTGGCCCTTTCATCCGTCCTGGGGTCTGTCTGCTCAAGGGGGGGCCTGGACCTACAGGGTCCGATGGGCCTGCTCAGGGCACAGGCCCACCCCCCGGGCGAGGTGGGCTCCTTGTTGGGATGGCCCCAGCAGGACCTCCCTTGATAGAGGAGGGGCTGCTCCCTAACAGGAAATCAGGGCGCTGTCACCAAGACAGGAGGCCCAAACTAGCTGAAGTTACCTGCAGCACCTGCTGTGTGCCCGCTTCAGGCCCGCCTTTCATCCCACACCCGTAGCCAGGAGTCCCAGCCTGAGGAGGGCGTCGGGGGCTTGCCCTTGCTCTCTGTTTCTCTCCGCCACCAGCTCCAGGAGAGAGATCCCGGGTTGGGCTTATCATCTCCAAGTGTGTGTGGGGGTGGATCTCACAGAGATTTAGCTCAGCTTCCTGGGCCCTCTATCCAGGGCAGTCTTGGAACCCCTCCAGGTCTGACACCCACGCACTTGCACACCCTCTAGGCCCCCAAGGCCCTATGCAGCCTTCAAACTGCTGTGCTCTTCAGCAAATTCTCTTTGGGGGCCGCCCCTCACCGGCACTCCTCTTTCCCAGGCCACCCCTGATTCAAAACAACGTTATGCAACTGCAGCCTCATCCCCACTGTTTAAGGAATGGGTCATCGTGATGTATCTTTCCAACAATGGTTTTCATTACAATAAACCCACAGCATTCACTGGGAATAGCAGGCAGATTAAACATGGCAGAAATGTGCTAGAATTCCCTGCCTGGTGGTGTGTGAGGACGGGCTGGTGGTCAAGGGCATAGGCTATGGAGTTAGGCTGTGGGGGTTTAGATTGAGGCTCTGGCCCCTGTGGCTGTGTGACTTTGAGCAAGAGGTGTCACGTCTCCGGGTATCAGCCTCCCCATCTATGTAATGCAGGCCATCGCAACTCCTAGCTACCTACTGGCTTGGGAGAGTTAAAAACATACCTAATGTCCAACAAAGTGAGCTACAGACACGTCCATGCAGACTCACATGGGCCATTCTTGTAGCAACAGGGACCTGGCAGGGAGCTCACCGCCCGAGGTCAGACTGTCATGTGTATGCAGAAGGACGAGGCCAAAGGGGGAAACCTGCTGTAGGGAGCTGGTGATTTCTTTAAGATTAAGACCAGGAATGAGCTGCCCAGGGCCTCCTCCCCTCTTCTTGCTTTGTTTTGTCAGCCTGATAGAGAGTCTCCTTTGCTCCTTATTTCCTAATCGAATAAGCTCTGATCCTAAACGCAAACACACCGAACCAGCATGGGCAAGCACCTGCTTCCGGCACACGGCTTCTAAAACAGTAGGATGAACGAGGGGTCAGTCACCTGGTGAGAGACGCAAATGCTCCACGAGGCAGAGCAGGATTCGGCCAAAAGGCCCTGCAAGTTCAGTCCATTTGCTCCTTCTTTGTTAGACTGTTCATGTGTTCATTCCTTCCTTCCTTTAGTGAGAACTTCCGTGGGGGGGGCGGGGCAGGGACCTACGTGCAGGGGAGGTAGGGCGAACCGGGAACCGCACAGTGTGCCAGCTACAGGGGACTCTGGGAGGCGCAGAAAGAAGACCCTCATTCCCCCGGGGGAGACATGTACAAATAAAGAAATGGAGAACGAGGCGGAAGATGTCAGCCCAGCAAAGAGCTAAGGGGTGTGCACAAAGGGTCTGCAACAACACACAAAGGGGTGTGCACAAAGGGTCTGCAATTCTCTGGAGTCAGAGAAGCCACAGGAACCGTATAGAATTGAAAGAATCATCCCTCCAAGGCTGCAAACCCATTATTTGGGCATAACATATCCCTGGGAAATCTCTGCTCTGCCCGGCCCCCCAGGCCTGTCTAAAGGTAGGTGCCCCCTGCATCCGACCTCTCCAGCCTCAGCTCACCTTCTGTGTCTTAATCTCTGTTGCACCCATTGCCAGACCATTTGAATATGCCCTTGGCCTTGCTCTCTTTCCACATCGTTTTTCTGGTCTCCACCTGGAAAGCAGGTATCTCAAGGGTGGGGATTTATGGTTCCTTCTCCTCGGCCCCTCTGCATGACTGAGCTCAGAATAGGTCCAACAAATGAGTGGGTGACAATCAAGGTCTTTGTGCATTAGAGGCATCAGACCAGAAGACTTGGCAACATCTGCACTGTGGCTTGTGATCCAGAATTCAGGATATGTTCTCATGCCAGTTTCCCTTAACTTGAAGTGTGTTGACTCTCATACCTATTTGTCCCTTTTCCAGTCTATCTGTTCTAGTCAGGCTGATGCTAGGCTGTGCTGTAGTAACACATTAACTGTAAATCATAATCACTTAATGCACAGTTTATTTCTAGCTCGTGGAATGAGCACAACACATGTATGCATGTGTGCAGGGAGGCTCTACTTTATAGCCAGCTGGAGACATGGTCTGATGGAGGAGCCGCCACCTTGTAGCTGCACCCCCTGGGACAAGAGGTCCCTCTAGTTGCTGTGACAATGGAAGAGAGACGTGGAGCATCATTTCCCATCCTGAGTCTTCCACGTCTTGGCTCCATCAATTCCGCTTGCAGCCCATTGGCCAGAACGAGCCTTATGGTGCTAACCAAAGTGGAGGCAAATGGATTTCTAGTGTGTGATAAGGGTCTTGGCCACAGCATCTCATTCCTCTTTGCTCACTCTCTGAGACTCCCAATATACACGTGTTCTTTTTGTCTTCTCTGCATCCATTCCCTCCACTTTTGGTATCAGGCCATGGATACGTGGTTGGGTCCCCATCTATGATCCTGGGGGAAATGGCAATCAGGGTGTTTTGAGGCTGCTATGCCAAGAAGTAGTTGATTGATCCTATTAGCAAGGTATTGGTTTGACTTCACCTTTGAAGGATACTTTGGCTGGGTATGGAATTCCGGATTGGCATTTGTCTCCTTTCAGAAGGTATTTTTCTATTGTCTCTGGCTTCCCTTGCCTTCCTTGAGTTCACCTGTACTTTCACTGTTGCTCCTCTGAAGGTAATAGGACTGTTCCTCTGGCTGCTGTTACGATTTACTCTCGAGCTTTGGCTGTCAGCAGTGTTACCATGACATGCTCAGTTTTGTTTTCACTGCATTTGTCTTGTATGAGATTCGAACTGACTATTGGATTTATGGTTTGCTGTATTTCAACAATTATAAAAAACCTCAGGTTTTATCTCTTCAAATATTGCTTCTGCCTTTTTTCCTCATTCCACCAGAACTTCAATTACACTTCTGTTACTTTTGTTCCATGGCCCATATATCACTTACGATTTTTATTTTCTACTTCCTTTTCCCCTGATTCTTCCATCTGGATAACTCTTATGATTCATATTCCAGTTTGCAAATTCCCTCTTTAGTTGTTAAACTCATCTCACACACTTTTAAACTTACTGCATTTTTCAGTTCTGTGATTTCCTTTTGCTTCCTTTTTTATAGGTTCCAGTTCTATGCCAGAATGATTGACCTTGTATTTTAATTATTTCAAGATATTGATCATATTATTTAAAAAAAAAATCTCCATTTGGTGGATTTGAGGATCTGATTTTTGTCTGTATTTCCCCTTTGTTTTTGGTCAAAAAACCTATCAAATGCCCAGTAATTTTTGATTGACATTGTTTTTTATTTGTAAGGCTCATTGATTGATTGATTTGAGGAAGAGAGCAGGAGGGAGAGGGAGGGAGAGTCTGAGGCAGACTCCATGCTGAGCACGGAGTCTGATGTGGGGCTGGATTCCACAACTGTGAGATCATCACATGAGCCGAAACCAGATGCTCAGCCAACTGAGCCCCCCGGGTGTCCCAGTGTCAGACATTGTTAAATAAAATACTCTTGAGTTCACATGCAGTTTTTCTGAAAGATGTTATCTTCCATCCAAAAGGCATTGATTTTATTGTTGGCAAGCAGCATCCCAGAGGAACACACTTTACATGATTATGGCTTGATGTGACTTAAAGCTGACTTTAGTTTCTCCTGAGCGGAACTGTTTTCCAGTCAACCCTTCCCCTTAAGGCAGAACCTGTCCAAACCCCAGCCCCAAACTCGGAACTCTTTCCCAGAATCTCTCCTCCTCAGCAGCCCTTGAATTCTAACACTTGTCCCCTGGCCTAATGAGAGTGTCGTAAACTCTATTCAACCTCTCAGCCTTTCGATTGTTACTTTTGGGATTGGCAATGACCTCTAGGGGAAACGAGATACCAGATGCTCAGTTCTCCTGCCATGGTTCCTTTCTCTCCCAGATTTGACCTCACACCATCTCACTGTTTGATTAACCCACTGTTGCCTTCAAACAGGTACTTTAAAATTTTTGTCCTGATTTTCTTATATTTTAAGTAAGAGGATTAGTTCGACCTTAGCCTGCTGGAAGGAGAACTCTGCTGTTCCAAATTATATATCCATGAAAAATTGGAAGCAACTTAAATCTCAAGAAAAGATTCATTATAGTATATCTAGGAGAATGGAATAATACACTGTCATTAAAACTCGTAAAATTTTGTTGTTTAAAATTGTGTCATGAAAATGTTTAACATTTTATGGTTATGATAGAACACTAATAACGGCATTTGAAGGAAAGTCAGAATATGCTTCTTAAACATTACCCCAGTTTTGTGAAAACCACAAAATATCTGTATGAGCATAGACTAGAGAGAAATATAGTAAAATACGCCCTGACGATATATTACGTCTAAGCCAAAAGGTCAGGAAAAATATTTAAATTTGCTCCAGGCATGCAGAATTTGCTAGTTTATTTCTTCAGTAACCTCCCATACCCCGGCCCCCATGTCCCAGGGCAGCTGTGTCCTCAGGGAGTCCAATACTCCTTGGTAAGCGTCCTCGGTCATTTCATACCAATAAGCTTTAGTTCCCTGATTATCTGTCTGAATTTGGGGTGGGAGGGGGCTGGCTTTACCTCCTGGATGTTTCATTTGCAGCCTAGGTGTCTTGTTTCACTTCTGCCTCATCAGTACATCCTGATGAACATTTATTGACTAGCGATTGCACGCTTATCATCACACTCACGGACCAGATTATGAGGTGCCCATGCTGGCAGGGAGCCTGGAGATTCTTTAGGTGAGTTAAACATTATGCAGAACACACACACACACACACACACACAATCAGCTGGGCTGCTCTCCATGAAGAGTGTGTGTATGTGTGGGGGTTTCCAGCCCCACTTGTGGTCTCTGATCTGCCCCACCATGCAGCTGCTGGGGCCGGTTGGGGGACTGTACTGTTATATCTACAACACAGATGCTTGCAGGGCCCTTGCTGGGTAAGTTGGACTCCCAGTCCCTAACCAGCCAGGCGAGGTCCCCGAATTCTCCCTTCAACACAGCACTTCTGTTGAACTGCCGACTTCTGTTCTATCGTGTGTCTCACAAGGGGCATGTGTGACTTATCTGTTTAATTTTTGCCTCTCCCAGTGGAGTGTAAGCAACATCAGGGCCGGGACCCTGTTCGTCCTGCTCACTGCAGCATCCCAGGGCCATATGCCCTCCCTGTGCGATGCTGACGAGTCACTAGCCCCTCTGTGTCTGTTTCCTCACTCGTACAGTGGGGGTGCGTTAACAGCGGCACTTCATCGGGGTCTCATGAGAAGGAACGAGTCACCATATGCAAATGCTTAGAATGGCAGCCGGTGTATAGTAAGCGCTCCCCACTGGTCACCTGATGGGGCTGTTACTGTCACCGTCCAGGACAGGGTCTTCTTGCCTTCTGCAGCCAGGCCCGTCACTTCTCCCAAAAGCCCCGGGGTCTGAGTCTAAGCACTTCGAGCTCTGACAAGGGCGCGCACCCCTCTCTGCAGCGGGTCGCAGCCCCCTTCTCTTCCTCGGGGGGCAGACCCTGCCTCGAAGCTGACTCACTTCCCCTTGTGCTCACTGTCAGCGAGGCTGGTCACTGGGTTTCTCCATCCGTTTCCGGGGCGTTGGTCCAGCAGGAAAGCAGGGTTTCCTGCTCACTTCCTGCTGCGCCTGGGGCCTTGTGAAACCCCAGTGGACAGCGCCACCCAGCCACGCAGGGCATGCCCACAAGTCCACAGTGTCCACGTCGCCTGCCCTGGGAATGAAACACTGAGAGAAGAGGAAAGAGGGTCAAGCCGAACCCAGGTGCTCTTACGGGCCCTGGGGCTGGAAAGCCTGAGCCTGCTCGGCTGATGGTAAACGTCCACGATGCAGTGCAAAAGCCATTTAGCACCTTTAAAGAAATTAGAAATGGGTTTTTCACGTGCGGCGGTGCTGAAAATTGCGAATAATGGTAGAATTATTAAGAACAGCCTTCCTGGCCCTACACTCTTAATTGCCTCTGGTCTGTAAAGCTGACAAATGTGAAACGGTCTTGGGAGCCTGGGAGAGTGGCTCCCGGTTCTCTGGCTTATTGCTGCGAGGACTGCTGTTTGGGCGGAGAGATGCTGCGGGAATGAGAGCGGTGAGCTGGCAGCCGCGGGCCCGGCTCCCACCCGGTCGTGCTCTCAGGGGGGCCTGAGGCTCTCCTCCCACTAAGGAAGCGGACGGGACTGAGGAGGGCAAACGGGGTCTGCGGAGTGACGACCCTCCAGGGCCCCGCGGTGGCTCACAGGCAGCCAGCCCGGGAACAGGCAGAGCTAAGTTGAGTAGGCTTCTTGCTGCAGGACTTCCCAGAGCCTTTACTGGAGTTGTAATGACGGGTAACATTTAGTAAGCACTCGCTCTGAGCCACCCCGGGGCTGGAGGCTTTGCGTGTGGCCTCTCTTGTCTTCATCGGCGGGTACACGGGAGCAGCTGGGGCGGACAGACCACAGACGACCGCTCTTCCGTTCACAGGGCTTGTGAGCAGAAGTGCCAGTGTTCGCCTCGGATGCTCTAACTCTGTGCTGCCTCTCTGTCCTGTCCAGAGCGCCCCGTGTGCCACTTTGAAATCATAGCTGGGAGTGGGGGGGGCCTGGGGTGGGAGTGTGCGTTCACCCAACCTGGGCCGTTTGCACAGTCGGTGGTGGTAGAATGTGCCCTCAAGTGTCTTACTGCTTGGGTGCAAACCTTGGCCACACTACCTGGGCTATGTAACTTTGGGCGACTCACCTAACCTCTCTGAGCCTTAACAGCCTCAGTTGTAAATAGTGCCCCTTACTCAATAGGTCTGACATTTTAATAGAGTTAACATACGTAAAATGCACAAAAGTCATGGCGCCAGGGCCAGGAGATTTCCTCCACCCGAGGCCTAGAGTCTGCCCTTCTCAAGGGATGGGTCAGCCAGGCTCCTGCAAATAAAGTTGGCAATGAATTCTTCCCGGGAGGAGACAATAGCATCTGGGAGACTGAAAAGAAACCCCTTTTCTCTGATGCATTTCCCGGAGTGGCCAGCAGATGGCAGGAGCAAGCCAGGGACGGGAGCCTGCGCCCCACCTGTGTGCCGGCAGCACCTCGGAAGATCCCGGGGTGCTTGGTTGCTGTAGGAGAGATCTCCCGAGGGCGAGCCCTCCTTGGTTCTGAGCAGGATTCTAAACAAACTCGGCCTTGGCCTGTGGCTGGCACCCAGGGAGGACCCGGGGGCTCCAGCTTGCTCCCAGCGGGCTCGGATGCCCTCCGGTTCCTGCGTGTGAGCCTCTCGCAGAGAGGACCGGCCACAGAGACACTTCTGGCTGGTGCACCAGGGCCTGGGGATGGAAACCGTGAGCGCGTGTCCCTGTCGTCCGATTGGGGTTGTCCACCGGTTCCGGGGGGCGTGGCTCGTCATTCAGTCATTTCACAAGTCTTTCTGGAGCACCGACTGTGTGCCGGGCCCCCTTGCAGGGTTCGGGGTGTCGGCATGAGAAGCTGGTCCACCACTGGGTCCCCGACTGGCAGGGAGAGACAAAATAACTGGGAAGGAGTTAGGATAAAGGGGGATTGAGCCGGAGAGGGGGCCCGTGGGGTCCAAGGGACAAGGTTACCGAGGGTGGTTAGGGACGGACGGGAAAGGAGGGAGGGCCCAGGGCAAGCCCTGGGCGGTGGAATGGGCTTCCCATGCTGCAGACTTAGAAAGGAGGCCAGTGTGGCTGAGCGCCATACGTGCGGGGGAGGGGCGGGCAGGGGCGGCAGGGTCAGGGTCCGGATTCCGAGCGGTAGAGAAGGTGAAACTGGCCAGACACAGCGGTTTCATGGTCCAACCTGACCGCTTAGCGAGGTCACTGGGGTTTGGTTCTTGAGCTTCCCAGACCCCGGGATTCCAGCAGCCCCTCCGTGCGCGAGGGTCGAGTTGCCCAGGGCAGCTGCAAACGGCCTCAAGCCCACTCCTCCCGTCTCGCCGGCATCGTTTCTCCCGCAAGCGCAGGGCCCCCGTGGGCAGCTCCCCCTCTCTCCTGCATATCCGGCTCCCTGCCCGGCCCGCTGGCCCCCCAGGCCTCACCAGGTCCCCCGCTCTTTCCTGGGGCCTTTCGGGGAAGCTCAGGCCAGGTGGAGCCTGGGACAAGCCCCCTCCCCCCTCCCCAGCAGGTCGAGGTCCCCCTGGGGGCCCTTGCAAGTGGAGACTGTTCTTCACATCTGAGGAAACAGTTAAACTGACAATTCCTCGCAGACTGAGGTTCAAATCCTTGTTAAGCTGCTAAGTGCTAGGGGATTTCACGTCCTTCCAGCGGGCCTCCTCCTGCCGCCAGCAGCTGCTTGGGGGAGCGTCCTTCCTCCGCCTTCCCTTGGCTCTCTGGTCCTCCTGTGTCACCTGACAGGATGGGGGAGCTGCAAGATCCCCCCCCAGCCTCGGGGACTCGGGGAGGGGGAAGCAGGAGCCCACGCAGCAGCAACGGGGGCCGGGAGAGGCCGACCGAGAGGCGGGGGTGGGCAGCGTGGACGTGCAAACAAGAGCCGGGGGGAGCACTGGGCGGTCCTCAGGCAGTGTGGCTGCGCACGTCCCCGGATCGTGAAGGAGGAGATGTCGGGGCCACGTGCTCCGCTGCGATGACTTGCCGCGCACAGCGGGACTGCGGACGAGGAGCCCCGGGGGGGAGGCGCAGGTGCCCGGGTGGCCGCGGGCTGTCCCGGGCTCGGGTGACTCTCGGCCTCCTCCAAGTCTCGGGAAGGGGGCTCCCTGCGGCCCCTACGGCACCCCTAGAACGTGAGGCTGCCGCACAGAAAGTCGGTTTGCCTTCTGCTCCAGGCGGGCGCTGCGGGCGCCCCACCGGCATCCGGCTCGGATCCTGTTCGAAGCTCTTCTTCACGCGGGCCGTGCCCCCGCGGTGCGGAAGGGAGACGGCGGGCGGCTGGGACTCCGGGAAGGTCTGCACGCGCACCCCCGTTGTGGGTTCATGCGGCGCGGGCTAACCAGAGGACAGGGCTCTCACGCTCGCCCTACACACAGCCGCAGCGTGCTGCTCTTCGGCGGTTAAGGGTTTAGTGTTTGGAACATCGGTCCGGGGGCTGTGGATGGCCGGCGAACACACTCTTTCCTTCCCCTTTCACATAAGGGGATATGAGCTCCTGGTGCCCGCAAATTGACTCTCCAAGTGTTTCCAGACTTGGATGCTGTGTGGATAATGAGGGCTACCTGCCTCTTCCTGCTTTCACCGGCTGGTCACACGAGTGGGCCAGCCCCAGCTGGGAGAAGCAGGTGCTGCTAAATCCCTACCTTCTTTTGTCACGAATGGGAAAAACACAAACCCGAAATGGCCCCCAAACCCTGCTGCTTGTGGCTGATGGAAACCCTCACGTAGAGGTCCCCCTGCGGGCCGTCGGGCAGCAGCCCCTCGAAGGCCGTGGGAGGGCCCTTCGCAGCCCGGCTGCGGCAGGAGGCCGCCCCGACTCAGGAGTCCCCGGAGCCACAATGCAGAGTTCTGCCCTCCCGGTGCCCGTCGTGGGGTGAGCAGAGCTTGTCACGAGTCAGAGCCACGGATGACTGATCTCCCGGAGGCCGGCCCTCTCGCCAGGCGCCCGGAGGCCCTGCAGGCCTGCTGTGCCGTGGGGCGGCCTGGCCTGCCTGGGAGCCGGGTGCAGCCTTTCCTGCCGCGACCTGGTGCTCACCTCAGTCCTGCCTTGTCCATCACGGCGAGGGCCATGCCTGCCTGCGGCGCCCGGCAGCTGAAACACCCCCAGGTTCTGGCGCAATATGCTCACGGCCTGAAAGCTCGTTTCGGAGTCACTCTACCCTGACACGTAGCTTCTGTGCCAGCAGGTTTCCTGCTCAGCTCTTTCCTCCGCGGACCTGCGTCACCACCTCTGCCGAGGACAGCCACTCGGTGAGACTGTTAATTAAAACCACGGCACTTGGGGGCAGGACAGAAGTTAAGAACTCTGAAGTCACTTTCCCTTATCTTCTTTTGGAGGTGCTCGCAGAGGTCAGGCCGACCGGGAAAACCTGCCCGCCTCAGATGAGCTCGAATAGATTTCCCATTTGCTCAGCCGGATGCCTGCAGGCTGGACAGGGACAGGGACCTGCCATTGGCGGCAAGAGATCAGGCTCCCCCACTGGGAGCCCCAGATTCAGTCCTGGTGCAGGGAGATGGGAGGAGAGGCCAGATTTTCTTGGAAGACTGGATAACTGCTGACCAGCTGCTTCAGAACTTGCTGACCCAGGCGTCTGGGAGCCCAGCCCGTCGGCCGTCCCTGCGCCCGGCTCTCCAGAGTTGGAGGACTACTAGCCCCTGGAAATCAGTTCCCCACGGTGGCAGAGACTGCAGAGTGGCTCTGTCTGGAATCCATCAGTCACACGGAGGATTCTGCCTTCTCCGAATCTTCTGGCCCAAGCAGCTGCTCTGAATGCTGACAGCTCCTTGGAGCTGGTAGCTTCCCGGATGGCCTGCGCACAGGTCTCTCCTTCGAGGAGGGCTGGAGGGATGTGGACAGGCCCTGGGGAGGGGTGTGCTCTGGATCTGGGGACAGCAGAAAGCATCTTCAGGGCACAGGCCCAGGCCTCTGCCCTGGAGGAGCAGGACTCTTGCTCCCAAGGGTTAGCTCATGCTGGGAGCTTGGACTAAGTTGTAAGATGCCTCTGCCCACAGGGTTGCAAGAGTATGTCCCTCAATACCAGCAATGTAATCCCGGATCGTGGCCTTAGTGCATGAAAAACCAAATTTTATCCTCTCTTCTCCACTTGCCCATTTAAAGCTCCCCGCGCTGGGGCTGGGATGGGGCAGGGGCCTGGAGTTGCCATGGAAACGTCGCCTGCACCTTGACACATCAGCCCAAGGCTTGAGTGGACAGCCGATCCTCTCCTCCTTCACCTCTGAACCCTGCCGGCCTGCGGTCTTGGAGCTGCACGGAGACCACCGAGTCCGGCCTGCCCTGCAGGAACCCAGGAGAGCACTGGGCACGCCGGCTTTTCCCCCGAAACTCACATACACCTCCTGTAGGCCCCTTCCAGAGTCTTCTCCAAATCCTCTCCCAATTCAACTCCCTCTGTCTCCATAGCAACCAATACCCCATGATAAGAGGCCAGATCCATTATTGTCTTTGTTTTACTCCTGGCAACTTGGGCCACTGATAAGGGGGGGGAGGGGGAGGGGGC
>CM053610.1:1866794-1882920 GCA_028646535.1 Procyon lotor | reverse complement strand
GGGCACGCCGGCTTTTCCCCCGAAACTCACATACACCTCCTGTAGGCCCCTTCCAGAGTCTTCTCCAAATCCTCTCCCAATTCAACTCCCTCTGTCTCCATAGCAACCAATACCCCATGATAAGAGGCCAGATCCATTATTGTCTTTGTTTTACTCCTGGCAACTTGGGCCACTGATAAGGGGGGGGAGGGGGAGGGGGAAGGGGGTTGGGGAGGGGGATCCTCAGATGCCAGAGAGTTCCGAATCCATACATGGCTGTCCCTCCGTGATCGGCATGAGTCCAGCCCAAATGTCCCCCTGGTATAATAAAGGATTTCTCTGCTTTCTGGGAGGGAGCCTCTAAATCCTGGGGGTGTCCTGGGTGCTAGGAGTATCTCTGTTATTCATAGTGGGCCCCTGGGGCCTTCCCCGGGTTTATCCTGAGGAGGTGACTCAGGATGGGGGCTGACCCTGCTGGAAAGACCTAGCGTGTGATCAGAGGGCTGGGGATCAGACCCACAGGACATCAGACCCCAGCGGGTGGGGGGGGGCGGGCGGAGTGGAGGCTAAATTCAATCCATCCTGCCTCTGTTGAAAGCTCGGGGCTCCGAGGTGCAGTTGAGCTTCCTGGCTGGTGAAGCACAGCAATGTGCTAGAAGGGAGATGCTCGAGTCTGGGCCTCTTCCAGGCCTGGCCCTGGTCCCTTTCCATTTGGCTGGTCCTCACTTGTGTCTCCTGTAATAGCACTGTTTTCATCAACATAGCACCCCGAGTTCTGTGAGTCCTTGAGGCAAATGATTGCCCCTGAGGGGTGGGGGACCCTCAGATGTACAACCCGAGGGTACAAAGTACAGGTGGCCCAGGGACCCCCATGCACTGGGGACTCTGCCCCACCCTGTGAAGTCTGAGCTAACTGTGGGCAGTCCCTCCCGGCAAGAGCAAGGTCAGGGGAGGAGGGAACGAAGGCATCTCCCACTTCAGCTGCCCCTCTGAGTTGCCTAAGGGGCTTTTAGAAGCCAGAGCTGCCCCGGCCCCTCCCGGAGCACGTCTGACCAGGGAGCCTGCAACCAGAGCCTGGAACAGACGTGTTTACAAAGCTTTCCCAGGTGGTTCTGAGGCAGAATCGTATTTGAGAATCATTTTCTCAGGAAGCCAAGCACGTGTTCCAAGCAGAGAAAATTTGTTTGAAAGAAGAGAAAATGCAGGAGGCCATTTGCCCATGTTCAAACAGAAGGGAACAGAGGGGCTGCGGATAGAAAGTTAAGTGCTGGTGGGCTGATCGCGCTAAGACCTGTCTCTGGGACGGCGAAGCTTGAAAGCCACATGTCCCCTGAAACGGGCTATGATACGGCGGCCACTTGAGAGACTTCGTGCCTCTACTATGCTCCCCCCCGGCTCACGGGACCTGGAGTTTCTCTGTAGGGTCGAGACACTGGTGTGCTCTGCTGGGACGCACATTTTGGATCTCGGGGAACCAGGCTGGGGACCTTGGCCCTGAGCCTTTGATCAGAGGGAGCTGTGAACGCGTGGGTGTGGGCGGCGGGCTGGACATGTCCCGCCGGCGGCGCGGAAGTGACTCACCGTGACAGCTTTCTCAGATCTGTCCTGTCCCCCTTCTCCCTGGCCACGGCCCTGAGCCCCCGTCATCTCCGGCCAGGGTGACAGTTGCAGACTCTACTCTCATCTCCCCGCTGCTCCTCTGTGCAACCCTTCCTCCTCCCTGAAACCAGGGTGAGCCTTTCAAAAGTTAGTCATGTCGTGTCTTTCCCCTGCTTAAAATCTTCCAATGGGCTCCTGCTGAAGATGCTGAGAAAACATGAGTCCTTGTGATCTGTCCCCACCTGTCCCTCCCTCTCACTCGGTCCACTCATGTACCCACCGGCAGCCATGCTGGCTTGCTTGCTATTCCTCAAAGAGTTCCCAGCTCTCTTCTACCACAGGGCCTTTGCAAAAGCTGGTCCCACCACCCGCCATGCTCTGCCCTTGGCCTCACACTTGCCATGGCTCGTTCCTTGAAATTCATGATCTCACCTATTGTTACTCTTCAAAAAAGGCCTTCTTTCAGCAAAATACATAGGTAGGTTGCTTCTTTTATTGTCCATGACACCACTCCATTCATGCCCTTTATAGAACTGGTCATGCTTCTCAATATATATTTACTTGCTTACTTTTTCCTATCTCTTCTACTCTGCTGCTGAATGTTGCATGAAATGCCTGGCACATAGTAGGTACTCATCGTAGCTGCAGTGATTACGACCAGCTACAGCAGCACCTGACCCTAAAGACCTCAGTGGCTTGTCCCAGAAAGGTTTATTTCTTGATCATAGGACTCACCCAGTAGGGATGGGTAGGGACCTCTGCTCTCCACACGCCCGCCCGCTACGCCCGCTGAAAGGGGCCTTGCTACTTTGTAGCCTCCCAGTTTGAACAACGTAGCCCAGAAGATTTGCCAAAGAAGAGGAATCGAGAGAAAAATGAGGCATGTGGCTTTGAACAGCCTGGAATTCACAGGTGTCGCCTCTGTTCATGGTCCGTTTGCCCCAACCAGTCACACGGCTCCCCTGGCTGCAGGGGGTCTGGGAGATGGAGGCGGCAGGAGACTGATGGGGCGCGGGCGAGCGGTGAGGGTAGGGAGATCCATCCAGCCAGGAGCCCGGAGTGGGAGGGGCCCGCCCATGGGAACAAGCACTGGCTTCTGCTGGATCTTCCCTGCGTGTGAACTTCTAGAAACTGACGTCCACACTGAGCAGCAGGCGAGGACTCAGGACACATCTCCCTTCCCTCTGTATTAGCGCCAGCCCGGGCGATGGAGTAGCCATGTCGGCCGCCGGCAGCACGTCTGCTAAGAGGTGGACGAAGACTCAGCAGCTATCAGCAGGTACGGCTTCCCGAATGCTCCATGAAGCATCTTGGAAATAGGCCGCCCTGGGAAATAAATGAGCCACGGGGCCCCCGTGACCTCCAGCTCCCTTGGCGGGCGCTCCTGTTCCCCGGGAGCCCCCTCCCTCCTGGTGGGCTCCGGGAAATGGGTGGCAGAAACCAGCCCGGCGATTTACCTCCTGCCTTCCTGTGCCTCCCCCCGACCAGGCCCGTGCATCTCATGTTTAATTATGAGGCCGTGGATGGCAGTGATATTAATTACAGGGCTGCGGTTGTGTTACCTGGAGAAAGTCGGGGCACGGGTCACTTGACTTTCCTCGAGAAGGAGACTCCTGTTTTTCCTGGTCTCAGAAAGAATGCCAGGGAAACATACAGAGTCACACTTGAGGGTTTTAAACTAATGAGCTTCGGTTAAAAAAAAATTGAAATCCTTTCTATCTGGCGAAGATCAGGAGGACCTACTTCTAGAATTCGGGGTTTCTCCGTCGGGGCCCGTGGCTCTCCAGTGGGGACGGCTGCGCGTTGGGCAGAGCCAGCTTGGCCTGTGGGGCAAAGCCAAGGCTGGGTCATGGATGGGTTTCCTACATACACAGAGCAAAAGCATATCTTGGCAAGATTTATTCTTGGCTGAGAGCAAACGGGCACATTCCAAAGGGTGAGATGGGGAGAGTCTGACACACACTGGTTTGCGAGTAAGTAAGCACCAGATTAATGTGAGTAATACTAACATCAATAATAGGAACAACCTTCATTAGAGCTGCCGTGACAGGCCTGGCCCCCGTCCGCGCACTGTGGGTGCGTGCACGCTGCCGTCCAGGCTTCCCAGGAGTCCTGCAGGGGGTGCCCCGTTTTCACCCCATCCCACAGAGGAGGCCGGTGACACACACACAGGACCAGGCCGGTGCTCACTCTGCGTGACGCAGGCAGCTCGGCCGACGCCATCGTTCGAGGCGATTCCATTAGGAATGTTGTCGCATTGTTACGTCAGCAATGAGGTCAGTGCTGCCTTTTTAAACTCTGCTGGTGCGCTAAGCATTTGTGGATGCATGTGTGTGCTGGCGTGCGTGGGTGCACCCAGGTAGGCCCGTGTGTGTCCGTGTGCACGCGTGTGGAAGGGGAGTGGCCTGGGTGAGCTTGGAGAATCCCAGACGCCCGCGGGGCCTGCAGGAGCGACTCCCGGTGGCAGAGAGAAACAGTGACCTCAGGAGAAAGGGGCTCCCAGTCCACATTTGCCCCCAGTTCTCTGTGTGATCTTGGTCATGTCGCTTTAGCTCCCCGAACTCTGTTCTTTCAACATCTTTTAAGCCTTAAAGGTGTTGGCCCGCTATACACACAGAGGAAGGTGCGTGCGAAGGCCCCACGTCATGAATCCTCACAAGGCGAACAGATGTGACGGCCACTCGGATAAAGAACCAGCACAGCCTTCAGCTGGGCAGCCACCGGGCGTCCCTCCCCAGGCCCGCCGCTCCCCGGAGCCCATCACTCGCCGAGTGTCTTACCTGCGGGGAGCAAAGGCTGAGCGCCATCATCACCACGAAGGCAGTGATGAGACAAGGGTGACAGTGTGTCTGGCTCGGTGCAAAGCCCTTGACGGGAACTACTGTGTGGGTCTCGAGCAGAGCACTCCGCCCACTCTGCAGGCAAGGACAGTGTGGGTCTGGAATGGGAACCAGAGAGATTAGCCCAGTTGTGAGCATGGCCCTGTGTCCCACGCTCGTCGCAGACTTCAGTTTTTCTTCCTGCTTCCTTTATTGATTCCAAGTGTCTCCGGCCACAGACCACAGCTCAGACCACTGGACATTGTCTCAGGCTACGATGATTTCCACTCTACCTCTCCAAGAATCAGGGGGGCCCCAGGGAGAAGCCGGCTCACGTGATAAATTATTCAACAGGACAGAAACCTTTGCTGCCTTGAACCTAAGGATTTGGGGTAGACAAGGGGAAATTATTAATAAAAGAAATTCCACCACTTTCCTTCATCCCACAGTGGGAGAGACTCATGGACTCAACCGAGTGAAGGCATCAAGTTTAAGCTAATTACTTCTTAATCATGCAGAATAAAAGCTACATCCCTTAAAATACACCAGACAGCAAAACCTAATCTTTGCTTTTCCTGAGTATCGTCGAAGGAATCCAGATGTTACTGTAATAAAACTGCTCCATAAACAAACACAATACCCAGCTGTAGGGACTGACTCCTCAGCATCCGTGTGCCCCCAAAAGCTCTTCCTGGGCTGGGGTCCTGAATGCTGCTCCTCGTCCCCGTCCCCTCCCCCAGCCGCCCCCACTGCGGACACAACCACATAACCAGAAGGGAGACCAGCACAGAACTTGCCGAAAGTCCATGGGACTAAGCCCAGGATGCATCTGAAGCCTGTGTCTGTGGACTTCCCAGCAAGTGAGGGGCAACCCTGGGTCTTGGAGGGGGGTCTGGGTGTGGAGAGGGTGCCCTGAGTAGACTGAATACGTTTCACTCCGACATATGTAGATGCTACAATTTATTTTGGGTCCATCAATATTAATAACGTGGAAGTAGCTAGTGTTTATGGGGAATGTTAGCGCGTGCTTCCGCCCCAAGCCCCCAGGACACTGGGAGGTCGCCCCTGTTGCTGACTGAGACTCACAGGTGAAGTCATCTGCCCTAAGTCCCCCAGTAAGTACACGTGAAGGCTGAATCTGAGGGCAGGAACGCTGATTCTACTATTATTTTAGAAAATGTTCCTCTTTGGGTCGAGCTGGCCTTTGTTCTTTCAAAACAACTTTAGCTGAACTCGTGGTTTAGTAAAACAAAGTCGGGTTTTGAGACGGCAAACGAGCGCATATAAAAATATTTATTCTTTTATCTTGCAAGTAACTACGTGTTTACAAAATGATAAATGTTCTCTTGCTGTAAACATTTCGAACAACACAAGGGAGTACAGATTAGGGGCCGCCCGAATCCCATCCCCCAATTTCATGCTTTGCCGAATATTCTCCTGGACAGGCTCCCTCCCAGGCTGTCTCAAGATGTAGGTCACTCCAAAGACGCTCCGAGAAAAAAGGGGCTCTGAAGTCATGTTGGTTGGAAACACTTGGAGGGTCTGAGAAGTACTGCAGTAAATAGACCCTTCGGCTTGGCCCAGTGCCATGTGTCCCAAACCAACCTGTGCAACCCAGCCAACAGGTTATCTGCCAGGTCTGGGCTGTTTAGGCTCTGGAGGCCCAGGGAGGAAGGAGGCAAACCCCTCTCCCGTGGTGCCCACCCTCTGGTGGGTAAGGCAGCACACGAGTGAACAAGGAAACGGTGACACACACAGGTACTTTCAGATGCTGACCATGGCCACGATGAAGAGAAGAGGTCCGCATGGTGCCTGCTTGCGGAGAAGGCCTCTCAAGGACGAGACCAAATGAGCCAAGGCAAACATGCTGGTTTCGGGGAAGAGCAGGAGTGAAAACCTCCTGGCCTCTATAAAGAAAGAAGAGGGTGTGGGTATATAATTTTATACACTGATATCACATTGTATGTTGACACTTGCCTTTTCCACTCAATTAAAATGTCAGAGATGGCATTTCTAGTCAATGAACGGATTTCACTATTGTCATGTTTAACAACTGCTGCGCGTCTCCTTAACCCACCACCCGCTGGTGGAAACTTCAGGCTGTTGGCACCGAAATAGCCTAAACAGGTGGCTTGTGCTTGTCACAGCTCTGGAGACGGAGGAGTCGAGGGTCAGGTGTCGGCGGACCCACGGTCTGGTGAGACCTCTCTACCTGGTTCAGGGACACCTGTCCTTCTGCCGTGTCCTCACATGGCAGAAAGGGCAGGGGAGCTCTGCGGGCCCTCTTTGATAGGGCGCTGACCCTTTCCACGGGGGCTCCACCCTTGCGACCTAATCTCCCGCAAAGGCCCCACCTCCCGATGCCATCACACTGGGGGATGGGTTTCAACATCTGAATTTGGGGCAGCGGGGACACGTGTATCCAGCTATAGCACTTAGAAAGTTTTCTTGTGGGTGCGCCTTTCTCACTTCTGAAATAGTCTGATTTCCATCTGGATCAGATGGTGGGGTCCAAAGTTGTGAGCATTTTACAATGTCATTGCCAGACTCCTCAGGGGCCACGCACGACCTTCCATTCTCCCCAAGACCGCACGAGACGGCCTGTTTTCCCAAGTGCCAGCCGTGACTGGTTTTCATCTACACTGCAGAGACCAATCTGGTAGGTGAAACACAAGATTTTATTTCTATTTGTTTGATTGATGATGACCTTGAACGTGCCTATTAGCCTTTTACATTTCTTCTTTTATGAAATGTTGTTCAAATCCTTTGCCAATTTTTCTCCTGATATATTGATTTGTTTTCTTACTGACTTTCAAGAGCTCTTTTGTATATGGGGGATATTTGTGATAAATTTGTGGTAAAATTTATTGCCGTCTTTTGGTTTTATTTATGATATTTTAAGCCATATATATACATATATATTTTAAAGATTTTATTTATTTATTTGACAGAGAGAGAGATCACAAGTAGGCAGAGAGGCAGGCAGAGAGAGAGGGGGAAGCAGGCTCCCTGCTGAGCAGAGAGCCCGGTGCAGGGCTCGACCCCAGGACCCTGAGATCATGACCTGAGAGGTTTAACCCACTGAGCCACCCAGGTGCCCCTGGATATTATTGTTGTGTTTTGGTTTTGTTTATGACATTTTAAGCCATTCAGATGTTGTAAATGTTTATGTTGTTAAATTAAAATGTCTAATTTTGTGTTTTCTGATCTCATAACATGTTCAAAATGGCCAGCCTTACCTTATGATTATATAAATATTCTCTCATATTTCCTTTTAGCTTTTTTTGGTCTCTGTTTTTCTTTTCCTTTAAACCTTTTGTCTTTTAGAAATTCACTCTGCAGTGAGGAATGTATTTGGGGTCCAGCTTTACGCTTCCCAAATGGCTACTCAGCTACTCCATCTTCTTCCCAGGAATGACTGCATTAAAATCTCTACATACTTGGGACTATAACTATGATTTTGATTTTTGTTCTCTTGAGCTGTCATTTGAACCCTTTGCCAAATCACACTGCTTTGCTCACTGTGGCCATATAATACATTTTTAATATCTGGCAAGACAAGTACCTCAGTACCACTCTTTAAACTAATTTTCCTGGCTGTTATAAGATAAACATCTTATATTTCACCTTACAAAACATTTTATAACACTTCCAGATAATTTAGAATTACTTTTTTTTCCAAGCTAAAATACATCCCATATTGGGAACATATTGAACTTAAAGACTACCTTAGGAAAAATTACATCTTTATTGGAATGTCTTCTTATTCAATAAAATAAGATATGACTCTCCATTTATTGAATTATTTTAAATGATCTTCGTTAGAAACTAAGTTTTTGCTTCACATCTGTTCTGAACATTTATTGTTAAATTTATCTCTAGGTGTTAGAATTTCTAGGGCTTAGGTTCTCTTGCAAATGATTTTCTAAATCATATATTTTCTAACTTGTTATAATTTACATATGAGATTGTAAATTATACTGATTGTTGTATAACTGATCATACTCCTGTGTTTTTATTATTTTAATAGTTTTTCTATTATTTTGGGTTTTCCCAGAAGCATACCCTCATTAGTTACAAATTATGGTTGGTTTTGCCTCAGATGAACATAGGGGAAGGGAGGGGGAAAATAAGATGAAAACAGAGAGAAAGGCAAACCATAAGAGACTCTTAACTCTAGGAAACAAAGTGAAGTTTGCTGGAGGGGAGATGGGTGGGGGGTGGGCATTAAGGAGGGCACGTGATGGAATGAGCCCTGGTTGTTATATGCAAATGATCAATCACTAAATTCTACCCCTGAAATTAGTAATAACACACTATATGTTTTAAATCGAACTTAAATAAAATTTAAGAAAAATCATGGTTGGTTTTGCCTCTTCTGGTGATCACAACTACTTTTATATTTTTGTTTAATTCTGTTCAGCACTTTTGGAACAGTGTTACACAATTGTAGTGATAAAGGGTATGCAGAACTGTTTTTTTTTTGACACAAACGGAATGCTTCTAGTATTTTCTCAATGATGGTAATTTTTGGATTGAAATGTGTGTTTTTAAAAATCTTTAGAAGGAGGTATCCACCATTTCCACTTCAAGTATCAGAAGTGGATTTTATGAAATGTCTTTATGATTTTTAAGAAAAGAAATGACCATATGCTTCTTTTTTCTTTGGTAACATGGTAAAAGTGTTTTTAGAAGTTTCCTAAACTGAAGAGTTCCTGGACTGTGTGCATCAGTTACTCACTGTTACAATGCGGTGTTTACTTCGATTTGCTAACACTTTATTCAAGCTTTCTGAATAAACCTCCTCTAAGTACCTTTCCTGTGGTTTCCGAATCAGGCCCCGGAATCCAGCTGATGGTGGCTTCATCAACACCGTCAAGTGACTTTTGTCTTTCTTTGTGTGCTGGAATTGTTTCAAGAGTGTCGGGACGATCAGTTCCTTGAAGGTTTGGGAAAATAAGACTCTGGCAAGCAGTACCTCGTAGGCCGCTAGTGAGAGTGTGAATTGCGTCAGCCACTTTGGCCAGTAATCTGTTACTATCCAGTTAAGTCTAAAACACTTAATCCTGTAACCCCGCAACTGCACTCCGTATCTGTACCCTAGAGAAGCACCCTTGTGAACACAGAATATGTACCAGGATTCCCACGGCAGTGTTGCTTTGGCTAACAAATCGGAAATGACCTAAATGCTGTTCACTGGGGGACCGGAGGTAATTTATGCAAAGACGAATCTGTGGAGTTGAAGTGATTGGATTAGTTCTCCCCACATCAGGCTGGAAAATTGTCAAAGACGAAGAGTCAGGGGGACGGAGAAGAAGATGAAAAATAAAGAAAAGTCGATTTTCATACGATCCGTGTAAAAGTAACACGGAAACAATGCTATGTAGGATTTTTGTATGTACGTATGTTACCGAAAAGGAAGAATATTCATCACCTTTAAGGATCTGGGTTTCCACGAGGGAGGAGGAAGAGGAGCAGAAATGGCCACTCAAATGTCTTGGTTTTATTTTATTCACTAAACCAGAAAGGTCTGCCGTAAATATGGAAAATTCATGACATCTTCTAAAGCTGAGAGGCGGGACGTGAGGACCCCTTATTTGACCACACTCTATTTATGGTTTTACCTTCTCTGCGCCTTTCTTCATTTTTACCTGGTTTCTCAATTAAGGACTGAGGGGGGTTTTCAGTGTCCTATTGTGTTTACACTCTTTTTTCCTGTTTATCTTCTTTGTGGAGCTGGAGGTGGAAGCCGGATAGTGACTCTTGGGGCTACCCTGAGATGGAGACCATATGGTATGCCGTAGGTGTCCAATAAATGCTGGGTGACGTCATGTCCTCCTTCCCCTCGCCACCCACACTTGTCCCCCACAGCTGTCTGCGCCACCTGCCCTGGTGTGAAGTGTGCGGGCGACGGCAGCCCCTGGGCCGTGACTTTTTCCAGGGTCGGGCGGGAACGGCACCCCTGGAGGAGCTGGGGCGTGGACCCCTGTGCGTGTCCCTTGTCTGCTCCATCCCCCTGCAGGGCTGATCCCCGGTGACTCTTCAGGGCCTGCCCCGCCTGGTGAGTGACAATCGGGGCTGTGCCTCCTCCCGCACCCCTGCTCCCCCGGTGGGTCTTGCGTGCGGGCACCAGCTGGCACACGGTGGTCTCTCTTCTCCCTGGCCGCCTGTGGCCCACTCCCCAGCCTTCATGCTTCCTCTTACTGATTCCGGAGCTGAAGTGACACGTGTTCACAGGCACCCTCTCACTGAGCGCCTATCTCATTGTATCTGGTGGATTTCTTATCTCCCAATGTCAGGGAGGCCAGGTTGACTTGTCCATCTGCGGATTCCCAAGGTCAAAGGTTCTCACCCGGGAGTGATTTTGCATTTCGGGGACACCTGTCCGTGTCTGGAGACAGTTTTGGTTGTCGGACCTGGCCTTGCCAGGGTGGGGCTGCACTCCTGACATCTAGTGGGGGACCAGGCTGCTGCTAAACACCCGGCAATGCGCAGAGGGGGCAGTCCCCACCCACGAGGACTCATCCCGCTCCAGAGGTAGGGGCCACCGAGGCCGAGCACCTTGCTGTCGGCCCCATCCGTGAGCTACTCTGCGAAGCCACTTTACCCAACGGCACGAAGTTGCAGAAATGTGAGGGATGTCCCCTTCCAGTCTACTTGGCATCGTCTGCATCGTTCCACACGCGCTGGGCCCCTGGTGTGTACCGCTGCTGAGTGACCTTCATCGACCTTGTAGCTGCGCAGTGTGTGCCGTAGAAAGCAGAGGTCGGAAGCTGGGTTTGGATCTTTGCCAGGTCGCCTCTCCTGTGCCCTCCCTCAGCCGGGATCCACAGAGCACTACTGTGCGCCGGACGCAGGGCGTGACTGCGCTGGGGCGCTCACGGTCCGGCGGGGACACAGTCAGGACCACGGGCACGACGGGGACGGCAGTGCGGGCAGGACGGCAGGAGAGCCGTTGGCAGCAGGCAGGCAGACAGGCTCTAACAAATTACGACAAACGCGGTGACTTGAAACACTGGGAATCTGCTCTCTCACCATCCAGAGGCCGAAAGTCTCTAATTGGGGTGATGCCAGGGCTGTGCTCCTCCCTCGGGTCTGAAGGGGAGGATCCGGCCTCATCCCTTCTGGACGGGGGTGACGCCACGTGTTCTGGGCTTGTGGCCGTGTCTTTCCCGCCTCTCCCCTGTGTCTGTGTCTCCTCCCCTTCTGTCTCTCAGAAGGACACTTGTCATCGAATGTAGGGCTGGCCTGGAAAATCCAGGATGATCTCATCTCAGGATCCTTAATTACATCTGCAAAGACCAGACCCTTTTTTCCAAATAAGGCCACATTACCAGGTTCTAGGGATTAGGACAGGGATATATCTTTCAGGAGGCCACTGTTCAACACCCCAAAACTGTACGATTTTGCCTGGAACCCGCCAGCTAATTTCCTTTTCCCCCCTTAGCCCTTGATGGGAGATGCTGGCTGAGAGCAGGCAGGATCCCTCCGCCCTCCCTACACATCTCGGTGCTCACACACACGAGTCCTAAGAGCAGGAAGATAAGCAGCAGCTTCTGTCACCATAACCTCTTCCCCCCTGTTTTCCAGACCTGCCAAATGTTGTGCCCCTTCCGTGCTTTTAACTTATTTTCCTAAAACAGAGGTTCTGAGGCCCGAGTGTGTAGCCGAATCGCCCGGAGGGCTTGGGTTTCAGGTTCACGGCCTGCATTTCAGACCAGTTCCCTATGATGCCGATGCTGCTGGTCCCGGTACCACACTTTGAGAACTACTGGGCTGAAATGAATTTCCTGCTTCTCAACCCCTGGATTCCCCCCAAGGCTCACTTTTGCCTGAAGCCTCGTGGTGGCTCCAACCCATGGGTCTTGCCTTCTCTCTTCCGTTGCATATACTGGAACCTTCTGTTCAGCCCCATGCGGAGCACATGTCTTGCAGCCAAGGATGGCACCTCACCGTCCGCACTTGCCCAGCGTCTAGCGCACGAGTCCGCGTGGACGGCCCCCAGCGGATGGGTTGTGAATGGACGGGTGAAGGAGATGTGCACACAGTCCCCTCTTCCAAGGAGCTCGTGAGCACAGGACAGCTTATGCCGTCATGGGCTCTGAACTTGACTGTGCCTGTGTGCACACGGGGGTTTGGCAACATGACCTTGGTTCATCCCTTTAACTTCCCTGGGCCTCAGTTTCCTCGTCTGCAAAGGGGGCATAACAATATTACTAATCCCAATTGCAGGAGCATCAGACGTGATAAAAGCGTGTAAAATGCTCATTGCGTTTGTTGAGCGGCTAGTACACCTTCACTACTGTTATGGCTATCAGAATGCTATCACTCGGGGCCGGTGGGGTGCGGCTATGCTTTCTCTTGCTGGAACCAGGCAAGCCCCTTCTTGCTGTGTGGGGGCTAAACCCTGCGGCCCAGCTTCTCCGGCTGGGGCTGCGTGCCTCGGCGGGCCCCGGGCTGAGAGTCAGAGGTGGGGTCGAGGCCCCCAACAAGCTGGCATGCAGACCCGGACCTCCAGTCTCCTCCAGGGTGAGCTATGCCAGGTTTTGAGAACTATTGTCTTCAGCCACGACAGAGTCAAATGCAAATGCTCATAAATTTTAGGGTGAGAGGCCCAGATTTCAGCATGTTCCTCAGGCAGAGACCCCGGCCCTGTAGGTCTCTCCCCTTCCTCCCAGGGCGCGCAGCACAAAGCAGCAGGCAGGCTGGGGCTCGTGCCTGGCGGAGGAGAGCAGATTGATGGAGCTGGTCTTCACACACGGCTCTTCTTACACAAATGTTTCTGCGACCCCGCGCCCCGAGGCCGTGTTTCAGACCGCGTGGGCCCCGTGACACCGGCAGCCGAAGCCCAGAGCAAGTGCGTTTGATCGTTCGAGGCTGGGCGGTCCAGCCCTCGCCTTCCCGGCCTTTTGTGCTGGAACAAGGTCTGTCAGTTCTGAGCTCCTGCCGGTGGCGACTTGGTTTAATCAGCTGTGTGCCTGCGAGAGCCCCCCACCTGCCTCGATGATATATGTATCACCCCTGCTCCCCACACGCCACAGTCCTCCACTTTCCACTTCAGAGCGACGACACAGAGCTGGGGGGCTGTGCCCGCGGAGGACACCGTGTCCACGCAAGGCAGCTAGACCTCTCCTCGTGGCCTCGGCCTTGGCCTTGCTGCCCCGAGGCGTGTCGGGTCTCGTGCAGCGGGAGCAGGAGGGCCCGGCCATCTCCCCTTCTCTCCTCACCGCTCTGTGCGTTCCCAGCTGGCACCAGGCTCCTGGCCTCCCTCCCCGTCGGTGTCAGTACCCTCCGATCTGTGGGGTGGCCGGGAGCCCGGGAAGGGGTGACTTCCCAGGCACGTTCTCCCAAAGCGGTGCCTTTCCAGCACTTTGAAGGGCCAACATGGGTCGTTTTAAGTAGCTCAAGAAAGACTCTGGGTCGGGATTTCCCAACCGTGTTGAGACTGGGATTTGGGACTGGGTCATTCTCTGCTGTGGGGCTGCCGTGTGCCTCAGGGATGTTTACAACCTCCTGGGGCTCTACCCAGCGGGCACCAGTAACGTGTGACAACAAGAAATGCCTGCAGGCCAAGCCAAACATCCCAGAAATCACAAACGCCCCGAGTTGAGACCCATTCCGAGGCAGTGAGGGGCAGACTAGGAGCAGACCATTCGCGACATGATCAAAGACTCAGTGGCTGGCGTGAGGGAGACCTCAGAACTCTGGCAAAGCAGGGGGCCTTTCTTAGGGCCTGGCTCACCCTGATCAGAGGCATCCTCCAGCCAGGTCCTGCCTGGGCCGGACTGTGGGGGAAGGGCAGGCCTCACCTTGGCCTCCGAGCCGCTGTCCCCCGCAAGGCTCCTTCCCGAGCTGGGTTTTCGGATGCCAGGGACCCTGGCTGCTGACACAGACCTGTCTTCCTTCCGAGTGCTGCTCCTGCCTCCCGGGCTCGGGGCACTTGGGCTCCCCAGGGGGCTCTCGGCTGGGGGTCAGAGAGCTGCGTGAGGGGCAGGCGCCAGACCTCGGGGAAAGCGTCTCTCTTCCACGCTGGACACGGGGGTTACTTCCTTCTCTTATTGTTTTGTGTCTTCTGAGGTGTTCACGTAAGGTAAAGATACGGGAGACTTGGGGCCATCGTGGGCGGAGAGAGGCGCTCACCATTCAGAGGCCGACCGGCCGCTGCGCCTCTCTGGGCAGGACACTACAGTGGCCGGGCTCCCTTCCAAATTAGCACATGGAGATCCGTCTCATCCATTGCAACTTATTCCTCGTGCCTCCAGGCCCCTCCGTGCACACACGAAGTGGGTGAACCAGAGGGGCCGCCCCGCGCGGCTGTGCGAGGACGAGGCCGGGCCGGTGGCCTGAGAAAGGGGCCCGCTCATTATGCCGTTACCTGCGAAGGGCGCGCCGCCCTAATTGGCACATTTGACTGCAGATTGCTCGGTCCTTTAAATATCTCTTCTGATGTGTTAAAATTAGCCTCCTCCTAAGCCCCAAGAGGGGAGAGGAACGTCCTTTTTAAGCAAATGTGTGGAGAAAGCTCCCATTTGTCTGGCCGGGTTGAAAGTGGCCGTTGCCTGAAGCTGGGGTGTGCAGCAGGTGACCCCGCCGGGCAGCATCGCACTTAAGATGTTAGAATTCTCCCCGTTTGATGGGGAAGAAAAGACTTTCTGGACACTTCAGAGCGTTCGCAGCACAATGGGAACTGGAAAGGAGGGGGAGTGGGGGATGGGGAGAGGCTGGATGTGCAGAACCCTCTCGGTCCTCGGAGTCGGGGCGCAGGAGTGGGCCGGGTGTGCATGCGCTTTGTTGCACACAAAAGGGGTTCTCTTTGCCTGGACTCAGCCCTTCCCCCATGGGGATCATGTGCCTGGGCTCTGCTGCCCCAGGGGGAGGCCCGTCTCGGCCTCTGTCCTGCTTCCTTGCTCCATCTCCGTGCCCTGCAGAGGGGCTGAAGCGTGGGAGGGTCTGCCGCTGCCCAGGGTCCTCCGGGGCGTAAGGGAAGGAGTGCAGATTTGAACCCGAGTCTGGCCGAATCCAAGGGTGACCTCATTAAGTCGTACGGCTGCTAAGGTCAAGAGAAAAATCAATCTTCCTTGTGTTTCCTGTCTGATCAAACAGAAGTCCCCGAAGACCTAGGGGACACATTTGAGGCTGCACAATACAAGTAAGCCCTCTGGGAATGCTCCAGGTCTTGAACTTCACCTGGCCTTGCTGGTGGTGGGGGGCCCACGGCTCCCCGCTGCCGGCACCAGTCCCCACCCCGACAGCCTGAGTGTGGGGAGCTCCGGCCGAGAAGCTCCGGGTGACCGTGGGTGACTGTGACCTCCAGAGCAGAGTGGCAGGTGCACAAGGAGAGGTGTGAGGCCACTATCTAGGGGGACATGGAGGGAAGGAAGCTCTGAGAAGATAAAGAACCCATTTCCTCCCTTCATTAATATTTCAAGAGTGAGCTCTTTACCCAAAGCAGAGACTAGAGACGTGAATCAGGTAGCACTCATTTTCGGTCACGTAGGAAGAACAGAAGGAGACGATGTCACAGAGGTCAAGAACATAGGACCGGTGCTAGACAGATGCTAGATCTGTCTACCCTTGGCCGTGAGACCTCACGCAGGTTACGTTCCCTTTCTAAGCCTCGGTTTACTCATCTGTAAAGTGAGGTTGATTGAGCAGCACCAACTCACCAGCGAGCTGGGCCAGATCACGGGAAACGGGTGACGCCCAGGGCCCAGGGTCAGAGGCTGAGC
>CM053610.1:1835470-1866294 GCA_028646535.1 Procyon lotor | reverse complement strand
CGACTCGCTTCCTTTTAATAGATCACTTCCTTGCTTCTGTTTGGCTCGAGAAGACACTCACCGGCTCCAAAGCAGCTGTGTGTAGAGAGGTGCGTATTGAAAATCCTGCCTCCCAGCCCTGCCTCGCCCCTGCCGGGTCCCAGCCACGTTACCTCGCCACTCTTACTCCTGTGCAGGCTTCCAAGGAGTTTGTGCCCAACCACGTGCTGTGAATGTGTGTTCTCCTCCCGCACGAGGGGTAGCATCCTGGACGCGCTGCTCTGGACCCTTTCCGGCATAGCCACGAACCCTGGTGACCCTCCCGCTCTGTGCATTTCCCCATTCCTCGTGCCGCTGCTTGGAACCCCGGGCCACGAGTAGTTCACTCGTCCATTCCCTGCTGCCGGACATCGACGTTGCTTCTGATCTGATATCAGACACTGTGCTATCGGGAATAACTTAACTTATGCAACCCTCGTATGTGGCTGGGGGGGGGGGGTTGCCGTCCCCAGGCACTGCTGGGGCGAAGAGACTGTTCACTTGTAGCCGGAATGAGTATTACCAGATTGCCCTCCTAAAGGAGGGATATAGTGGGGATTTTTTTTTTTTTTAATTGTTACAGATTTACAGAGATTTGAAGCTGACAGTAGGCCCGGTGATGTGCTGACGGGGTGAGGCCTGTGGCCCAGTACCTTACTGCATCTGGGGCGGATGAACACAGTCCTCTGCCAGGGACATCAGGGGTGGGGAGCTGTGGCTGCTGTGTCACTGGGGCTCCGGCCTGGCCGGAAGGGACCGGGGCGCCCAGGCGGCAGGGGCCAGCTTCCCAGGGACTCCCGTCTCCTGCCTGTCCTGTCCAAGACTTGCCGGTGCATTTTTCCTGGATTCCAGAAGTTTCCGCCTAATAAGCTCCCTTCTGGGTGACTTTGAGTGGGCTTCTTTCCCTTTGCACACACGACCACCGTGAGACACTTAGCAAGCCTGCCCCGATGGAAGCAACCTGATTACGTGATGTTAGAAATTCCTGCTACATCCGCTCGTGTTCACATTTAAAAAAATTGAAACTCGAAGTTTGTGTTTGATCCCTTTTTGGAAAGAAGCCGGCCTGGCAAGGTTTCCGCTTTTGATGACTGCTTTTGTGACCGGCTCCTAATGGTGAACATTACGAATGTCTTCTTGTAGTCAGAGGGGCGAAAAGGAATTCATTCAGAAATGACAAAACGGGCTTATACTGAAAGTAATGAGAACCTTATGGGTGCGCTGGCACAATATGGGGGAAAACGTGGGAGAAGTCTCTTTTATTTGGGTGAGATCGTACAAATTAGCGCATGGCTCCCGAGGGAAGGAGAAGCTCTTTCTTCACTTTGGCAATTTGTTTTCAACAAAAGATTCAGAATGCCTTTTCTTTTTTCCTTTTTTTTTTAATAAAGGAAGGATATAGTTAGTTGACCAGGGATTAGCTAAGGATTAAGGGCCGGTTGACTTTGCAATATTTCTACCTGCCTGCTGTGCATTTTCTTGAATTAACAATGGTAAATAATCAAAAGGGTATTAAAATGTGAGTTGGGCCACAGAGGAACAGCCCAGGATCTATCTTTCTGTTGTACCAAGTCCTGGGGCCTCCCCTGGCCTCCCTGGAATTCTGTGGTTTTGAATTTATAACGCCCGGGGACCGGGGGGGGGGGGCAGGTTCTGACAGCCCCCAGCACGGCCCTAGCACACTGCAAATAGCTACAATTGGGGGTAATTTTCTTTCACGGCGAAGATGATGAAGAATCCAGGTTCCATTTAATTGCGAGGCTGTTTGTGGCCAACCCCATGGTGCTCGGCAGAGACACACTGAAACCACACAAAAGGCCCTCAGGGCAGAGGAGTCGGCGTCAGGAGGAAGCCCACGCCCGGCCCCGGCCACCATGACCACCTGACAAAAGATATGACCCGCTGGGAGTGGGCCTGACCACAGCTGCTTCTCACCTGCTCAGTTAAATTTAACTCAAAAGGCTGGGAGGACGATTTGATTAATTCTGTATCTCAGCGGCAATCGGAGCATCTTAGAAGATCAAGGTTTCAGAACGCTCCCGGGGGAAAAGACATCAGCCACACGGCACAAAGAAAACCTCCTTTCCGTTTGTCAGAGGAACACCTAATTGTGCCTTTTCCTCCTTGAAGAAGTTTATAAACATTTGCAAGTTGTCAGAGATAATTAGTCTAAAATTGTTTCATATACCACGGGGTGAAATAGAACGTACCTTGTTGAGATCAAAGGGCTCCCGTTACCATCTTGTTAACGCACACGACACTCTTCTGGACGTGAAGCCCTGGGATCCGTGTGGCTTCTGTTGGCCCTTGATGGTGGGGGTGGGGGGCCCGGTGCCGAGCGTCAGACAGGACGGTGCGGGGGTAAAGCGACGGCTCCAGAAATCGGACTGGGTCTTTAACAGCAGCGCCGCTCGGGAGCCCTTTTTCCTGGAAAGCCCGGGCCCTGCGTTCCTTCCAGGAAGGCAGCGGGTGAAGCTGGGGTCTGGGATCTTGACCTGGCAAGGCGGGAGCCAGCGTGTACCCCTGCGTGGCTCCACGTAAGTTTCCAGGAGGGGCTGCGGAGTTCATCTGCCATGTCTCGGTGGGCTCATCTCTAGGGTGTGGATCGGAGCCACACCTCCCTCCTTGGCGAGGTGAGCGCTATTGCAGTCAACAGGTCGGCCTACTGGCTGGCCCAGAAGCAGCTCTTGTAGCCGTTACTGTTCTCCATTATTAAGGGCAGAAGCTAGCAGACGTTTGCTGAGGGCTTCCCGTGTCCTGCAGTGCGCTCCAGGGGCTGGGGAGGTCCTGGGGAGTAGCTCTGAGTACAGGAGGACGGTTCCTCCTCTCCTGGGAGGTCAGAGGGGAGGCCACTCACTGCACACCTTCAGGGCCGTGCGGAAGTGCAGCGGTGAGCCAGCCGCGAGCCACACACACCCTTAAATGACATTTGCTTTTGGTGATCCACTTTTTGGTGAGGGTGGTTTGTTGCTACGTGGATCCGAAGTTTGATGACTGAAGACTCAAACTCGTCCCTGTCTTTGGAGTCACGCGTCCCTCCTCATCCTCACCCGCCCCATCTTCTAGGGGTTTTTCCCAGATGCAGGTCCTGAAGAGCAGCATGGACCCTCTGCGATGAGCCTCTCTCCTGCCTGGCTCACCCTGTGCCCGTCTTCTCATGTCCCTGCTGGAAGGGCAGGCAGCCCGCCTGCTAACACCGGGACAGCCGCCCAGACAGAGCTGGGACTGGTGGCAGCCAGGACACGATGAAAGCCCAGCTCTGACCTCTGTAGGCAGAGGGACAATCCCACGTGCGGATCCCTTTGAGGGACCCCCAAAGTTCAAACACAGGGGTTGCTGTCATAATGCTGCATATACAGTCCTGGATGACCTCCCACTGTGTGAAATCATGCATTAAAAACCAAAACAAAACAGCAATTAAAAACAAAACAGGGCCACGGGTAAAAAAGGGTCAGGGCAGACTGCTCTAAACCCATGGAGTTTTATAATCAAAGCACTCATGGAAAAATAGCAATTGCTATAAAAACACCACCCCATTCAGTCCAGTGTCGTGGTCAGAGAATCCTCCAAGCCTTAAAACTCCCAGCCTGAACTTCCTTCTGTGAGCTGTAGGTGCCGGAGGGTATTTGCTTTGAACAGAGATGGTTTTTAATATGAAAATTAAAAGCGAAGGCAGGGTGTGCCTGCATATATTACCCCGTTGGTTTGAGGCAGGGAGATGCGGCGGCTGCCGCTGTTTACGCGTGTGCAAATTCTCCAGGTACCTCGCCTGGCAGAGGGGGAAGGAGCTCTTGAAGACGAAGCAGCCACTACTTGCATTAAAGGAAGGCTTTTGTATAGATTTTAAGCATTTTTTTAAATTGATGAGGCTTGCTTTTCAAGTGGGAGAAAGCTCGCCCCCGACTGCTCAGAACCAGTAATGTGCTTGGAGAGACCACGCGCGTGGAGCCCCAGAGGGGCTCGTCCCTCCTTCCCGGCTCAGCGCGGCCGCGCGGGCTAACCCTCGCCAGGGGCCAGGAGTTGGGCCTGTGTGTGTCATCCGGGCGGTCACCCAGAGGATGCTCACCGGGGCCCCGCGCTCGCGTGAAAGCACCGCCCTCCCCGCGTGAGATCCTCAGCGCCTTTGGAACGAGGGCCCACGTTTTAATTTTGCACGGGTAGCATTTTGCAGGTTCTGGAGCCGACCCTGCATTTTTGCTGGTGAGGCCCCTTGGCACTGTCTCCTGTCAGACACCCAGCAGGGCGCGTGCGAGCAACCTGAAAAGCGTGGCGCTGACAGTCAGCGAGTAGCGGGCATTACAAAGGTAGTCCACGTTCGGGGACGGCAGGGACGGGGAGCCGGGCCGGGCTGCGCTGGGGTCCCTGTGCTCACCTCCCTACCAACCCAAACCGGTCCACCACCAAGTTCTTCCTCCCGCCCCCGGGGAGTCTGACTACTTCCCTGGCTCCCATGCCGGAATCGCACGCCCGGCCTCCACGGTCCAACAGCTCTAGAGGTCTCCCCAGACCAAACTGGCCCCTCTGCCAACCGCTACCGACACTACTGCTGGAGGGTGTCCGTGGTGGTGCAAAGACCATTACAAACTCCTTGCTGAAGACTCTCGGTGGGTCCCTGCTCTGTGTTCTGCCAGAGGGACAGCCCCTCCATTCGATCCCTCAAATCCTCCAGCAACTTTTTCTCTGTATGTATATGCTAGCATCTTATTAACTTACTTTACGAAAATGAGATCTAAAAAAAAATCCTTGTACAGCTTGCCTTTTTTCCTTAACAAACTGTGGATCAGGAAGGGAATCTCAGCCTTCAACTTTCCTCTGCTATCGCAAATGATAAAATAGCCATGGTTTAAGTAATCAGTCCTGTGTTGATGGAGGCCTCGTTTCCAATTTTCCACTATTGCAAACCTTGCTGCAAAGATCGTTTCTTTTTAAAATATGTCCTTGCATAATTGGGTGACAGTTTCTGTAGGATAAATTCCTTCCTAGAAATAGAATCCATGGGGCAAGTGGCGTGAACATTTTAAATATTAATTGACTTTGCCAAATTGCCATCCACAAAAAGGCTGTGAAAACCTTTTAACAACCAGTGAGAACTTATACCAGAGAGGATGCTTTTGGATGGATGTGGCAGAAAACTCAGCTCGAAATGATTTAAATGGATAAAAATGAGTTGGATTGTATAAAGAGGAGGTCTGCTCTAAGGACTTAGCAGGTATCACCAGAGCCTGGTTGTGTCTGGGTCCTAGCTCAGCCCTGCTGTCTGCCGTGTGTTTGTCCTATTTTCAGACCAATCTCTTCTGATGGTCACAGGGACGCTGAGATTGGCAAGGGGGTTGCACGGTCCAGGGTCCACATCAAGGAAGTCGAGCTTCCGGGCACATGCCCTGGCTGTCCACTCTGATCTGGCTCACGTGCTCATCCCTGAACCCATCAGTGTGGGCAGGGCAATGCCACCGAGGGTGGTGTGGCACCAGGGTCACATGTTTAGCCTTGTGGCTGGACGTGGCCCCTGCTCACACTCTATGAAGGAGAGCAGGAGGCAAGAGGCTGGCTTCACGGGAGAGCGGCATGGGTCTGCCCCCATAGTCGGAAGGGCCCATGTGTGGTTTAATGCCTTGCAGTAGCCATCTTGAAATTCTTTTTTTTTTTTTTTAAAGATTTTATTTATTTGTCAGAGAGAGAGAGAGAACACAAGCAGGCAGAGAGGCAGGCAGAGGCAGAGGGTAAAGCAGGCTCCCCGCCGAGCAAGGAGCCCGATGCAGGACTTGATCCCAGGACCCTGGGATCATGACCTGAGCTGAAGGCAGCTGCTTAACCAACTGAGCCACCCAGGCATCCCGCCATCTTGAAATTCTTAACAACTGTTGAACAACGGGCCCCGCATTTACGCTTGGGTGTTGCATTGGGTCCTGCAAATCATGTAGCTAATCATAGACGAAAGCTGGGGCTCTTTCTAGAAAAAGGGAGAATATAGCCAAGTCAGCAAAACATAAGTGCCCACTGCAATGGCCTGTGCTAACATGACTCAGGCCGACTGTCCCCTTGTCAGATGTGTCACCTGCCATCTCTAATCCTTGGCCTTGGATGTAGAATGATGTGCTAGGTGGTCTCCCAAAGTGTTACGGCTCTGATATCTGCCTCCCTCAGGCAGTGAACATTCAGCCACACTTTATACCAAGTTGATGGACATGGTGATACTTTTAAATATGTTACCTCAACTGTATTGGTATTAAAAAGTGACCGAATTTAAGGGAAAAAAAAGCCTCTGTAACAAGAAGGGGAAAAACGGAGTTGTTGGGGCCCAGCTTTCCTTAGTTGGCTCTCAGCAACCATGACACTGTGGAAAGATTTCCAATAAGAAAACCCTGAGGGTTAAGGCAGTGCTTTTTGAAGAGTCTTGTAAGTGGGTAACAGCTTGGTGTAGTGGATTAGACATACTTCCTTAG
This sequence comes from Procyon lotor, assembly GCA_028646535.1. NCBI lineage: Eukaryota > Metazoa > Chordata > Mammalia > Carnivora > Procyonidae > Procyon > Procyon lotor. Next base: position 1,859,833 of record CM053610.1, on the reverse strand, counting down.
TCTACTTTTAAAAAGTAACCCAATTATTTTTCTCTGATTGAGGAGCAAAGCAGACACGTAACTGCCATCTAAGTATTTCTGGTGTGCTTCTTTTTTTCGTTGTACACGGTCCCATCCAAACATTTCAGCAAAAATTATAGTATGGCCTGTCTTCCAAACAGTGATTCATATTTAGTTATCAATACACAAATACCCTTGTAAAAAGAAAAAAAAATAAAAGAAAGTAGAAGCATTCCAGATGAGCTTAGAGCCTGTCCTGACCAACTCTCTGATTCCTCACTCTCAGCCCCGGCGCCTTCCAGGATGTAACCACTCTTAGCACCTCCACATCTTCTAGAATGTTCTGTGCATTGAGGTACCTATCCTCTATCTGAAGTTCAATATCCACAGAAAATACTGACAGTTGTTTTGTCCTATTTTGAGCTAAAGGGCATCATCATGCCCTTTATGCCTCGTCTCTCTTTTTTAATATTTTACTTGGGAGAGAAAGAGAAGAGAGCGAGCATGAGCAGGGGGAGAGGCAGAGAGAAGCAGACTCCTCCTTGCACAGGGAGCCTCATGTGAGGCTCGATCCCAGGACCCTGAGATCATGACTTGAGCTGAAGGCAGGTGCTCAACTGGCTGAGCCCCCCAGGTGCCCCCTCTTTTCACTTTTTTTTTTAATTTTATTTATTTGACAGTGAGAAACACAGCGAGAGAGGGAACACAAGCAGGGGGAGTGGTAGCGGGAGAAGCAGGCTCCCCCGCTGAGCAGGAAGCCCGATGCGGGGCTCGATCCCAGGACCCTGGGATCATGACCTGAGCTGAAGGCAGACACTTAATGACTGAGCCACCCAGGCGCCCTCTTTTCACTTTTCTAATCAACATAGCCTGGTGAGTTTTCTGTGTCATCATATGTAGACCCACTTTATCCTTTTTCGGAGCAGGAGTGTGTGCTATACGAGTATTTCATGTTTTATATAGCTTCCATGGGCCTTTGAGTTGATCTATGGTTGCTACTATTTCACACAAAATGCTGCAATGAACAGCCTCGCGCACGCCTTTGAGGCCAATGCACCTGTTCCGCACGGGTACCCAAGAGTGTTAGGAGGCCATGGGTATCTCAGTTTGGGGGGCCCTGTGAGGTGGGCTCTGCGAGGGCTGGCTGGGGGTGTCCGCAGGATCCCCACCTCGGGGTGAGCGGGTGAAGGGGGCCTTGGACGTGGAGGCTGCACCAAAGCCTCAGTCACCGCCACGGAGGGGGTGCGCTCTGGAGTGGACGTGGCTCTTCAGAGGCGTTCTGAGCTGGGGCCATGGGGTGAGGTTTTTGCACCCTTATCACCCGGACGCTGAATGTGGGCCGCCGTGACGGAGGGCCATGACCTTGCTGCTCTGTAGCAATCCCAGGGGTGGGTCAGGCAGAGTATGGAGGTGGGGGCTTGGCTGTGGCCACCAGCCACAGGGAGAGACGTGGGTCAGGAGACCAGGGTCATGGGTGGAGCCCCACGGACCCCCAGAGTCCACACATCATAGAAGCATGTGAGGCTGCCTCTGATGGGCCGCAGGCTTGGAGCCGGGGGCCGAGAAGAGGATGCGGCCAGGATTTCCAAGGAGAAGACGGTGTCAGATGGTAACTGCTTAGACTCTGCTTCGTTCTGTGCCCAGACACAGGTAGCTGAACCACGGCTTTCTCGCCCTCGATGCACATGGCCATTAAGGGGACATGCCAGGCCTGACACCCCTTCAAATGCCTCTGACTGACGCCTCTTCCGGAGTGGGTGACGCTCCAAACATACATTGCCACCCCTTAACACACATTGCTCTCGGCGGCACATCAATTGGATGAACTCGAATGAATTGGGGTTTGATAACTCATTTTTACACAATAAATTTTATTAAACATAAATGGGAATCATTAGCTGAAACACTTAATTAAAACCATGGCCAAATTAGATAAATGCTTAGGAGAGTTCTCTAGATTTATTGCTGGATGATCTATAGGCTTGCTCAGTAATCTACTTCCGGAAACCTCCTTAATGAAGCTATTAAGTGCATAAATATCATATGTGCCAAATGGTGAAATTTAGTGATGATCTAACCCAACTGACTTGCTAAGTAAATAAACCACGTTGAAAGAAACCAGCAGCTTATGCTGAGGACGAGCACCGGATGAAATTCCTTACCTGCCTGAAAACGGACCTTTCAAGAGAAGTACTTTATTTTGCCTGGAGGCTAGGAAGTGAGGGGCTTCCCGGCACCAGTAAGGCATCAGCTTTTACGCTTCTCTGGCCCCATTTCCTGAACTTGCCTTCTTGGAAATGCAGAGCACGCCCCGTGGGCGACCTGACGTGGGATCCGGTAGAAGCTTCTCTGGAGCGCTCCTCCGTGAGCTCTGGCTGACGGGGCACGTGGAAGCCCAGGGGGCTGCAGGTGTGTGCAGTCGGGGGTGTGGCCTTGAAAGCGCCCAGCCCCCCCCTTCCCTTCCTTGGGCTGTCAGACCTGCACTGCCACGCCGGGGGACGGGTCCCATGCTCCTCATCCGGGAGCTCAGCTGAGGAGGCTGGCGTGCCGTGACCCATGGCTGTGGCCGCAGCGGGCGCCTCGGGAACTGGCCCTCCTTCTCAGATCAAGGTCAGACTCAGATGACCTCACCTACTGCTTTTGCTCCCTGCTCCAGCTCTACCAGCACCTCGAGGGGCATGCACCCTACTCCCCGACCCCCAGTAACCACACGGCTGCTTTCTCCCTGCGCCGGTGCCCGTCGGCCTGCTCCCCTTCTCACCACCTCCAAATAGGACTCCAGGCCCGTCACCCCTCACCCTGCCTGGCTTTGTCTTGTGTCCCGGGGCTTGTCACCAGCGGACACATTTTATATTGATCCATTCAGTCTGTCTCCCTTCCCACGACGGCACGTGCCGCTGGAGACAGGGGAGGGAGCAGCTGCCTTTTCTGTTCACTATGGATCTCTAGCCTCTAACGCAGTGCCCGGCACATGGTCGGTACTCATTACACCTATTTTTTTTTTTTAATAAATAGATGAGTGAATGAATATTAAGCAGCAGCCACGGAGCCCTCCCACTGTCTTAGGACAAGAGCCCCACCTGCCCTGAAACACGTACGGTCCCACGGGGCTGTGACGGAGAGGAATCAGGGATTTCAAGCGCTGGCCGGGCCCCTCACGGGCAGTGCACGGTGTGCAGGCAGCGCCCAGGAAGCGAGCTGACCTCGGGAGCCTGGCGGGAAGCTAAGCCCAGAGGGAAGTCGGACGGACAGAACAGCAATGTGCCCGAGGGGCTGAGGAGGAGGTGCTCTCAGAGACAGGAGCGGAGGCCCCAGGAGCAAGACAGAGTCCAGGGGGACTGGGTCCCAGCTGCAAGCAGAGAGCTGGCCGAGGGCCCGCTGACCGAGTCACCTGCCGCTTTGTGGTCAGGAAGGGTCAGAAGCCGGGCCATCGGCGTGAACCAGAGGCCGTCACGGTGCCTGGCGGGTCTAACTCAAACTGCAGTGAGGAGACAGCATCAACGGGGGGATGCAGACGTGAGGGGGATACTCTCGCCAGAGGTTTAACTGTTGGATACTGCAGCGGTAACCCCCACTTACCAAGGAGAATCCAAAGCTCAAGTTTGCTCACCTGGACCCAGACCTGCCTGCCTTCAAAAAGAGTGGGTCGTGGTCAGTCTGACAGTGGGTCCCAAGTACGGATGTGCTGGGGAGACGCCGTGAGGCGGTCCTGGGTCAAGGCACGAAGTGACCCTTCCCACAGGCCTTCCCAACTGTCAGGCCTGAGCAGAGACGCAGAAAATCTCCTCCGGGTGTGACCCCGTGCCGGGCACCTCTCCCCAGCCTGCCAGTCTCCCTTTCTCATGGAACTCCGAGGCCTTGGCAGGCAGCACCGTCTGCTGGGTGCACAACGTGACTGGGCTCTGTGACCCAATCTCTCGAAGGTCATCTTTACTGCAGGCAAGGGAGATCCGTTTTTATTCAGGGTGGCGATGTTGAGTTTCTCTTCAAAATGCATTACGTAAAAAAGTGAGCCGATTGAAAAAGAAAAAAAGATTAACTAGGTGTTGTTAACTAACAGGTGGCCTGGAGAGGGGGGAGGGCTAGGCCAGGGAGGTGGAGCAGGGGGACAGGGACACCAGGGCTGCAGAGATGCTGCAGAGATGCCCTGGCTGTGCCATGAGCGGGGCTCCAGAGAAGGAGACGGGCAGTGTCTTTACCTTCCTATTGGGTGAAGAGCGTCCCCCACCCCACGGCCCCCATTCATGTCGACCGGGAACCTCAGAATGTGACCTTATTTGGAAATAGGGTCTTTGCAGATGTAATTAGTTAAGATGAGATTGTGCTGGATTAGGGTGACCCCTAACCCAACGGTGGGTGTCTTGTAAGAGGGAAATGTGGACACAGAGGCAGACAGACAGAAGGTCGTGTGACGACAGAAGTGGGGTGGTGGGGAAGTGGCTGCCAGCCGGGCTCAGAAGCCGGAAGAGGCAGGAAGCATTGTCCCCGACAGACTGTGGACGCAGCACGGAGTGACTGCCCACACGCTGATTTCAGCTCCAGCCTCCAGATCTTCGAGAGACTCGAAGCCTGTTGTTTGAGGCCCCCAGTGTGTGGTGCTTTGTTAGAGCAGCCCCAGGACCCCTTTCTGAAAGTCGACCAACAGGTGATGGATTCGCAATTGGGAAAAACAGCCCTATACGGTATACTGACGAGCATTTTGATATCCATGAAATTTCTTCCTTGCGATTGTTATCCTGGGTGAATCCTTCTGAAGCCATATGGAGAAAACACAAAATTCTGACCCAACCCATGGGGTCTTCACAAGATTAAGCAAATTTTATCTTCAAAAAGAAAAAGAAAAAGAAAACTATTGACCTTTGCATGAAAAATAGGCTTTTGCCGATTTATACTTTTATTTCCAATAAATTTGATGAAATTGGGCAGTAGGACAGGTGGCCTGGCCTGGAATAATGATCCTTCTGGATATACCCTTGTCTTGTTCTCATTTACACCCTTAGAGGCATAAAAGCATATTTTCATAAAACCAACCCTCCTATATGAAAGCAGATTCATCATTCAGATCCATCATTAATTTCCCAATGACGTTCTCACTGGCCATAAAAAAGACTTAGAGCTCTTTATGAAAATTTTATTCCAGAGAAAATGCTCTTGGAACATGGTTCACACCGACCTCTTTTAACCTCTGGTTCTCTGTGTTATTATTATTAAGTAATAATGTCGCATCCTGCCGACATCACTCTTCCCTCTTTGTACTTCAGGAAACAAGCGATGCCTTTTGGAGCGGAGGACAAGTCAGCACTTATTCACCGCCTCGTGCTCCTGGCTGGTCCCCATGCGCCTGCTTAGATGGCGGTCTTACATCATCTTTTATGAGTACATCAACTTATTTGCAATTAAGTTTAGATTGTCTAATAAAATCTGGTGACATTTTAGCTTACAGTTTATGTCCCAGTAAAAGGCTCCAAATGTTATTGCCATAAGAATCCATGTGACAACTCAACATAAACCTTTTATTTCGGGCTGGACAGCTGACTGTGCATCCAGAAACGGCAGGGCAGGGAGACGGAGGGGCCGGGGGGTCGTGACTATTGACGACTCCTGGGGCTTGGTTTTCACAGCCAAGTTCTCCGTCTAGGACTCAGGCACGCCAGCCCTCCCCTCCTTCCTTCCTTCCCATCTATTGATCTGCCTCTTGTATTTACTATTTCTTGTATTTACTGTGGTAAGAAACTTAGCATGAGCTCTACCCTCTTACCACATTGTTCAGTGCACAACACCCAACTATGGGCACCATTTGTAGAGCAAGCAGATCTTTAGAACATACTCATCGGGCATGACACAGAGGTTACACTCACTGAGCAGCGACTCCCCATCTTCCTCTCCCTCTGGCCCAAGGCAGCCACCTTTCTACTCTCTAATTCTATGAGTGAGACTGTGTCAGATTCCTCATGGAAGCGGAACCGTGCGGTATCTGTCCTCCACCGAATGGCTTATTATACTCAGTGTAAAGTCTTCCAGGTCCACCACACAGCTGGGTATGGCAGGACTTGCTTCATCTGAAAGGCTGAGTGATACTCCACTGTATGGACATACCACATTTTCTGTATCCAACCATCCGCGGGAAGACGCTTGGATTGTTCTGCATCTTGATTCCTGTGAATAAGATTGCAGTGGACGTGCCATGTGGCTGTCTCTTCAGACCCTGGTTTCACTCCTTTTAGATGAGTCCCTAGAAGTGGGATTGCAGGATGGAAATGGCTTGAGATGTCACCGGACATGAGCCTGGGATTGGGGCAGCAGAAGTGAGGGCTGAAGAAATCTCAGAGGGCATCACACTTGCTAGTAGGATTGTTCCTGATCCTTGAAATAAGGCCTGCAAGCTCAGCTCGGGTAAGGTCACTTTCATTATAGTCATACAGGTCCCAAATAAACATCTAGCTCAGGGGTTCTCTGCTGGGAGTGATCCCCTTGCCCAGGGGTGTTCTGGTGGTCACACCTTAGAGGAGTGACTGCGGGCATCTTGTGGGTGGGAGCCAGGGACGCTGCTCCACATCCCGCAATGCACAGGATGGCCCTGCCACAAGGAACAATCCCACCCCTCGGCTGAGAAATGCTGGTCTGACTGAAACGGGCACTAAACGAAGCCTTGACTTTTCCAAGTGCTGACTGAGGATTCTCGTCTTTCCTCCTCGGATCATGAGCTCGCTCAGTCCTTGAAAGGGGTAAGCCTGCTTTAAGTGAAAACGATGGGCCAGGTCAGGGGGTGGCCAGCCAGCCTCCAGCCCCTGAGGAAGCCTGTGGGGATTTTAGGAGAGAGGATGTTATAAGAATAGAATTCACAGCCAGTTTGGGGAAGGAGGAAAAAGAAAAAAACAAACCAACCATGAACTGCTTCAGTTTTCTGTTGAAAGAGACGCACCTTTGAAGCACTGACTTCGTTTTCAAACAGGAGGCACATCCTCTGAGGAAAAATCACCCAGTGCTTTTGGAGGTAGCATTCCAGAAGCCCTCAGGATTTATGACCCCAAACTATGCTAATGGGTGCTCTGGATGAACCTCTGGGCGTAGCATGGATGGAGTGTGGAATATTCCACGAGTCTTACGTCTTAACAGCTTACAGATGCCAGAAATGAAACCAGTCCATGCATAAAATACGTGCTCCTTTTCCTGTTTGCCCTTGTGTGGGGATCCGGGTTATGAAGTATTGTGGTTAGACCCAAAAATCCTCAACCGCATGGAAAGAGGCCCCTCTATTTATAGCTCTCCTCGTGGTGACTTACAGCGTCTGCATTAATCTCCATCCCAATTCCGAGCCCCCAAACGCCTAAGGAGATATGCTAAACCCTTCTCCCCGTGGCATTCTTCCAGACAGAATTTAAGAGACACTAGAGGATGGCACATTTATCCTGAGTTTGCAGTTTCCTAAACATGAAGAAGATGAACAGCTCTCCGTTAAGGAACACGGGTCAGACAGGAGCTTGAAATTGAATATTCGAGCTGACACAGGAGCGATATACTAGAGTGACTGCTTGTAGCTCTGCAGCTCCAGGCTTCACAAGACCCCGCGATTAGACACAGACTGAGGTCGGAGAACACGGTCCCATTTGAATTAATGAAAAAGCCAAAGTGCCCAGAGCTCTGGTGTCTGTGCCACGTGCTGCCCGCTGGGCTTGGAGGGGCTGTGGGGACCTCGTCTGCGGGGTGGAGGCAGCGGCTGGGCCCTGTCCTTGACTCCCCTCTCCCGCCAGTTTGGTAATCTGAGATTCCAAATAGAATTCCGTGGGAAAAAAACACAAAACGACTCTTACTAATTCAAAGAGGGAGGGCCTGTCAGTGAGAAGTTGAAGAGAACTCTTTAAAAAGAGAAGATCGACTTCTTTCCTCTTGGATGCTGGGGAAACTTGCAGAGCGGAAAGTAAATGGGCCTTGTTGTCAAGCAGACCTTTGTCAGATCTAAGTGCCTCTTCATCAGTCTGTGACCTTAACCTTGCTGAGTCTCCAGAGCTCGCCGGGGCTGGTGCAGCACAGGGTCTAGACGGCAGCCCTGCGGAAATGCACAAAGAACATGGGGTCATGGGTGGACGGCAAGTGAATGGAGGTCCCGGTTCCCCACCCTGGGCTCCTGTTGACCTTGCTAGGCCCTGAACCATCTAGACGTCTTTGGTAACAAGAGACAGAAACCAGCGGGGGCTGTGTGAAGCCAGGAAGAGATTCACTGGAAGGCTGTTGGGTGGTCGGTGCAGAGAGAGGAGACAAATGCTGACGACCGAGGCCCAGGAGCAGGAAAGAAACCAGGGAAACCACCTTCCCCACGCAGAGGGGAGCTCTGGTGGGCATGACTACTGGAGTCAGGCTGATGGCATCTGTTTGGTTTCGTGACCCAAGTCCCTCCAGCTTTGGGTCCCCAGCCCGCTCCTTCCAGGAGGGTTAAGCAGCTTCACTGAGAGGCCCGAAACCTCAGCAGGGGAGGGCAGTGGCGCCCCCAGGGAGAGGTAGGTGCCGGCAGCTGCAATGCTAAATGTCTGTGACTGCCCCACAGGCCCGAGGGTCCTGCCCGCCCTGCGTGCCCAAGGCTGTGCCCCCTTAGGGCCGCTGCCAGCTGGATAAGAAGGTATTGTCAGTTCCGAGTCGGCTGCCCCAGCTTGTTTATCTGAAGTCGGGATTTTGCAGAGTATCGGCTGTCAGCACAAACACTCCTGTCACCAGGCAGCCAGGCAGCGAGTGGCACATGCTCCTGTCTTCGGGAGTTTGAGAGCCTATCTAATGATGCACTCCAGAACTCGGTCTTAGATCTCAAAAGTTTCCAAGTTAACTAATAGCCAGAGTCCCCAGAAACAATGTGCGCAAATGTTCATTCCCAGTGCCCTTCACAGGCCCGTGCGCTCTGTGCGTGGGTTTGCACGAACGCTGAATAAATTATCGGCACGCGCTCTCTCATGCAAATGCCTGGCTCCCCGTTTGTTCCCCTGTGCAATGACATCTTTAGTATTCTGCGAGAAAACCCCTTAGATTTATTTCAAAAGTATCTTATTCTGCAAGACAATATGAAGAAATCTAGGGGAAGAAAAAACAGAAGAAAATCAGACATATTGGCTAATTAAAAACAACGACAACAACAAAACCGTGCAAAACTAAGAGAGACAAACAGCCTCTGAATTTCAGGCTTATGAAATATTTATTCAGTGGCAAAGAAGACACTGAAGTCGGAAATGAACTTTGCAAAGTAATTATTTTTGATCCCAGCAAAATGCATTCAGAGGCCTTCAGGTAAACATCGCCTTTGATCGGCAGGAGGTGAGTTGTGAAGCAACATTATGCTTTTAAAGGAAACAAGGAATGAATGAAAGTAAGCAGCTTGAAGGGCCCGTCGGAGAACATTCTGCTTCGCGTGAAATGTTTTCGACGATGGTCTTTGAAAGGACAGCAGAGATGCGAATTCAGGAAGGTAAGCTATGACCAGACGGTAAGTGAGAAAAGCCACAGGCAGGAAGCCCAGAAAGGCGCTTCCTCCTTCTTGAAGAAACTTCAAATAATGCCCATGTATTTAAAAAATAGAGTACGTGCCACTAATTTGGATGAAGATCTTTAATGCGACATTGAAATGGAAATACGCTCAAACTCGCCGTCTCCGGGGAAAACGTCACCGGTTGTGTTACACCTGTTTCCCGTTTTGCCCCAGTGCTCTTATGAGAACAGCGTCATCTTCAGCACACCCACAGTAGAAGGATGAAGCGTCAGGGAGAAAGGAGTGCTTTTTGTTTTTCTCTTTTTTCTTTTTTTGGTTTTAATAAATTCTCAGGGAGAGTTTGCTCGGTGTGAGCATACCAGCTTCTCCAGGGTGTTTACCCGGATGCTGTTTCCAGGGGCGTGTGTTTGCATCTACTCTTTTATCTTTAGATTTGTAAGCCTGTGTGAGAGCGGGCCGGGATCCACGCCCAAGCTCACCGGTGTTAAGAAGTACTACCCCTGACCAAGGAACCTGTAAACAAAAAACTAACCCCAGTTCCAGGTTAATACGTAGACGGCTGGTTCCCCACAGGACCTGGTGTTCTTGGGTCCGCACAGACCCAGCTGGGGAGGATCTTACGGCTTCAGGGACAGAAAGCTCATCTGAGGGCTATTCTCCTCCGGGTGCAAGCAGTCAGCACGTTAGGAAGGCACGCATACCCTCCCCTTCTCATTCCCCAGAGACGTCAACGTCCGGCCTCGTGCAAACGGATTTCCCTCTTTGCAAGTTGTTATGAGAAGTATTTTATAAATTCCTCATACGGAAAAAAAAAGAGTAGAAAAATATGAATGTGTCTCCTTGCTTTCATAAAAACCCTAAAACAGTCTTATAACCCAAATGCCGTTTCTGAAACACTGTTTCTGGAACCCTTCCCTTGAAATCTTGGGACGCTATTTGAAAAGCAACAAAAACCCCCTTCACCTCCCTAGCTCATAAGAAGTAAAAGTCTACCATATATTTGAAAGAAAAGCCCGAAATAGGTCTATCTTTTTTCCCTGCTGGATTACAGAGCAGCAGAGAAGGTGAGCGAAGATTCAGAATAGTAATAAAGGTCAAGTCATCCCCCAAAGAGGGCTCACAACTAATCTCAGCCTTTGTAATCGGAAAAAATTGTGCATTTTGAAGATGTGCTTTGGAAGATCTGGAAAACAAGGCAGAAGTGTTACTTTTGGGGTTATCCAGTGGGGCTGAACCTTGCTGCCCATCAGAAGTGGGAGGGGTGGCGAGGGGGAGGGCTGTCTCAAGGATGCAACGAATGCTTACTCAATGCCGATGTGAACCAGTCCAGGGAGCAGGCTTTGCGCACAGGTGAGTGACTAGGAAGAGCGTCCCGGGAGGAAGTGGGACCACGTGACAGGAAAGGTGGAGAGAGGCTAGGCAGGGGTCCCCCGGAGGTGACCTCAGCAGGGCCCTCCGGGGAAACGAGGAGAGGTTTCTCCGACTAGGGCTTGCACGGGTCTTCAGCTGTCAGTCATCGGCTTCGGGCGGCCCAGGGAGGCCATGAACTCCTGGGCATCTCATAGCCAGTGCAGGGAAGGGGCTCCAGGACCCCTGGGCCTTCCCTGGGAATAGTCACAGTAACAAGGGGCTAGAAGTCAAAACCCAGAGAAGTCAGAAGGGAACAGGGGCCTTGCTCAGAAATGTGAAGGGGACAGGAAGGGGTCTGGGAGGAGCACCCCCAGTGCCCGCTGCAACAGGCATTACAAAGAAAAAGCCAGAGGGCAGGAGGCTGGGTGCTCGGCCACGTGTGAGCGGCCCGTGGATCTTGCCCTCCCACAGAGCCCACTGAGGCTCGAGAGCAGAGCTCACTCACCAAAAGGGACTCACGGCCAGCCGTTCGGTGCCCGCTGGGCTTCCTCCAAGGCCACCCACCCTGCACCCCGCTCTGCTGCCTCTCCACTTTCGCCAAATGTCCTTGGAGCCATTTTGTTCGGAGACTCTTTCGGCTAAAACTGTTTCCTCCCTGAGATGAAATAGACCCGCTCCCGCAGCCCTGCTCCTCTGTATGCTTTGTGGAATCCTGGTTTGTTTGTTTGACTACATCCTTGTCTTCTGTGAGGAAGACAGGCGAAGGCCCCTTCCTCCCCCAGCAGATGCGCCGGTATCGCTAAGTGACAGCGAGGGGTAATTAGCACCCGAGTCCCACTGCCTGCAACCTGACGCGCGTCCCCGTCAGACGATGTGAGGCGCATGGATAGTCCGTGGTTACATTCTGCCGGCGGACTCGGCCCCGGCTGCTGCTGCAGAAGGAGCTCGGCAGACAGGGGGGTGGGCTTCCTTCTGAAAAGCGTTTTCACCCACAGAACTAACTGGCCGATGAGCGGCTCCAGCCGGTTCTCTAGAACACACACAGATGCCCAATAAACCCGCCCAAAGCAGAACCTGAGAACAGCTACGTAGGTTTCGGGGCCCCTCGTTTCTTCCTTAGATGCTCTGTTGGCGGCTTTGGGAGTTTATTCATTTCGCCCCGTGAGCCTTTATGGAGCGCCACTGCATGCATGCCCCCTCCCCAACGGGACAGCAGGTTGCCGATGGCTTCCTTTGTGTCTCAGCTGCAGGGAGGAGCCCACGGAGGCAGCTCCAGCCCAGTTTCCCAGGCGTGGGGTGGGGGCGGTCTGCTGAGGGGCTGGGCAGCCCCAGAGTGAGCCAGGTTCCCGCAGCCACTGTGAGGGCATCCAGGAGGCAAGACATATGGAGGAGGGCCCCCAGGGAGAGTGGGTTGGGCTTACTTGGGCAATGGTTTTCTCCTCCTACTTCATATCCAGGATGGAGCCATTTCCAAGTTTCAAAAATGTACTAACACACAGAGCACAATAGGGTCTCAGAAGGCAAGTGGCCGAGCTCTCCATGTGTACGTGTGAGTGTGTGTGTGAGTGCGTGTGTGCATGTGTGTCCATCTGTGTGCGTGATCGAGTGTGTGTGTGTGCACGTGCACACGATCACGTGCCTGTCAGTGTGTTTACACTCGAGTGTGAGATCACGTGTGCTCACGTGTATGTTTCAGTGTGTGTGAATATGCGCATATGTGAGTGCATATGGCATCGGGGTGCAGCCCATGAGCATGTGACTGTGTGGACCTGAATGGCACGCACGTGTTTGCATGTATGCATGAGCGTGTGCATGTGGGTGCATGGATATGTGCACACGGGGAGGTACGTGCACTGTTGTGTGTATGGCATGTGCGTTCCTGTGAGAGTGTGTGTTTTTGTGCCTGTGTGTATGCACGTGTGCATAGAAGGCTGAAAATATGCTCTCTGTTCACCCGTGTCCACACCTGAAACTCTTACTGGAATTGCAAGCCCAACACGCTCCTGGGATAACACTTCTCCTAACTCCCTTCCCAAAGACCTGGTGTCTCTGAGCCTTTCCTACTGTGTGTGCCTAGACTGGCCACTTCCACCATTACTGGAGGCCTTGGTGTCCTCTGTGATTCGCTTGCTCTCCCTCCTGCGAGACACAGATGCTAGGTCACAGGGTCTTTAATCTTTATTTTACTTTATTTTATTTACTTATTTATAGCGGTGGGGGGTGGGCGGGAGAGACAGAAAGAAAAGGGAGAGAGAAAATCCCAAGCAGGCTCCATGCCCAGGATGGCGCTCGATGCAGGGCTTGACCTTATGACCCTGAGATCATGACCTGAGCTGAAATCAAGAGTCAGATGCTTAGCTGACAGAGCCACCCGGGCCCGCAGGGTCTTTACTCTTTAATGAACTTACTTTGCTTTTAATTGAAGTATAACATGCACACAGAAAGATAAACCATAAATGTACAGCTTGATAAGCTTCATAAAGTAAACGTACCCATGCGATCCCGCCCATGTCAGGAGAAAATACGCGGCCACCCCCTTTAGGCCCCATGCTGGTTCCCAGGCCCCACATCCCCAGAGATAACGCTCATGCAACACTGAATACGCCTTTCTCCTGGTTCTCCGTGCGGACACCATCTGTCCTTCCCTGGAACACTCCGTATTACTCTTCACTTTCCTTAGGCCCCTTGTCTGGCCCGAGACCGCTGGCTGAGGGCGTACTTTCCCCGGAGTGGTCTCCTCCAGAACAGGACCTTCGTCACTGTGCCGGCCCCCACCGCTCTGCTAACAAAGAGGCTCTCCGTCCTGGGGCATCTCCTCCTTGCGGGTCTTGTCATGGTGCTTCCTAGACATCGTCTCATTCGCTGTAGCCTTCCTCCTGAAGGAGGCCCATCACCCTGTTGGTGGCCAAGAAGACAGAGGCCGCAGGGGCTAACACGAGGCCAAGATGAGGTGGGATGGGACCCAGGAGTTAGCCGCACAGCTGCGGCATGTCCACCATGTCACCCCTTTCTTCGCACCTCCTGCCAGACACACGGGAGACCCGCAAAATACCTACCGAGTATAAACGCACCCGAGTTACTGGACCCCTAAAGGTTAATGCGTTATCATTTCTAGGCATCTCGGTAGCGAGTGATTTCAGCCAACTAAGGACAACAAGAGTGGGAAACTGCATGATTTCCCAGTAGGAGCTGCCCGGCATGAAACACACACCGCATTGTTTCCTGGTTAAGCTGGGGGCTCAGAGCACCTCCCCGAGAGGAAGCGCTCAGTTGGCCCACCACGACGCACACTCCACATTCCTCAGCTCAGCTAACCCGGGGGGTTCTGCTGGTACCGTCGTTTCACACATAATGAAACCAAGGCTCGAGTGGCGAAGCCATCCCAGGTCCCAGAACTAATAACAGCAGCCCTGGCATCCATCCTACATCTCCCTTGGGCTGTTCATTTATTTAACGGCTGTTTATTGAGCCAATACTATCTGCTAACTTCAGAGACAAGGAGGCCAACTCAGTAGGAACACCTTTATCCTCAGATGGATGCTCACATTCTAGATCTCCTTCAAGCTTGACATCAGAACATCTCCTGCTAAGTTGGGTTTTCTAGTTCTAAGATCAGCCTATCTGAGAGCACGCCATTGCTAGGTGATGCAACACGTGGCTGGCTGTGGGTCCTAGGGCTTATTTCTTAGACTATAACCTGTCAGTGGGGTTGGTATAATTCAAAGACTTGCAAGACTACTCTAAAGCTTTGCCTACATAAAAATTGAGCTGTTGTAACATATTCCCAATAGCTTCCTTCTCTGTCTCACCACCTCCGGATAAATCTACTGCCTGAATTTTCAGCTGCTGTGAGTGACTACCTCTTTCAGTTTTCAGTACTGTTTAACCACAAAGAGTCTATGGTAAATTTTGTTCAAGTAATAACTCATGTATGGTTGTTTTAGCATTGGAAGGGTTTTATCTTCTTATTCTTTCTTAGATAAGCATCGATAAGGAAAAGTAGGCAGTAAAACACTTCTCCTTAAGATTTTGCATGGTTGTATAACAGGGGTCACATTCTCAATGAGCCCAAATAAAATTTCCTCCACTTAATGTTCTTGCTCATTGGTTGTTATTTGGAAGAATAATGATGAGAATTTGAGAAGTCTTTCAGATGGAACTTAAGAACTCACATTTAATATTTATGGTGTAGAAAGGCCTGAGTTGGAATTTCTGAAGGCGGAGTATGGTTCTGGGTGTTGCTCAACCTGATATAAATCAAACTGGATGCTTTTCTTTAATTGCACATTTCATCAGGATGCCGGTTGAACCCAGAGTAATGTGAATGCTTTACCCTACTTGCTGACTTAAACAATGCATTTCATTTATTTTAAATATTCTAAAATTCAGTGCATAGACTCAGTGCTTGTTTATGTCGTACATTATATCACTTACTATTCGTTTTTCTAGCTCAGAACCAGAAGGCAGAGCTCTGACGCCAGGGGTTCAAACACTAGTTTGGTTCTTTAAAAGCCCTTTGTATTGCTGACCTTGGGGTGCCTCAGTTTCTTCCTCTGTCAAATGTGGAATAGCACCATATCACATTCACGGTGGTGTTGTAAGGACTGAAGGGGATAACATAGGGGATACGCCCACATCATGCCCAGCCTGAAGCAGGTCCTGACCCACTGCTGTTATCATTGCTGTTGTGTGCTGGGTGGGAGGGGGGTGATCGGTGCAGACGGGCAAACAGTATCTGGAGAATTATTCCTAGAGAAGCTGCGACTTGCAGAAGAGTAAGGGGTGGCACTCCTCAGTCAAGCAGGGGGTGGGGACTCAAGGCACTTCAGTCCCAAGCATGGCGTGGGCAGGAGCAAGGCAGGGGAGGCGTCAGCAAATTCTGTGCATTCTCATCTGCATCCCTCTCTGGAGGAGGACGGCCGACGTGTCTAAATGTGTGTGCATCCTGTTTCTTAAGTCACATGGTCCCCGTTCTCCCTGCATTTTGAGTATGTCTTTCCATTCATTTGTGTTCTGGACGCAGGACTCTGGCTCCAGGAGAAAACACTGCATGTCGGCTGCTGGTGCAGAACGTACAGTCACCGCTCTGTGCTGGTGCGGGGCCCCTCGGGGGTCCGGGGGGGAGGGAAGAACGCCTGGGCTGTGAGGGGCCTGCAGAGCGGAGGCGGGCTCTATTCTGGGGGCAGGGGGAGTTCTGCCTTCAGCATCTGTTTGGTATTCATAGAAGAAAGCAACATTTTGCAGGAATAAGACAAATGTTCCATGCAACTGCACAAGTTTTCTTGTCAAATTAAAAACATAAATGGTGTAGCAGCCGCTTAAATATTTTTTGCTTCTTTGTGTCACCTTCAACAAAATGAGGAAGAAAAAATGTGGGAGGAGATGGAAAGGGGGGAGATGCTGGCACAGGTGAGGCGGGGCTTGCTGGCTTCACAAACCAGCAGACGTTGTTGCAGAGGCACTTGGAGGGCCGCCAGGAGAGGTGTGAGAGGGGGTGAGGCCACTTCTGAAAACCGTCTGTCGCAGCTCCTGCGAGCGATCTGCTGCGCTCGCTCTGCTGCACTGTTCGAGGACGCGAGCCGACCGGCACCTGGCACCGGGCCCGTCCCGAACATCCACAGCCCAGATCCGTGCAGATGAAACAGAAGCCGTGGGTCCGGCCCCGAAACAGACGCAAGCCCCCGCTCCTGCAGGCATGGGCCGGGGACCAGTCATTCCAAGAGAAGATCCTGGAAACCGTCCCGCCCTCCCCACCCAGGCCTGCATACGCGGCACGTACCAGTCAGGCTACTTCAAGCTGGAAGGAAGTGTTGGTGGAGCTGAGACGTGTGGAAGCCACGGGTGGGAGAGCGGCCCAGAAACCAGGCAGCTGGAGGAGCCTGCGGAAACCTGCCGAGGAAGCTACCACTGCTGCCCGGAGCCGGAGGCAGGGGCTGAAGGTGAGCCACGGGGGGGCCCGGAAGACTCAGGAAGCCCCTGCCTCTGCTGCTGCTAGAGCTGGAGGCTGCTTACCTTCCGCATTTCACGGGAGCAGCTCTCAGAGGCAGAATCCAAACCACGCTCCTGCTGGAAGGGGATCCTGGAAAACGTAATTCCCAAGCTCTAACCCCTCGAATGACACGGCCCAGCTGCTGCAAGGAATGGGCGGTGTGAACGCCGACAGCCCGGAGCTGGCACAGTCCACTCATGTGGCTACTCAGCATCCAAACCCTTCTTCTGCCCGTGTTTAATCTCCAAACAGCAATCATAGAATCATCATCATGTTTCTTCACACAAAATGAGAAGTGCTCTCTTCCACCCAGGAAAAAAAGAGACCCACGGTCCCGTTGGTCACAGAATGCATTTCTTTTTTTTTTTTTTTAAAGATTTCTATTTATTTGTTTGACAGAGAGAGAGAGATCACAAGTAGGCAGAGAAGAAGGCAGAGAGAGAGGGGGGGAAGCAGGCTCACTGCCGAGCAGAGAGCCCGATGCGGGGCCCGATCCCAGGACCCCGAGATCATGACCTGAGTCGAAGGCAGTTGGTCACAGAATGCATTTCTGAGTGATGCTCATCCTCCTTGTTCAGGGAAAGTCACCCTTAGCCTGGGGCCTGCGGTCTGAATTATTAGGTTAGCAATCATCAATATACCTTCTGCAAGATGGCAGGGGATGGGGAGACCAGGGAAGAAGATGTTGGTTGACGATATAAAACATACGTAGTAAAGCAAATAGGAAAATACCTACAGGTACCAGAGTCCTCATTTCTGTAACTGGTCGCAAGGCCTTTTGGTATTTACAAATTCCTTCTCCACCAGCCACCAGTCTGTATCACTGCTGTCTAAGCTGTCTCCCCAGACGTATGCTTTCAGCAAAGCCCACTCCTGAAGGACTGAGCCCTCAGTGGTCTGGCCTGTTGTAAGTTGGCTTCTGGAAGCCCAAAGGGGGCCCCAGCGGGCCTGTGCTTCACATCTCCTGTCCCCGCCCCATCATGTTCCTCTAATAGAAGCTGCCGGTGATGTTAGCCAGCACAGGAAGCCCTTTCCTTGACTCTAGAGGAGGAGAAGTCTCAGTTTGTTATGCTATAGCCTCAACTTCTGGCATTTCTCCCTTGGAAACCAAAACCTCTAAATCTGCCAGGCCGAAGGTTGCAGGGATGGGCATTAAACATCCTGTGTTTGGGTTGTTGGGTGTGTCAGTGAGAGAAGCCACCTGCATCTCTGCTCCTTAATTCCCAGATCCATGTCTTATGGCCAGGGGAGGCACAGCAGCATATCCTGGTCCCGGGTCCAGAGCTTAAACTGCACCTTGTCCACGCCTCATCCTGGCAGGGTGCTCCCTCCTGTTGGCACCAAAACTGACTCTTCAAAAAGCCATTCCCTATCCTGCCTGATAATAAGACTTATTGTATAGCTATAGGAATTCAGTCAATGCAGCCCTGGGGAATGGAGAGATCAATGAAACAGAACAGAAGACTGAATAGTTAGACCCATGCAACTATGCCCCACTGATTTTTACAAAGGTACAAAAGCAATTCAATGGAGGAAGGAGAGCCTTTCAAAAATGGTGGCAGATCAAGTGGACATTCATAGGTAAACAAACAAAATGAATCTTGACCTAAACCTCACACTTAATACCAAAATTAACTCACAATGGATCATGGATTTAACATAAAACTAAAACCATAAAAATTCTAGAAAAAAAGAACAACCGCAGAACAAAATCTTTGGAGGCTAGGGCTAGGTGAACTGTTTTTAGACTTGACACCAAAAGCTCAATTCATAAAGGAGAAAAATACATTGATTTCATCAAAATAAACTTTTGCCTTATGAAGCCCATGTGAAGAGAATAAAAAGGCAAGGTACAGACTCAGAGAAATTTTTATAGACTATATGTCTCATAAAGGATTAGTACCTAGAATACATAAAGAATTCTTAAAACTCAACAGTAATAAAAACCTTAAACAATCTAAGTAGAAAACAGACAAAAGACACGGAGATATTTCATAGAAAGAACATACAGATGGCAAATGAGCTCACAAAAAGACATTCAACATCATTAACCACAATGAAAATGTAAGTTAAAACCACAACGAGATATCATTACACACCTATCAGAATGGCTAAACTTAAAAAAAAAAAGAAAAAAAACAGTGATAACACCAAATGCTGGCAAAGATGCAGAGAAACTGGGTCACTCATGTCACTTGTGGGAATGTGAAATGGTACAGCCATTCTGGAAAGCAGTTTGGCAGTTTCTCATTAAACTCAATATGTAATCACCATACAACTCAACAATTGCTCTCTTGGGCACTGATCCCAGTGAAATGAAAACTTATGTTCACATAGAAACCAATACATGAGTGTTTATAGCAGCTTTATTCATAATAACCCCAAGCTAGAAACAACTCTTACGTCCTTTGGTGGGTTGATGGTTAAGCAAACTGGATCGCCAAACCATGAAATACTACTCAGTAATCAGAAGGAACAAACCATGGATATGCACTTACTTGGATAAATAGCAAGGGAATTATGAGTGGAATAAAGCCAATCCCCAAAGCTATATACTTGTGTATGTCTGATTCCATTTATATCGCATTTTTGAAATGATGACATTAAAGAAACAGAGAACAGATCAGTAGCTGCCAGGGGCTGGTGAGGGGTTGGGGGTGGGAGGTGGATTTGGCTATAAAAGGCTAACTTGAGGATCCTTGAAACGGATCCGCTCTCTGTCGTGACTGTGGTGTGGATACATGAACCGACACATGGGATAAAAAAGCAGAGGACTAAACACACACACACACACGATGCATGCGCACACATGCATACACATACATAACATGTATAGGTATATACCAACTGATAGAGTCTAAATGAGATGGCTGCACTGGGTCAAGGTTGGTTTCCTGGTTGTGATACTGTACTCTAGTTTTGCAAGATTTACCACTGAAAGAAATGGATAAAGGCTACAGGGGACCTGTCTGCATTATTTCTTAGAACTGCATGTAAATCTACGTCAAAGTAAATAAATAAATAAATGAGGCGGGGAGGCAGTGGTAAGGAATAGCAAACCTCCAGAGTAGCTCCAACCGCTCACTTCCTCTGCTATAAAATGAGTTCCTGGGGCAGAACCCCTGCTTCAGTAGCAATCTGATTGACGGGCGACTGCATGGTCAGGGCACGCTCCCGCCCACCTCGCCTGGAGTCTGCCCGCCAGTCTGATGGCCATTGTGCTATACCTTGTCTACCCATGGATGATACTCATTATCTGCCAGAATTTTACATTTAAAGTAAATAAAAATACTTATAAAGATTAAATATAAGTAACCAATCTGTACGTATGAAGTGACTGTATGATAACCGTATATATATCTCGCTACTTAATGCTTTTCCTTGTTTGATACTGCATAATAATTCTATCATGTCGTATGATAATTTTGTGATTATCATAGGAGAGTTTTACATCCTGCTACCCAAATGCATTACCTTGCTGTTTGCCTTTCTTACTCGGAATTTTCTTAAATGGAACAAGTTTGTATGAAAATAACAGTGTGGCTGGTGGGAATATAAATCTACATAGTTCTTTTGGGAGTTAACGTGACATCCGACTTTTATAAATTCATCCTAAGAAAATAACTGGACAAGTATGAAAGATGTATATGTAAAGTTATTAAGGATTGTTTATAATAGTGAACCAATGGAAACAAGCAGCGTGTCCAAAACCAACAGAAAGAGCCTGGGTAAACCATCGTGATGTAGCACAACGTGAAATAACTGAAAAAGATCTAGCCATTCAGAAGGATGCTCTGTTTCTATATTTACTACAGCGAGAAAGGGCTCCACATAAATTGGGTTGACATCACTGGGTTTCACACGAGGATGCGGCATGAATCCTTACTTATTTGTAGAATGCTGAGGCTCTGTGCATGGGTTTATGGGAGTGCACAAACAGGGCATCGTCATCTGGAAAGAGAAAGACCTAAACCCTAACTGTGCTAATTTGTGTAGGAGATTTCAGCTAATTAGGTTTTAAAAAAAATGTATCCTTTGGGGCATTTGCAATTATTTTCCCTAATGATTACTTTTAATGTAAAAATAATAAAGTCTCCTGAGTTTTCACATTATGAGAAGTTTTATCATTTATATTTTCCATTTTTAAGTTTTATTGCATGGAAAATCTGCATAAAAACAGCATCGTTTATTTTCTATCTGATTAAGAAAGACAGCTTAGTTCTATGTACAGAATGAGCCACGAGGCCAACACCTAGTAGGAAGTTTCAGGTTATGAGTATTCTGGAGGGTGCCCTTGAAATGACATGGCTCAGTTTGGTCCTAAGAGCTGAACATTTACCAAAGCCAAGAAAAAGACCCCTGACTGTGACCTCTCTGAGGGGAGGGATCTCTCCCTTGTTCACTTCTAGGTCCCCTGTCTGCCTGCTCTATGCTGGACTTTTGCAGCTGTGAACTGGGGAGCCGCAGCCCAAGCTTTGGTCAAGTGGAGAATAAAGAGGTCAGCAGCAGAAGGAAGCACGTGACACAATTATCAAGAGTCATGACACGGAATGTGGGGGCAGAGCAGGAAAGGAGACATTCAGTCTCAGCCTGCCAGGACTCCCGGCCAGGCCTGGGGTGGCTGGAGCAGCACATTCTAGGAAGAGCAAGTTCCAAGGCCGAGGGGCAGAAAGGAGCTTCAGGGCCAAGTAGCGCAGGGCCCAGATGGGGTGGGGGGTGAGGGGAGGTAGCACGAGTTGGCGATGTGGGCTTCGATGGTCACCACGAAGAGCCGGATGTTCTTCCAGGGGCCAGGGGATGCTATCGGAGGGTTTTTCAGAGCACGTTTACTTCTAGAATAGTTCTAGAGTCACAGAAGAGAGCCCCTGCATACCTCCTTCCCAGTTTTGCTTGTTGTTAGCATCCTGCTGTCCTGTGGGACATTTATACGATTAAGAAGCTGACACTGGTGTGCTGCTGTCCGGCATGTAGACCTAAATCAGACTCCACTGCACCTGCATTAATGCCCTCTTCCTGGCCCGGCATCGCACCCGGGACACCACTTTGCATTTAGTCATCATGTCGTCTGGCGCTCCCCTGGGCTGTTGTGGTGCCTCGGACTCCTCGTTTGGGCGACCTTCCCAGTTCTGGGGACTAGTGGCTAGTACTCTCTAGGATGTCCTTCGGCAGTTTTCTCACAGTTAGACTGGGGTTTTGAGTTTGGAGGGGAGAAAACAAAGAGATGGTTATCTTTCTGATCATACCAGGGTGTAGGCTGTAAACACGACTTGTCAACAATCATGTGAACCGTGAACCCCATCACCCCGTCGAAGAATGAGGGAGTTAGGAGGAGGGCTGATGTGGGCCACATGAGCAGGTAACGTGAGTGGAGGACTCGTAGGAAGAAAGCTGCCTTGGGGCGAGTGAGCAGGTGGACGTGGAGGGCAAATCAGGCAGAGGCAGGGGGTGAGACCGTGCGGGGTTGAATGCGGGCTGGGCAGGCTGAAGTTTATCCCAGGAATTTTCAAATGCTGGCCTTTGAGTCCTGCCCTCGAACAGAACTTGACAAAAAAATGGCAAAAATAATACAAAACCTACAATGACTTCCCTGTGATGGCAGGGGAGATACTGAACCTGGCGTCACTGGAGGCCCCCAAGATTTCTGGGCAGCTGAGGGCAACCCACAGGAAGAGCATAGCTACAGGCGAGTGGTGAGTGGGAGGGGGAAGCGGGGGTGTCACCCCCGACACAGGGCAGGCCCCTTCCCTCGTCTGACGGGAAGCACCTGTAGCTCGGTCAGGTGGGCACAGAGGCCCTTGTGCCCACCGAGGCAGATGAAGGGCCTGAATGGCGCTGGCAGGAACGAGCAGCCAGCCCACGCCACCTGGGCAGGAGGGCACCAGGGTGCAGTTAAAGGCAAAGGTGGGACAGCTGGATTCCTGGTCTCCACAGGCTTCATCTGCTCTGGGCCTGGTCTCAAGGGGCATTAGGGGGGACACCTGAGACCGCAGAAGACACACAGCGGGTCCAGCTTCGTCTGGGGTCTGGCCGCTGGGGTGTCTCTGAACTGGACCTGAGCAGCCGTCTCCTAGACCCACGCTTCTCGTTTGCTTGGGGGTTTCTGTGATGTGCTGGTAGACGGAGCGGCCTAACGACCACAAATGATTGCCCAAGAGGAAATCCTGTTTAATATTTGATACGCAATAACAACCGCGGGCTCCAGCGCTCTTCTCCCCATGGGCTGAGTGGGGATTATTGCTTGGGAACTTCCAAGTTAGTCATGAGAACGGACAGTCCTGGCCCCCTTCGAAGCACTCTTCAGCCCAGAGCGTCACTTCTCTGGGTCCTCTCCACCAAGCGTCCAGTTCCTGGGACTCCGAAAGCAATGCTGTGCCCCGGGTGCCTCCTGACCCTGATCTCGGTCCTCTGCGAGAAGCAGTTCCGACCTTCCAGACTTTCACGATGTGGTGCTCCAGCCCCCAAACCAAATGCTAAGCACCTGCTTTGGGTGGTGACAAAATCAGCCAGGGGTGACTTCAGCTCTTAAGGAGCTCACGGTCTTACCCTGGTCCTCAGCTCATCTGAATCAGAAAAGGCTCAGTTGCTGGTTTGGGGCCTCAACTCAGACTTTCTTAATCAGAAACTTTGGGGTCTGAGTCTGGCATTCCCCCTTTAACTCCCGATGTGACCCCCCCACCGAGCTCTTAGCATGTAGTTTCACCTTCCTTACGGAATGTAGAATGTGCCTTAATTTGCATACATATTTCCTTTCTTAGATCGCTGTGCCTGGTACACGGTACACGCTGGTCTGTGTTTGCTGAATGGACGAACGCATGGATGGGTGATTGGACTTTCCCAGTCAGAATGGACGTCTCTCTGGGGGTAAGGGGCCGGCGAGGTGCAGACCCCTGAGGCCGCTGCTCGGCTCAGCATAAGGTGTATGGGCCTGGCCGAGTGCTCGGAGTGGACTTTGTGCCCACAGGTGGCAGAGAGGGCTGCCTCTCGGCCGAGTGATGAAGAACAATCATGACAACGGGGCCTGGTGGAGGTCTGCTGCGGGGCACGTTCCGTGTCAGGCACCTTGCGTGTCTACTTTCCATGCTTCTCCCTCCGGCGGAGCAGACTGGGTAGCCCAGCGTACAGACGCAGAGGGCACCCTCGGAGAGACCGCAGGCGTGGCGGTAGCCGGAGAACTACCGAAGGCCCAGTCGCCGGATGTCTGAGTATTAGTGCAGGGATTTTAGTGGCCACGGCGGCCAGCCTGGAGCGCGACCTGGGAGGAGGCAGTCTGCTCGCGGTGGGGCAGCACCTTCTCCACTACGTACAAGGGGCCCCAGGGCAGTGGCTCCCACCTGCTTCCTGATGGGTGCCGTGGAATTAAGCCGTGAGACCACGGCAAACGTAATCCCTTAGACCCTAGACTTTTCTTATTTATTTATTTATTTATTTAATTAATTTTTAAGGTTTTTCTTTATTTAAATTCAATATACTTAATATACAGTATTATTAGTTTAATGGTTCAATTTAGAGACTCATCAGTTCCACGTAACGGCCTGTGCTCACTGTATCAAGTGGC
>CM053610.1:1783230-1834970 GCA_028646535.1 Procyon lotor | reverse complement strand
GTCTGAGTATTAGTGCAGGGATTTTAGTGGCCACGGCGGCCAGCCTGGAGCGCGACCTGGGAGGAGGCAGTCTGCTCGCGGTGGGGCAGCACCTTCTCCACTACGTACAAGGGGCCCCAGGGCAGTGGCTCCCACCTGCTTCCTGATGGGTGCCGTGGAATTAAGCTGTGAGACCACGGCAAACGTAATCCCTTAGACCCTAGACTTTTCTTATTTATTTATTTAATTTTTAAGGTTTTTCTTTATTTAAATTCAATATACTTAATATACAGTATTATTAGTTTAATGGTTCAATTTAGAGACTCATCAGTTCCACGTAACGGCCTGTGCTCACTGTATCAAGTGGCTTCCTTAACAGCATCACCTACCTCACCTCCAGCAACCCTGTTTGTTCCCTATACTTAAGAGTCTCTTATGGTTTGCCTCTCTTTCCATTTTCATCTTACTTTATTTTTCCTTCCCTTCCCCTACGTACCTATGTTTTGGTTCTTAAAATTCACATGTGAGTGAAATCATATGGTATTTTCCCCCCAAATACGTTTATTTTATGTTTTCAGTGCTCCAAGATTAATGGTTCCTGCCCCACACCCAGTGCTCCATGCAGTCCGTGCCCCCCTCAACACCCACCACCAGGCTCGCCCAACCCCCCACCCCCTCCCCTCCAAAGCCCTCAGTTTGTTGCTCAGGGTCCACAGTCTCTCATGGTTCATCTCCCGCTCTGATTTCCCCCATTCCCCCTTCCTTTCCTCCTCACAATGCCCTTATCTTATGGTTTCACTTACGTGTGGAGCATAAGGAAACACCTGGACCCTGGACTTTTCCAGGACTGCGTGACCATCCTTTGTCCTCGTTCTGCTTCGAGTCAAGTCAACCAGGCTGACTGAACACGGCCGATGAGTCATGTCTGTGAAGGAGACTTGGCCATCTCCTTGAGGAGCTCAGAGCCCAGGAACTGTCACTTTAACAGACTTCGCGGGGACAGAGTCATATGTCCATGTCAGACGTCGGCTTTGCTCTCATTACGATAATTGCCCTGCACTGTACCAGCAATTAGGCCCTCAGTGTGTGCGGGCACATGTGTCCCAATTAGTTATGTCCTTTACCTAATACAATGTTAATATTTGATAGCAGTCTTAAAAAAAATTAAACTTCGGGGCGCCTGGATGGCTCAGTGGGTTAAAGCCTCTGCCTTCAGCCCAGGTCATGGTCTCAGGGTCCTGGGATCGAGCCCCGCATCGGGCTGTCTGCTCAGCGGGGAGCCTGCTTCCCCCCTCTCTCTCTGCCTGCCTCTCTGCCTACTTGTGATCTCTCTCTCTGTGTCAAATAAATAAATAAAAATCTTTAAAAAAAAATTAAACTTAAACAATTAAATAAACTGAATTAAGATAGCATAATATTACCAATCAGAGTAATGTGGCTTTATAACACATATGTCATATGAATCTACCAATTAGGCAGTGCATCAAGAGGGTAAGACCGCATCCTTTATTGCTTTGCCTTAAATAATTAAAAATTCCTCCCATCCAGGAGGAAACAGCTGTCTCTTGCATTTAAGAGTGGTCCTTCCAGCCCAGATGAAACTAAGTAAATGGCACTGCCCCTGTTTGCCTGCAGGTGCCTGGTGCCAGGGCCGAAATACCAGGAAAGGGGGGGAGGCCAGATGTCGGCTGAGGAGTGGGCAGTCATGGACATGACCTTTCTAGTGCCCTGAGGAAAGGTGAGACCACAACCTGCTGAATGCAGTGCTCTATGGGAGAAGGTCTAAGGTGACAAGATTCCATCCTCCAGAGGGGCAAGCCCTGTTACCACACAGAACGGCAGCAACTGTGTGCCATGAGGACAGGTGCAAGATGTGTAAGACTGTGAACTCAGATGTCTCCAATCTGTGCTGAGTAGGGAGACAAAAGAGCTAAATGAGGGAAATGAGATTACTATCACCAAGAATCATGTCTTAGGTTTTCTGATTCAATTTCCATGAATTTCATTAAGTAATCAAAATGCTAAGCTTGAAACTTGGGTATGCTGCCACCAGGGGGCAGCACCCACCCACTTAAAAATAGCTTGTTCAACGCCTACTGTGAGCTGGGCATTCCAGGCAGATAGCAATGACCAAGGCAGAGAGAGTCCCTGGCATCATGGGGCTTAGAGGCTGCTGTTTAGATCTTATCATCCGTGGTGTGAAACCGTTATAAATGATGCAGTGGTAGTTAGCAGAAGAACTGTTATCTAGTTCAAAGCTATAATTTTTTATTACAATAGTTATTGAAATAAATGGAAAATAAGTATTAAGCAGTTATTAAATGAGAAATAATATTATGTTTAGTTATAAAATTAAGTAGAGGTTTTCAAATATCTTTAAGCTTTGTGCATCCAAAATTATGTGAGGAAGCAAAAACCACGAGTCCAGAAAACACAAAGAACCTTTCTGCCTGGAATGGAGACGGGCTGGGAAGCCGTCCCATGGGCCAGACGCTGCGGGGCTGGGCGGGAAGCAGCTGGAGAGGCACCACCAGAGCCAGCGTCTCCCCGCGGCCCCACCATGTGCCTGCGCTGCTGTGTGTGCGAGGACTTGGCCACACTCACAGACCCATCTTCAGGTCGTGACCGCGTCCTGCCTTCTCATCCACTGTGGGCCCCTGCCCTGCAGTCAGACCCTCCCCGGCTCACCCCCAGATTAAGGACTTCGAGGAGTTCAGCGGTCGCTGGGTGGACGGGCTCTGAAGGAAGTCTGTTCCCTTCCTGGGCTGTTGGACCAGCGTCCCTCCAGCGGTGCCCCCCAGACAGCGGTTCCCTTGGAGACCACTTTCCAGCAAAAAGGAAGGAACATCGAGTCTCATAGCGGCTTCTGTGGCTGGTAATCAGAAAGGCCTGTGACTGTTTTTATCCCTCTCAAACAGAAGGTGGTCTTCCGTTCCCCTTCTCCCTGAAGGTTCTCCCTCTGCAAGCGCAGGCTACCCCTGGTCTGAAAGGAGGGCCTTCTAACCTCCCATAAGCCGAAGTGCTGGACAATGAAGAAGCAGCCATCACCAGGAATTTACGGGGGAACATTTTTGAGCATTCCCAGACGCCTGTCTTAGGCTTTTCTGCGACCTTGGGACACATCTTGCTAACAAAGTCACGAAATGCCTCGAGATGAAGAGCAGGTGCTCACAGACACAGGGCCAGGCTCTGGACTGGATGCTAAGCGCGGCTGCCGGGGAAAGAGTTGGGGCGCTGCCTCTGGATGCCTTGCTGCAAAACCAATGCTGAAGGATATTTTCGTTTTTCACCTTTTTTCGTAAAAGCAAAAATCCTCTTTGGATTTCTTTCAGTTAGTGAAAACAGCTGCTAATGTAGGTCTCTTGTAAAAGTGAAGTGGTGCAACATGAACTCTCAAAAAGCAGAAAATACACGCAGTACATAAAATCTTAGAGCATTCGGAAAATAGAGCTAATAAAGAATAAAAAGTCACAATCCACCATCTGAGTGACAGCACTGTTATTTTGCTGTAATTCTTTCCAATATTTTCCTGCGATGTTTATTATTTATTAGATACTTGCAATCATACTCAGTAAAATTTTGAGTCATGATTTTCAACTTAACATTTCTTAAAATTTTATTTGCGGGTGGCTGAATTTCTTCAGCAAAATTATTTTAATGGCCACTAACTACTGAGCGGTGGGCATAGATTTATGTAACCATTCTCTGTCATTTGTATCGCTTCTGTTTGTTTCAAAATGAGGGCAGTGGAGAATATTCTCCTTCTCTTTAGAACTACATCCGTTAGGTCAGATTTCCACATGTCTGATCACTGGGCCCAATGATACAAAACTTATAATAGCTTTACTTTTCATGTGTGTGGAGTGATCCTCTCCAAAACCTAATTGTTCCCATTTGCTGGTTTACCAGATGCTTCCAGAAACATATGAGAATGCTAATTTCATCACACCATGGCCAGCACTAGGTATTTCCACCAGAGGCATTTTAACACAAGTTTAATACGCAAAAGGGACCTGTTGTCTATGTTGACTCCATCTCTTTGTGTGACCATCAGATGGAACACTCCACTCTTCTGGAGAGGGCAAACATGTCTCCAAGGAGACCCCCCAGCAGCTGCTGCTCTAACCTCTAGCTCCTGCCTGAGGCCAGCCCTGTTCTACTGGGGCAGACTCCCTAGCACCATGGGTGTGCCTCTGTCTTGAGTCTGTGCCACATTCTGCTTCATCATAAGGCTGTCTACAGCTGAGGACCATTTCTGGGGAGAGGATATCTCTTAATCCTCACACTGACCATGATATGTACCAGAGCCCCAATCTAACTTTACAACTAAACTGACTAAACAAATGAATTGAGAAAATACTTCCATCAAGAAACCTCAGCGTTTGAAAGGGGAACCCTCCTACACCGTTGGTTGGAATGCAAGCTGGTGCAGCTTCTCTGGAAAATAGTATAGGAGTTCCTCAAAAAGTTGGAAATAGAGCTACCCTATGACCCAGCAATCGCACTACTGGGTATTTACCCTAAAGATACAAATGTCATGATCCAAAGGGGCAGGTGCACTTGAATGTTCATAGCAGCAATGTCCACAATAGCCAAACTACGGAAAGACCCTAGATGCCCATCAACAGATGAATGGATAAAGAAGATGTGGTATATATATACAATGGAATACTGTGCAGCCATCAAGAGAAACGAAATCTGGCCATTTGCAACGACGTGGATGGAACTGGAGGGTATTATGCTAAGTGAAATAAGTCGGTCAGAGAAAGACAAGTATCACATAATCTCTCTGACATGAGGAATTTGAGAGGCAGGGCAGGGAGTTGTTGGGGGATAGAGGGGAAAATGAAACAAGATGGGATCAGGAAGGAGACAAAGCATAAGAGACTCGTAGTCTCACAAAACAAACTGAGGGTGGCTGGGGGGTGGGGGGGTAGGGATGGGGTGGCTGGGTTGTGGACATTGGGGAGGGTATGTGCTATGGTGAGTGCTGTGAAATGTGTAAGCCTGATGATTCACAGACATGTACCCCTGGGGCAAATGATACATTATATGTTAATAAATAAATAAACAAAAATAAAATGTTAAAAAAAAAAGAGAGAGACCTCAACGTTTGAAAGCTCATGAGTGGAACCAAGAACTAAAACACTGGGATCCTGGTTCTGGTTTTCTTCTATCTCTGAATCAGGCAGGAAGTGAATCATGTAGTCTTTTGGGCTTGGATCATTTGAAAGCAGGTGATGGGATCAGAGCCTCTTAACCTTGCACGGGGGAGTCAAACTGACGACCCTGTCCTCGTGGGCTCCCAGGCAGGAGAGGTCACACAGGGCTCCTGCTTCTGGCTCTAGAGCGAGTGCTGAACCACTCTGCTCCATTCCTGAGTCACCCACTCTGGACACCAAGCTGTGTGGTGACTACCGCATCCAAGTTATCTCCCCCCACCGGCCGGCCTCTCCACACATAGTGGAGGTACCTTCCACCAGTGTTCCCAATCCCCGCTTTCCAGGCCACGCTTCTAGTTACTGCAGTACTAGTCTCTTTCACACATCATAAGTAAAAAGCTTTATTCATCCTTGATTCCTTCTTGAAGTTCTTCCTTTCTTTATATGATCCATGTTTCTGACCTCTTCGTTTTCCTTCCGCCTGAAGAACTCTGAACATTTCTCACGGGGCAGGTCCGTTGGTGATGAATTACAGCACTTCTGGTTGGTCTGAGACTTTGTTGCTCCTTTATTTCTGGAGGACAATTGCTCTGGATATATAAAGTGTTTTTCTTTCAACCTTAATGTTTAATTTCATCTTTCTGCTAGCATGGTTTCTGATAACTTTACTGTGACTCATGTTCTTGGTCCTCTGTAGAGAAAGTTTTTGCTTTTTGTTTGTTTTTTTCCCCCTCCTGTCTTGCTCTCTCTTGTTCAAGATTTTCTTTGTTTTTTTTTTTCTGTTGTTCGAATAGAATATGCCTACGTGTGTTTTTTAGGGTATTTTTCAGTTATTTGGATCTCGGGTTTGATGTCTGTCATTAATTTTGGAAAGTTCTTGGCCACTATTACTTCAAATACTCCTGCTCTGTTCTTTCTCCTCATATTCCAGTAACATGTTAAACCTTCTGACACTGTCTGGCAGTTCCTGGTTATGCTGTTCTCTCTCTGGGTGTTATTTTTCTTCTTTCATTTCCATTTGGGAGCTTTCTACTGACATCTTCTCACGCTTGCTGGTTCTTCCCTCAGCTCTACCCAGTCTGCTGATGAGCCCAGCCAAGTCACTCCTCATTTCCTTTACAGTGTTTGTGATTCTAGTATTTTCTTTCGATTCCTTCTTTGTGTTTCCATCTGTTCTTGCAGTGCTCTACTTTTTCTAGTGGGGTCCTTAGCACATTAGCCAGGGTTGTTTTAAACTTTGTCTGATGCTTCAGGGTCCAGGTATAAACAAGAGAGGCAGACGGGCTCTAGGGTGACAGTGTTTGTCATCGGCTCGGAGCCGGGCTGTGTTTGATGTGTGCAGTGGCTGTAGGTGAGAGCTTCAAATTCCTCTAGTGTCCTTGTTTTTGTCTGTTCTTTGGACCTTGAACTTCCCTGAATCCTCCTCCTCACAGACAGCCTCTGTCTTGGGGCTCTTTCAGCCGTAACCTGGCTGTTACCCTGGGGCCCCGTGCGCTGGAGGGGGATGGGGAGGATGGGGAGTGTTCGGCAGTCTCCACGTTAAACCCAGGCTTCAGCAGCCGTGTGTCTGGTCTGTGGGCCCTGCAATCGTTTCTCCAGTGGCAGGGCTTTCCCTGTCCTCTATTTCTTCTGGCCGTAGCCTCCCCGACCTCCTCCTTCCTGCCTTCCCCCTGCCGACTGCTCTGTCTGCCCTAGATGGGACAGGAAGGCCCTTCTCCCAGCGGGATGGGCTGGCAGTCTTCCCCCCAAAGAGTGGGCCTTCCTTAAGGAGAAGGCTCTGGGGTGGGTGTGTGTGTGTGTGTGTGTGTGTGTGTGTGTGTATTTATTTTCGGTGTTCCAAGATTCATTGTTCATGGGATATTTGGAAGGATTACTCTTGCCCTCCTCTGCCAGAGCCAGGAGAGGCTCTTTTCCAGGATTTTCACCATGAGAACGTGGGGTGGGAGAGTGTCCCCTAGATAAAGTCCACAAAAGGCTGGAGGTGCCCCTAGGAACATCTCACTCTCAAGCTAGCACAGATTCAGCTTATGGCAATTTGTCAAAATTACTAAGTGTTCCTTCCAGTTTATGGCTCCTGGTGAGCCCAGCTCAGTTGTGTCTATTTGGGTTCATCTGCCTCTCCACACGTTAGGCTGGTGCTGTGGGAGAGAAAGAAACGTTCTTCTATCCTCTTAAGGTCCCTGACTGGGTCTGAAAAGTAATCTGACAAATGCAGACCATTTTTTTTTTTTTTTAAACTGGGATCTGAGACGTAGAAATGACAATGATTTATTTATTTTTATTTATTTACTTGACAGAGAGAGAGAGATCCCAAGTAGGCAGAGAGGCAGGCAGAAAGGGGAAGCGGGCTCCATGCTGAGCAGAGAGCCCGATGCGGGGCTCGATCCCAGGACCCTGAGATCATGACCTGAGCCGAAGGCAGAGGCTGTAACCCACGGAGCCCCCCAGGCGCCCCCCACCCCCCGCTTTTTTTCTCAGTAAGTCTCGCATGCTTTATTTTAGTGATTCAGGACCCCTGCCGAGGCACCATGTGAAAAATTTAGCCCGATGGCTTATGAAGATGGCTTTCTGCTTCTCTCAAGCAGAAAAGTAATAACGTAAGTTATGGACACTGAGGCCTTCAAAAGGAAATGAGGACGAAGGAAACAGACCTGAGTGTTTTCATGAGGTTTGATGAAGAGTGGGCGGTCATGGAGGAATAGGACAGGTTAAGGAGTGAGAAGTAAGTTAGGAAACAAAGGGACAGCAAGGCCTGTCTGTGTGCATCCTCTTTCCTCAGAGATGAAGAAGCCCCTTTCCTGGGCACAGGGAGGGCAGCACTCCCAAGAGGGCTTTAGACCCTGTTTTAGGGGGAAGAGTGAGGGGAAGGTCAGAATGACTTCCTGTTTCTGCCATTTTCTCAAATTCCTTGAAATATTCAAGGAATATTGAATACTGAAATATTCAATCTGCCAAGGTACCATCTTTTGGGGTAGCATATCCTGAACCTCCTAAGTGGTTGGTTTACCCTGGGAACTCAGTTCCACAGTGAGTCCAAGAAAAGTCCTTGATTTTCAGTCTGTCCAGCTTTTTCTTATTACGAGTGTTGGAGAGATGATGTCCAAGCTTTTTATATGTAAAAACTTGAAAGGAGAAGCCTCTTCTCTATAATTAAAGGGCTAATTCCCATGTTCATGAATATCTCAAAATATATCACCCATCCTCTCCTTCTGATGAGAATTCATAGTGCTCAGAGAAACCCAGTTTTAGCCTTTCCAAATGAGCTAGAGACTCCTGGTTTTCTCCCAGGAAGCACTTGCCTGTGCATCTGTGTTACTGTGCACACTGAAGGACGGGGGATTAATTCAGAATAGCACTCAGTGGGGGAGAGTTAAGGTGCAAAGACCACAGGAAGCTGCAAGAGTCACTTCTTGCTGGGTCACATATTTGAAACACTGCAATCAAGTGAGCCCCAGACATTTTCCTATTATCTAAATGAGTTACTTCTAGCCACTAGTTTCCATCTTCCCAGAGATGCTGTATTAAAACACATCAATGCAAACACATTTGAAAACTGGTGTATTTTTGCAACACTGAGATTAAGATACATTATCGAGAATGTACTAAAGATTTTCTCCACTCCTTCCTTCCCCTGGTGGCAACCCCACCCCAGGATCTATACCAAAGCCTTTCTTGCCAACGCCTGCAATCTGCAAATTACACGAAAGTTGTTAAAACAGTGCCTGGAGGCCCTTATCAGCCTGTTAAGGCTCCTACACGTTTTGTTTGGTTGAGACGAATAAAGCAATTAAAATCAGGATGAGCTCTACCTACACACTAGATTAATGTAACATCTTGGATGTTTCCTCAATATGAAAAAGGCTCTGTCCAACACTGGGAATAGAAAGGGGCAGGGTCCTTTTCGAAACCTCTGCTCCCAGGGAGGGGTGTAGACCTTTAACAGAGTTTGGAAGCTTCCCCTCCCTTCTCCCTAAATCCTGTATTCTGTGGGAAGAAGTCTTCAATTGATTTATCTAAACAACTCTGTGTGGTAGGAAGGCAGAGAGTGGATTACACGGTATTAAGAACCTGGGTGTTTTGGGAAGAAAAAGAAGGCAATTTCAGGTCTTGTGGACTTAAATGAAACAGGCTCAGATAGTGACAGCAGTATTTTCTGATGTGCAGTTAGCCACTGGGGATGCTCATGAAGAATTTATTTAGGACCCTGCAGCTTCCCAGATGGGGAAGAATTTGTTTTGAATACTGTAATCTCCAATGAAACCCCAAAGACACCTCCTTTGGTAAGCCATATGAAGTGCGTTACCTTGAAAAAATCCCGAATCTTGGTGCAGATCCTTCTACCTGGTTCCCTAGGGTACACCTGAAGCTGTTCTGTCTGCGGGCTTGCCGACTTATTCCCCATGTCACCCCCACACCCAAATGGTTTTTTCGATACTAGCCAAGTGATTCCGGCAACGATCCAGACAGGGCAGCCATAGAGAGACACATAAATTTTATCTTGGGGATCTCACAAATGTGCTTTGGGAGGAAATGAGTGATTTGAATTATTATTCAAGTTTCCACTCTTTCATTTACTGCTTAACTGATCCATTCATTTGGATGTCACAGGAGCCTCACATTTGACGTGTCCAACATGGAAGGCTGGATGCCGACCTCTGGGACCGATTTCACCAGCATTTTTTCAGGTTCTTTCTCTGCAGTGGGTTTTCTGCAGTTTCAATGACAGGTTTCCTCTGAATCTCCAAAGCTCACAGAATCTTTTCTTGACCGTCTGCTATGGATGGCTGTGTCCAAAGGGAGAAATCATTCTCTCTGCGACCTGGGAGATGGGTCTTCTCCTGCCTTTAGACTGAGACTAGGAATTAAACCATAGGCTCCCTGGATTCTCAGGCCTTCAGACTTGGACTGAACTCTACCACCGGCTTTCTGGGTCCCCAGCTTGCAGACAGATTGTGGGACACCTCAGTCTTCATAATTCTGTGAGCCAGTCCCTTTACACAGATTTACTATCTATTTAATATAGTCTATGTCTATTCTCTACCCGTCTATTACATATACACATACATACACTATATCTATCTATACATACTATATAAGATATAGAATATATATCTATACATACGTTATATATAGATATGTATCTCCTGTGTCTATCACTGTATCTATTACATATGCACACATATTACATATACACACATACACACATCTATATATATTATATATACTATATGGATACACACACACACACACACACACACACACACACACACACACATCTAGGATATCTATCATCCATCTGTCCACGCATCCATCTAACATGTATCATCTATCTATCTGTCTGTCTGTCTGTCTACCTACCTACCTACCTATGCATCGTATTGATTCAGTTTCTCTGGAGAACCCTGACCACTATAGTAATTATGCTTAAATGAGGTCATCAGGATGGGGACCTAATCGAATAGGATTGGTGGCCTTCTAAGAAGACAGAGATCTCTCCTTCTCTCCATATACCAGACTGAGGAAAGGCCATGACATCACACAGGGAGCAGGCAGTCATCTGCAGACCAGAAAGAGGGACCCTGTCAGACCCTATTCATTCTGGCCCCTTGATCTGTGACCTCCACCCTTCGTTACTGTGGGGAAAGAAATTTCTTTTAACACAGCCAGTCTGTGGTATTCTGTTACGGCGATCAGAACCAACCAAGGCCACATATGAAGCAGACCCACTCCCCTCTCCATGGTGGCACCGGGCATCTGCCCTTTACGGCACTGATTACGGTCTATGAGCACTTTGCGTGAGGTCTGCTGAGAAGGAGGGCAGGTATGTTCACATGTCATTCATCTTTCATGGTCTCTCATGCTCCGGACAGCAGTGTCAGGCAAAAATATGCTTATTGAACAAAAATAATTGGAGGATGTTGATCCTATTTAGATGATAATAATACTTCCCATATTTCCATATAGTTGAATGATATCCCAAGCATCTGTATGATCTGAGTAGATCCTTTCAAAAACTACAAAATGGTAGTCAGGGCATCAGGGTATCCAGAGTTATGTCTCATTTCAGAAGGAGAACATTGAAAGCAATTCAAACTCAGTGTTGTGCATGAAGAAGGAGGTTTGAGGATCTGTTTCATAAATAATAGACAAACAAGTAGAGACACAGAGAGACAGGCAAAGATACAAAGAGCCAGAGAAAAGAGGGAAAATGTGTAGAAGAAAACAACTGAGGTAGAATATGCAAAATAAAAATAGAAACCAGCAGAAATGCAGAGACCATGGGATGGGGCATAAGGGTGTTTGCGGCAGTGGGGTGGGAGTTCAGAACTTACCATGAGAGGGAGCAGGGGGCTGGCCCTTTCATAGTAGGATGTTTGGGGCATCCATCTAGAACGTCACCTCTGATGGTGGGCATCCTTCTCCACAGCAGTCAACTCTGTGCTGAAACAATGGCCTGAGGACTATAGCCTGAGCTGCGTCTTCATCACGGGCTGAATATTCTGTAAGCCCTTAATGTCTGTGGAATGGCCACCTGGTGCCATGACCCAGGGACAAAGAAAAAGCTTGGACTGCCCCACACTTCATGACCACAAAGAGCCTGAATTAAATAGCTCTTTCTCTTAGGATGGTGGCCAACTGCAGGGAAGAAGAGACTCTCAATCATATGGTCTCTTGTATTTGGGAGTTGAGAGTTCTTGGGCTCATTCGCCCAGTTTCCTCATGGATTGAAAACAGAAGCTGTGTGTGTATGAGCTTCTGGACATCCTCACATTTCCATACCCACTTCTTGTGTCTTACTTTCTTTCTCCATTATTGGTCAATAGTTTCTATCTGGCCTCATCAGACAAGGGTTGAATCATGGAGATCAGACAGGTTCCCTGCATGTTTAGTACTTAGTGGGTGTAGCCACACATCCATTGCACAGGCTTCTCTTTTTGACTAGTGAAAACACATGTTCTTCCCTTGGCTTCTTTTTCCAGAGTAATAATCTTGTAAAGCCCACAAAGCCCAAAAGTAGACTTTGGGGAGAGGGGCGGGGAGGGGATTCTGATGATCTGGGTAATTGACACCAAGGTGATCCTTCCGACATCAATCAGGAGGACATCTGGATTTCTAAACTAGGACAAGTACTTCTTATGAGATCACCCATGTGTGTTCCCACTTCTTTTTGCTTTAAAAAAGGAAGAGAATTTGATTCCTCTTTCTTTAGGCATATTTGCAAGTTATCCAAAAACAGAGTATCTCTGCAAATTCTCTGTGCAGCCTATTCTCTGCCACAGTTTGCTCAGGAAAGGAGTCTGATGATTGGCTGTCACTTGACATAATGTGGGTGTGGCCAGCAGGAAGGAAAACCAAGCAAAAACAGACCCTGTTTGCTGATGGGATTGGAGAGATGCTTCAACTCAGTGGCATCAAGCCATTTAAACTTTATTTTTGTTTTTTAAACTAGGGCTTGAATTAAAATGTGAAGTGAATGCAAGAAATCCATTAAGCCAGATTAGTACTGAACTCTAGTCAAGACCATCACTTGGATCATTAGGTCTGGCTATGGGTAACATCAAAAGTAAAATAAAGTCTGGTTACTCCTTCTTCCACCCACATTAATCCAAATTGCCTGATAAGATTAAAAACAATCCTTTCAGAGGTGGTAGAAGTGGACCTAAGGTGAAAGATTTAAGGCAAGAACCATCACAAGGATGTCTTGACAAGGTAGAGCCAAAAGCCCTAGACGTCTTTGTTGTGAGGGTTGAAAGGAACTGTCCATAGAAACCCACACTGGAGGTGGTCTGGCTCACCAGAGGGCCACAGGGGGAGGGTCACTGGGACCACAGTACAGAGGCAATGCAGTGACTGTTGGGCTAATTAATAACGATGACTGGGAAAGGTCATGAGTAAAGAATTGAAGAAGTGAGGAAACTAATATTTAAACGCCCCACAACGTGTGATGCTTAATTCAGAGAGCAAAGTCCAAGCCTACAAGCAATAGATTTTACATTAAATGAAGTGCAATTGGAATAGGACTCAGTGGGTATTTCATTTTGCCTTGGTCTTAGGTTAAGTAATTAAAACCAGCATCAGGTTCTGCCTGGAAGCTAGGGCAGCTGAGCAACGGCTAATTGTTACAGCAGCAAAATTAGCAGATGATCAAAGAAAATTTCAAAATTTTTTGCCAGAATGAATACGCATGAAATTCTATCCTCTAGTCTAACAAAATGAATACAGGATAGAATTAAATTTAGCTAATTAAATTAAGCATGAATTAACCCAGAGTTTTGATTTAGTAGGCCGTACTAACATGTAGCGGGCACTTGTCATAAAATGCTGGAAGGTATGTGCTGTGAGGACCCCGGCAGGTGCTCTAGTCCTGCCATGAAGCACCTTGCTCTTAATTCCTTGGACATATTGTCCACTCTGCTTAAAACCCCCTTGAGACAGGGACCTCACCCTTCCTGCCCCTGACTTTGAAACGGAGGTGGGAAATAAATGCATTATTCATTTGAGTAGAAAGACTATGATATGTTGTTAAATTCAAGGAAGACATTGGAAAAGGAGAAACTGATGAAGAGAGGATTGCGGGGGGAGTGAGACGAGCCAAGAAAACAGTGTAGCATCACAGCATGAAGAGCACGTGTGACCATACTCACAGCACCGTGGCACTGGAAGGGGCTGAGCAGCGTAGACCTCATGTTTTTGGAAGGGTGGCTTTTCCAGCAGGGATTGACTTCCTTTCCTTTGCTTCCACTGAGGAGGCGGGGTTCATCCCAAAGAGTTCCTTGTAAGAGCCGGATGTCCTGGAGTCTGCTGAGTGACCTGGACCACTGCATGGTCTCCTACACCTCATCTTGTTTCATCAATTCTGCCCCCTCTCTCTTAAATTGTATCTGTTCAGCATGTAGAGAGTAGATATTTAAATTTGGTTTTATAATCAAGGATTACTTAATTAACAATAACCTGCACAAAGCTTAAACATTTAGTTCAATGAGTTTTTCCTTTGTAGGCATTTATGTAATCATCACCCAAAACAAGAGAGGGGACACTTTACCACCCCATAATACTTCCCTAGTCCTCTTTCCAGCTGATCCCCTTGAAAAGGCAAGTACTTTCTGATTTCTGTCACTATAGTTTAGCTTTTTTCTTAGATCTCTTATCAATGGAATCATATAGAACACATTCTTTTGGATCTTTTTAAAAAATAATCTATTCAAGGGTTATTGTGTTTTAATAATCGTTCATGCCTTTTTATTGACAGGTAGCATTTCATTTTATGAACATACCTCAATTTGTCCATCCATTCGCCTGTTGATAGACATCTGAATTGTTTCCAGTTCTGGGCTATTATAATGAACATCATTATGAACCTTCTTGTACAAATCTTTGTGTAGACGCATATTTTCATTTTTCTTGGGTAAATTCCTAGGAGTGGAATTGCTGGGTTACAGAGGAGTTGGTTAATTAATTTTATACAAAACTGCCAAGTTATCTTATGGTCTCACGTGTGGAACATAAGGAAAAACATGGAGGGCATTGTGAGAAGGAAGGGAAAGGGGCACGGGGGGATATCAGAGGGGGAGATGAACCATGAGAGACTGTGGACTCCGAGCAAAACTGAGGGTTTTGGGGGGGTGTGGGGGGTTGGGCGAGCCTGGTGGTGGGTACTGAGGAGGGCACGGATTGCACGGAGCACTGGGTATAGTGCATGAACATTGTAACACTGAAAAAATAAACATATTTGGGAGACAAAAAAATAAAGTACAATTCTACACAGCTACCCAGCAGTATGTGAGAGCTCCAGCTGCTCCACAGCCCCGCCAGCACTGAGCACTGGCAGAACCCTGACTTGAGTCATACCAGTGCACGTGAAGTGGTGTTTACTTCCAATATCAATCTCCCTAGTAAGTGATGGAGCTAAATGCCTTTTCACATGCTTATTGGCCATTTATTTACCCTCTTGTGAAGTGTCTGTTCAAGTCTTTTCCCCACTATTTTAATTGGGGTATTTGTCTTTTTATTATTGATTGTTGGAGCTATTTAAACATTCTGGATCCAAGTCCTTTATTAGATAAAAGTGCTTTGAAAATTTTCTCCCTTTCTGTGGTTGTGTATCTATTTCCCCAATGGTGTCTTTTAAAAGAGCACATTTTTATGAGTCCCTCTTAATCTTTCCTTTTTTGCTTTTTATACATTTTGTTTTATCTAAAAAATCTTGGCCCACCTCAAGGTTGTGAAAAAATTTTGTTTTCCTCTAGAAGATATACGGTTCTAGCTTTCACATTTAGGCCTAGTCATGACCATTATCTGGTATGGAACAATGTGGGGTCAAAAATTCATTCTCCGCCCCCCCAATACAGGTATACAGTTGCTTCACATTTATCAAACACATTTTCCTTTCCACATTGGACTGATTCGATGCCTTTCTCAACAATGAATATAGCCGTCTATGTCTGGAGCTTTCATTCTGCTCCTTTGATGTGTGTTCTATTCACATAATTTTAATATTTGTTTTCCTTATTATTCAGTTGATTTACTTTCTATCTTTCATTTTGACATATTCTTTGACACACACACATCATTTGGTTTTATTTGCTTACTCTCCAGCCATTCTGAGTTTTTTGTTTTTTTTAGATGTCATTGTTTTACTCACACTATTTTGGTCAGAGGCATATTCTGTATCTTTCGAGTCTTTTGATACTTAGATTTGTTTTTATGACCCATCATTTTACTCTATTTTGGTTAATGTACATTTGTACATTAACAAATGTACATTTGTGTTTTAGTTGTTCTAGTAATTGCTAAGAGAGAAATGTTAAAATCTCCAACTAAGACTGTGGATTCGTTTGTTTCTCTCATCTCTTTGGCAATTTTTACTGACATTTTCTCAATCTCTTGTTATTTGTATAACATTCAGGACTGTTCTTGAGTAATTGTGAAATAGCCCTCGTTGTCTTTAGTAATGGTATATGTCTTAAAGTATTTTTTCTGATATTAATGTAATTTTCTTTATGCTTATTTTTGCGTGACACACCTTTCCCACCCATTTACTTTCAACCTGCATATCTACATTCTGACTTCTAGTAAACAACATTGAGTTGGGTATTGGTTTTTCCCCACTAAAATTTGACAATCTCCCTCTTCCAATGCAATATTCTGTCTTCTAACTTTCCATGTAGTTGTCAGTATAGCTGGATTTAAGCTGA
The DNA here is from genome assembly GCA_028646535.1 of Procyon lotor. Taxonomy (NCBI): domain Eukaryota; kingdom Metazoa; phylum Chordata; class Mammalia; order Carnivora; family Procyonidae; genus Procyon; species Procyon lotor. The sequence goes on along the minus strand of CM053610.1, from coordinate 1,818,634 downwards.
CCATTTTGTCAGGTTTTTTTTTTTTCTATTTGTTCCTTGTACTTTTTGTTGTTCTCTTCCTGTTGTTGGGTCAACTGAATATTTTTGCAGTATTACTCCCCCAATCCTTATCAGTTATATCTTTTGTATTTATCTTAGTGGTGGCTCTAGATGTTACAGTATTCATCTTTAAATTACAGACAATTTCAAATACTATTTTACCACTTCACAAACTATATATAATTTCGTCTATTCCCCATAATACTCTGTGTTTTTTTTTTTTTAAAGATTTTTTAATTTATTTGACAGACAGAAACAGAGCAAGAAAGGGAACACAAGCAGAGGGAATGGTAGCAGGAGAAGCAGGCTTCCTGCCAAGCAGGGAGCCCGATGTGGGGCTTGATCCCAGGACTCTGGGATCACGACCTGAGCCGAAGGCAGACGCTTAACGTCTGAGCCACCCAGGCGCCCCAATACTCTGTGCTTTTATTGTCATATATTTTACTTCTGCATATGTTACCAACCTTTCAATACTGTGTTATTTGTGCTTTGAACAGTCAAGAGTCTGGTATCATTTCCCAAAACCCTAAACAATGTTCTCTAGCCTACTTTTGGTAGTGCATATCTGCTGGATATATAGTATTTCAGCTTTTACCTAAAAATATCTTCCATATTTCTTAATTTTTTTTTAAAGATTTTATTTATTTGAGAGAGAGAGAGAGAGAGAGAGAGATCAAGAGAATGAGCAGGGGGAGAGGCAGAGGGAGAGGGAGAAGCAAACTCCCTGCTGAGCAGGAAGCTCAATGCCCTAAGGCAGAAGCTTAACTGACTGAGCCACCCAAGCACCCCTCATATTTCTTAATTTTGAAATGTGGCTCTTCATAGCTTTTGTTGAGATGTCAGTTTCCACTCCAGTATTTCACTGTATACATCTTCTCCCTGTGAATACTTTTAAGACTCTATGTGTTTGATTTCGGCAGCTGGGTTATGATGTGCCCAGATATAATTTTCTTCCTGTTCACACTGCTCAGGATTAGCAGAGATTTCTGGATCTCCAGGTTGATGTCCTTCATCACTTTTAGTCACTGCCAGCTATGATTTCAAATACTTTTCTATTATACCGTCTGGTATTCACTCATAGTTCTAGGACAATCTCCTCCAGTTTTAAAAATTACTCTTTTTTTCATTTTGTGCTTCAGTGTTAATAGTTTATTATATCCTCTCTTCACTGACCCTTTCTTCTGTTGTGTTATCTTTTTAAGCCTGTTGAATCAACTGTTAATATCTTGTATGGTGTTTTTCAGTTACTGCATTTCTAATTGTAACTTAAATTTTTTCATTTTTGCAAAAATTTCCTATTTTTTCATGCATGTTGTTCATTTTATGCTAGATTTAATTTTTTTAATTAAGTAATCTCTGTGCCCAAGGTGGGGCTCAAACTCACGACCCCAAGAACAAGAGTCCCACACACTACCAACTGAGCTAGCCAGACACCTCCATTTTATGTTAGATTTTTGAGCACATTTACCAGAGTTGTATTAAGGTCCATGTCTGCTATGCAACAGTAGGACATTTATGGCTTTGTTTTAATGACTGTTTTCTTTTGTTAATGGGACACCTATTCCTCCTTTTTCTAGGTCTCATAGTTTGTTTTTTTTTTCTTCAAGATTTTACTTATTTATTTGACCAAAAGAGAGAGAGATCACAAGTAGGCAGAGAGGCAGGCAGAAGAGAGAAGGGGAAGCAGGCTCCCTGCCAAGGAGAGAGCCTGATGTGGGGCTCGATCCTAGGACTCTGAGATCATGACCCAAGCCGGAAGCAGAGGCTTTTACCCACCGAGCCCCCCAGGTGCCCCTGGGTCTCACAGTTTTTAGTTATGCTCCAGCTACTGTACATAAAAGAATAGTTGCCATGGAGTAAACAGCATTGTCCCTGAAATCTTTTTGTCAGGATGGTGTGGGGGCGGGGTAGTCTCATATGGGCGGGTCTGGGCTGGGTCTTTGAGAGCTTTCAGCTCATTAGGGATATTCAGTTAGGTTTCATTTGTTCTCATCTCTGTCATGGACCTTTTAAGAACTGTGACACTGTGGCACTTCTATCTTGCTCTCATCATTTATACGGTATCAACTGTCTCTTGTGACTTTCTACATATGTAAACCACTAGATTTCTGTAATCTTTGTTATTATTATAGTGGCAATTTTATCAACTGTAACAGAGTTTTTCATCAATGTTAAGGAATTAAGCTGTAACATAAATAGATGGATAGGCTGCATGTCTCCAGGAAAACTGGGATAGGGCTCGGAAACTGTGGGCTGTGTGGAATACGGTGCTGATTGCTTCTTACTGAACAGAGCAACAATTTATGGCAGGCACTATTGGATGCCAGCTGGTTTCCATATCTACTTAAAAATTTACACTCAACACACGGAATCCCTATCTATCACTCTGCTCTCAACCCGAGCAGTCTGAGGCCAGCTGTGAGTCACACAGCACTATCCAAAAAAACAATCCAGTGAGGCTTTAGTGAGCCCAGGCTCTGGGGAAAAGAGTCTGGGTCTTGCATGGGGGCACAGTGAGGGACTGTCGGGAGCCCCTTGATAGTAGGGATTAAATAGGAAGCCAGAGCCACATGCAGGTCATATGCATTTCAGGGGTATGGGACAACAGACGGGGGGGGGGGTGATAGAGGTGGCCATGAAAATTAGGCTTTTTCTAAGAGTATCTAAGGGGCAAAATCTGTTCAAAAGGCATTTACTAAGCATCTATTACATTTCAGACTATGGGTTAGAACAAATTAATATTAGACCATGTTTATGGAACACCAGTGGTTTCCTCAGGAACTCTGCTAAATGTTTTATGTGCATTATCTCAATGGATCTTCAGCACAACCCCACGAGAGAGGGGCTGCCCTTACGCTTGCTTTATATGCTTAGAGACCTGCATAGGATGAGCAACTTTCTGAAGTTTACAAAGCTAGCAGCATGCAGTAGAGCTAGGGTTTGACTCTAGGCCAACTTCAGAATAATTCTAATTTATGGATGAAGAAATTGAGACACTGTGGCCAGTGCCGTGCGTTAGACCAGGCATTTCATGTGAGCAAAGATGGCATTTGTTCCATTTTATTTCTCTTTATCCCGTGCTTAATATTATGTCTGGCACACTGCAGACTCCCAAAAAACATATGAAGGAAGAATTAATTTATCAATGAATTGTAGGCACCAGGAATACTAGAAGGAGTCCTCACACTTCCGTCCACCCCCTGCCCCCTGTATCATAGGGGAGATGAACAAGAATATCACAAGGACTTCAAAGGATGTGGGAGAAATCCAGGCAGGGTGCACAGTCGCTGTCACATCTTCTTCCCTTTGCTGTCTCTCCCGTGAGACTCAAGTTCCTGATGGTGGGTCTGCATTTATTCATTTTTTAGTCTTATCTGACCTGGAGTAAGAAGCTTAATAGATGATTGAGGATAAGTGTCAAATGGAGGAAGCAGGTGGTGATGTCTGAACAGAGTTTGTTTTGGGATAAATTGGACAGGATTTTGCCTGCTGGTGAAAAGGAAGAATTTTTGCCTAGACTGAGGACTTGGATGTTGCTGAGATCCTAAGCACCAGAGACCACATAGTCTTAGGGAGACTAAGTAAGTCCAAGAGAAGACAAGAAGGGGGAGGGGGGAGGAAGAGAGAAGAGGAGGAGAAAGGGGAGGAGAAGGGGGAGGGATGAAGATGAAGGGATGGAGGCAGAGAGAGCAGCTAGTTATCCAAACCCCTCAACTGGCCAGGTCTGAATACCAGCCCCTTGGGCTTCCCAGTTTAAGTTCATGATTTCCCTATTTTGATTTCTCTAGTTTCAGTTTGGTTCCCATTTAACAACTGAAAGAATTTTGACTAAAATTGATAAGCTTCTGTTCACTGACTGTGTTAACCTATTTTTTGCATCTGTTTAAAGCAAAAGTTGGCAAACTGAAACCAATGTGCCAAATCTGGATCACTGTTTTTGTCCAGCCCAGGAGCTAAGAATAAGAATGGTTACTGCATTTTTAAATGGTTAAAAATTAAAAAGAATATTTCACAATGTAAAAATTATACGGAATTCAGATTTCAGTGTCCTAAATAAAGTTCTACTGGGACACAGCCACGCTCATCCATTTCTACACTGTCTGTGGCTACTTTATACTCCAATGAGGCAGAGTTGAGCAGTTTGACACCATACAGCCCACAAAGCATAAAATATTTACTGTCTGGTCCTTTGCGGAAAATGCTGGCTGGCCCTGGCCTAGAGCACCTAAGGCAAAGAGGGGTCACTAAGGATGTGAGCTGCACTGGGGGAGGAGAGGGGACAGAAGGACCTATGGTTATTCCACGATGGCCCCTCAGCCCACAAGGATTAACCTCAAAGTTTCTCTTTGCCTCATCTTCTTTTGTCTTTTCTCATTTTGACGCCCGTGTGTTCCAGGATCTTTTGGACATTCATGACTGAAAAGAGCACTTGACTGAGGCTCCAAAATTGATCTCGGTCACCTCATTAGTGAAGTGGGTTATTTCATAAAGTGTATTTCATAGGTTGATTCTGGTGATTAAATGGAATCAGGGTACACGCACAGTCTACAGAAATGGTCACAAATGCTTTCTCCACTCTTACGGTGACAAATGAATGAAATAAACTTTGGAAAAGCACTGAGACATACAGCTGAAGAAAAGTAAATTTCAATGTTGCAATAATGACCACATGTTCAGTTAGGCACCAAATGACTCTGGATTCATTATATCCCTCCACCTTGGATTAACTAATTTATTTATTTATTATTTTTAAAGATTTTATTTATTTATTTGACAGAGAGAGAGATCACAAGCAGGCAGAGAGGCAGGCAGAGAGAGGAGGAAGCAGGCTCCCCCCTGAGCAGAGAGCCCGACGTGGGGCTCAATCCCAGGACCCTGAGATCATGACCTGAGCCGAAGGCAGAGGCTTTAACCCACTGAGCCACCCAGGCCCCCTGGATTAACTAATTTTATACTGAAAGCTTAATCTAGTCCCTTTGAAAAATTCAGAATAGTATAAACATATCAACATATGTTTGATATGTTTCATATCAACATATCAGAAGTAAGGCTCCCCTGGCTCTTCTTTACATGTTCCTCCCAAAGGCAGGCATGATTATCATTTCATCAACCTCAGATGGGGTCTCTGCACATCACCAGCGAATATATGTGCTATGTATGAACCTACACCCAGTCCCTTTTATCCATATCCCCGATACTGATGTGAATGTACTACAACACTCGGATCTGTACCTGGCTATGTTTACTTTAAAAACGCGTATTTTCACATTCACCAGAGATGTATTCAAGAATATTTAAAGCAGTAGTATTTGTAATAGCAAAAAATTGGAAAGAACCCAGATACCCATCGGCAGGAGAATGAGTAAATAAATTGTGGTGTACTTATACAACAGAATATTTTCCATTAATGAGCATCCACACACTACAGCTGTAAGTAAGAATGTAGACAAACCTCACAGACGCTCTCCTCAAGGAAAGAATCCAGACGTGAAAGGGTAGGTGGTTTGGGCACTAACCCTTGACGTCATGAGTTAGGGTGGTGGCCCCTGGGTGTGAAGGAGACGGGGAGAGCAGGAGGGGGTCTGGGGGACTGCAGTGTTCTGACACTTGATGTGGGTGTTGGGTACCCATGTGTGTGCACTTTGTGAAAATTCATCATCACTTATGGTTTTGTGCACATTTCTGTAAGTATGATTTTCTTAAATGAAACTCAGAAGTTTAAAAAAGCACATATCTTGGAAATTGAATTCAGACCATATGGATTTACTTCCTTCTCCTTCCTAGCTGTGGAGACCTGCACTGGACAGATGGCCGACACTTCCCTCTCGTCCCTGCCCCTCCGATGCACAGTGAGGTGGTTTCCGGCTATTTGCTGCCGGATGCTATTTTCTAATCACCCTTCCGAACAGAAGCAGGCTGTCTTGGGCACAGACTCAGTTCTGCCCTGGAGATACCAAGAGGAAGGACGGCCTGTTTCAGGCTACTGCGCAGGTGGGTAGGGCCCTGACCCATCCTGAAGCAGCACAGGCATCCTGTGGGCAAACACCGCCTGCACAGTTGCCTCGCTGCTAATGGGTATTCCCAAGGCAAGGAGCTGTTATTTGCATTTTCTCCTTGTCATGAATGGCCAAGTGTTCTGAATATTAATGAAACCATTCACAGACTCCTTTGCAGGCTTAAAATATTCAGCATCAAACATACTGTTTTGTTCCCATTTCAACCAAGTTTAATTTCTCCTAACCAGCTTTGTTTTTGTAAAGCAAAATTAATGTACAATTTCAGTGTTTAAATCTCAATTCTCAGCAATTCACGACAGATTACAAGTGACGATGATTTGTCCGTTAACACCTAATGGGTTGAAATAATTTATTGCGCAAACATTTCCAGGAAAACGATGCCGCTTGAGCAAAAGCAAATCAGGAAATGTTACTTGTTTATCTAATAAACTACCCCAGGGTGAGCGAGTACATTAGCATTGCACAAACTTTGTGACTTATTCATCATCACTATTTATTATTAAAACTTTATCTGTTTCAACTTAGTGAATGACTGCCTTGGGATACACTGCTTGCAGCAACAACAAGAAAATAAAGTTTAGGCAATTTGCATAATACTGTACAAAGAATATTAGCTTAGAACAATATGAATCCCTGGATCATTTGCAGCCCTTTGGTGTTTAATGTTGGTAAATATTTAAATAACAGCAAGCCCGTATAATTATAAAGATTTCTCTTTCTAATCTGCTCAGGATGCACAGCTGCTGTATATCACCGCGATCCCATGGTTTGGCCGGGAGAATGTTAGGGGTGATGCAGAGGCACTTGTTGCTTTTGTTGGCAACGAGGAAGGAGACCCAGAAGCACAGGCTCAGGAGGGGAGTCTGAGACAAGGTGCTCAAGCTGCTCGTTCTTTTTCACCCTTTACAGGGCCATCTCTGTTTCACACAAATTGGGTCTTGCTTAGAATAGGCCTGGATTCTCCCTCAGGAGGAGGTCTCTTTGCATATTAAGAAGATATGATTCACACCTCAGGATCTTTGCACATGCTGTGTTCTCTCTTTGCACTCTTCCTCAGTCACATCACCTGCCTGTCCCTAGTTAGAGCTTACTCATTGTTTTGGCCTCAGTATAAACCTCCATATCCTTCCTGACCCCCACCTCTCTAGCTGGGTCTTCCACCACGTACTTTCATGATGCCTGGCACTTCTCCTTCCAGTCCTACTTATTCAAATGTCTTTCTTCTCCTCTGGACTCTGGGCCAAAGGAGGGGAGGAATATGTCCGCGATGGACAGTGCTGCATCCAAGGCATGCAGACAGTAAAAGCTGAATTACATTTCTGTTGCAAACTGAACAAATGAACACCTTCAGTCATCCATTTAAAGAAATGTCTACATAATCAATAATCATGCCATATTACTTTTCAAATTAGACAAATTAACAAGTGAATTACAACCCCTAGCGTTGGTGAGAATTTAGGGATGTGAGAACTCTCAAACACTTTAGGAGAATGATTCCACAGAATGAAGCAAAAGCCTTCAAGTGATTAGTTTATTTTTTGGCTTGGTGAATACATTCACGGGAATTTATGCTAAAGCAGTAATTTGGGAATATGTGAACACATTTGGTTCTAAGATATTCATCACAGTGTTGTTTAAAATTGTGAAAAACTGTTAGCCCCTTAAATGGTCAACAACAGAGGATTACCTGAGAGAGCTACAATTCACATAAATGATGGGATACTATGAAGGTACTAAAACAGTAATTTAGAAATGTTTTCATGACATGGGAAGGAGTTTACAATCTATTCTGGAGGGAATAAAACAAATACAAGGCCTTATGCAACCACAGTTCCATTTTTGCAATAACATTCATGTACAGAAATGACAAGAGTCATATATGTTAAAATATTAAAGAAATTATTACCTGTGGTGTGGTGAGATTTTGATTTTAAGGTAACCTTTCCTCAAAATCAAAAGCAAAATGAAAGAAATGAATGTATGCACTAAGTCACTGGTTTAAGCCATGCAGAGAGGAATTAATTTAAGTGAATATAAAAAAATAGTCTGTATTTGGCTGTACATCTTAGTGGAATATATGTTAAGGACAAAAAGAACATCGAATAAATTTTCTTTCCTTTTCAGTAATTATATTGTTAATTATTATATTGGCATTTCCATTTGGAAGCTACTTAAGTAAATTATATAAAGACACAGGGAATTATATTAATGTCATCAGTAAATAAGATACTCAGCTTAACAAGTGGAAAAATATAAAAGAATTTAAATAAAAACCAGCAACTCTAAATTTGAACTGGAAATATCAGTATAGCCTCCTGATGCATGTTTTCTCTCTCTTTTTAAAAGATTTTATTTATTCATTTGAGAGACAGAGATAGGGACATAGATAACAATTTGAGAGAGAGAGAGAGAGAGAGAGAGAGATAGCAACATAGATAGCTAGAGACAGCAGAAACAAGGAAGAGAGAAAGAAGCAGGTTCCCTGGAACTCAGGACCCTGGGACCATGACCTGAGCTGAAGACAGAAGCTTAACCAATTGAGCCATCCAGGTGCCCCTGATGCATCTTCTCTTAAAACACACATTTCCTACCTCTGTCCACTGAACAAGCCCAGAAAACCAGGAGCAGTCTAGCAGTGGGTGCTCCTAGCATCCATACTGTGATCACTAAACAAGATTTTCTATGGAAACAAGCCAGAGCTCCTTAGAGAAATGGCTGATACCAGAACTGGGGCAGGAAATGTGTAAGAAGATACTGGATCATCTTATCTTACCAAAGGAAATGAGGAAAAAAGCCTCCTGGGTCACGTCAGAGGACTTGATGGCCTGCTTAAAGAGACTCCCCAGCCAGAGAGGGCTCAACAATGGATTGAAAGACATCAGCTCTGTTAAAACCATGCACAGAAGATGTAACAACAGCAACTGTTTTCTTCTGAAGGATAGAAGGGAACCAGCTCACTATACTGAAAGCCAGCAAATAAAAGGAAAGAATCCAGCATTTTCCTGCCTTTATGTTATACTGTACCTCAGAGTAACCAAATGGTTTACTTGAGGAGATTTCTCTTTATATGGAAGAATTCCCACTCAATAATGATGACAGGATGCTAGAATCAGAGTGTCCCAATTTTTCACCCTCAAATGCAATCACTGGACCATGCAATCACCTGCAATGACCACTGGCATCACAAGAAGAGAAACCACTGGATGTCTTACACCCCTTGATGGAGATAGATGACACCACTTACGGAGTTTTCTTACCAAAATACTGAACCCGTAGAAATACACATGAGATGGCACCACAGGGATGCAATTCGCAAAATTTAGAATATAGGAAACTCTGACATCATCAATAAAGAAATTAAAGAAAGGATGGAGAACCTATAGACAAAGAGATTTAAGAGGTATTAGCTAACTGCAAGGGGTGGGTTTGTTTGGACCCTAATTTGAGAATAAGGCAATTTTAGAAAGAAAAAGAAGCCATCTGGGAAGTTTTAATAATCACTAGATATTTAAAGATATTAAGAAGTTATTGTTATCTGTTATATGTGATGATGGTATTGTGACTATTTTTAAAAATGTTTATCTTTTGGAGATATATGCTAAATTATTTCTGGAAAGAATGAGCTCACCAGAACGCATAACAGATGTAGGCTTTTCTGCACTTTCACTAATTTTTTTTAGATTCTTGGGACCTTTTCGTTCTGAAGACTCAACATGAGACTTACATTTTCGATGCTCAGAAATGGTCTATTATTTTATTGATTCTTGCTATACCTCCATTTATTCTGTTTTTGAATTCTATAATTCTCTTGGGTATATAAGGTAACCTAGCCCAAGTCTATGTTTCTCTTTTCTTCTCTAAATTCATCATTCCAAGATAATTTTATTACTTTGAATTAAGTGACATTGATCCAAAGCAGCTCCCATCTAATATGGGATATGCCAGCAACTAGATAGTACATCAGCTACATAATTCTAAAATGGAAAAGACTCTTCAAACATGAAAAAAAAAAAGTTATATTTTATGCTATTATATAGAAGCAGCCTGAGCAAGGAGCTTCAGGATCACTAGGAAAAATATTAAGTATTTGAATCAATTATACAAAGGTAACAAAAAATAATTCTATTTCTTGGGTCAACTACTAATTGTGCTGTAATGTTCTCAACACGTTCAACTGTCATTGCTGGGAAATACTAATGGAATGCTTTAGAATGGGAAACCTGGGAGAACTATTGGTTAATGAAGACACAAATCCCCATGTGTACCTAAATGTATGAGATAGGGCCAAGCTAATTTTAGAGTAAAGATGATCGTTTCAGAACACTACAGATAAATACCTCCATAGTGTCTATAACTGTAAAGACAGATTAAATTGAATTTGTTAAAAAGGATTGCACTGAAACAGCCCAAACCATATCTCTCATCTAATTAACTTGTTTACAAAGCTTAATTGATTTTTTTCCCTAAAAGGTCTTTCTGTGGACTTCCCTACAGATACTGTTGTTCTTTTTTTTTTTTTTTAAAGATTTTATTTCTTTATTTGACAGAGAGAGAGATCACAAGTAGGCAGAGGCAGAGCGCCAGGCAGAGGGAGAGGAGGAAGCAGGATCCCCGCTGAGCAGAGAGCCCAATGAGGGGCTCGATCCCAGGACCCTGAGATCATGACCTGAGCCGAAGGCAGAGGCTTTAACCCACTGAGCCCCCCAGGCGCCCCAGATACTGTTGTTCTTAAAAGTCTTCCAGGTAGCTGTTACTGAAATCCAGTCCAAAAAATTGGTTCATTTTCCTTTTAAAAGGGAATATATTTTCTCAGTGCCCGGAAAAACCAAAGACCAGCTTCTTAGGCAGTGTTGAGCAGATACACAGGGATGTCTTTGGGACTCTGTCCCTCTAGTCTCTTGGTTCTGTTTTCTGTGCCAACTTCATTCCCTGCAGACTCTTTCCATCTGGTGGCACAGGAGGTCACCAGTAGCTTCACACCTTACCCCACTGAAAGGGCACTAGCTTTTTGTTTGCCTTGCTTCTGTCACATTCGTATCCCTAAATACATCACTTGGCCAGGAGTATGTTGTCCCTTTGTCAACTTTGGGTCCTCCGCATACCTCCGGACCTGTATTATGGGTTCAACCCATAAACAGTGGAGGGTGATTCTTTGAAGGAACCTCATGCCTTGCTACTTGGAAAGGGGAAATGCACGCCAGGCAGGCAAATGCCACATCAGACATCTACTGCAGAATGTTTAGTAATTTTATATATACAAAATCACTACATGATATTGATGGGGGAAACAAAGAGAGAAGAAAAATTATTTGATTTCCTTTTTACCACTGACAAGTCCTGGAAACAGGCAGAGTGACATTCCTCTAAGGAATTAACTGATTAACTGCCTGGAAGTTAATACTTTGCTAAGGGCAAAACACAACCTTAGCCTGACCCCAGGATCCTGTAAGTCTGCTTTAACATACAAAAATTCCTTTAGAAATTCCACTTATCTCTAAATCTCCCAAGATTGTGTTGGCAATCATTCCCCAAACATATGGCCCACCAATACACATCTGAAGGGTCTCCAACAAAGGTTTTTTTTAGATGATAATAGATGACCTTTTCCCAACAATAGCTAGCCCCCCCACCCCCCAAAGTCCTGGTAACCTTGTTTCCAAAATTCTATAGAGATGTATGCTATCCCTAACCCTCTCCCAACTTTAAAGTATAGAATGGGCCACTCCTCCTCATGACCCCAGTACAGCTCTTTCTGCTCACAGACATTTAACAATGAATGTGCCTTGGTGAGATACAGTGGTTTATAATTATAAATATATATGGCTTTTCTGGCCCAGAGTTCCTAAAACTCATGGAATTTCCTAAGCATTGAAAGCCATTGATGTCTTCTGTTATTTTCAATGAGGTGGCTTTTGCACCTAAGAAGGGAGGGGCTGGTTGCCAGGGGAACCAACACAGTGATTCCAGTTTTGGAATTGTTCAGCCTTACCCTCTGATCTCTGGGGAGGGGGACGGGAGTGGAAGGTGAATCAATCACCACTGGCCAAAGAGTTAATGAATCGTGTTTGTGGCATGAGGCCTCCCTAAAAACCCAAAGGACAGGCTTGGAGATCTTCCCGTTGGTAAACAGGTGGAGCTAGAGTGTGCTGTGCCCTGGTCAGTAGGGAAGCTCCACACCCTGTCCCACACACCTCGCCCTGTGCAGCTCATTGGTCAGTAGGGAAGCTCCACACCCTGTCCCACACACCTCGCCCTATGCAGCTCATTGGTCAGGCTGTTCACTCACATACTCTGATACTTTTTGCAATAAACCAGTAATTTAGTAAGTAAAATGTTTCTGAGTTTTGTGAGCTGCTGTAGCAAATCACTGAAGCCCCAGGAGGGTGTTGTTGGAACCTCTAGTTTGGAGTCCACCCAGTTTGGTCAAGTTTAACAACCTGGGCTTGTGACTGGCGTCTGAAGTCAGGGAGGGGAGGGTGTCACACAGGACAGTCCTTCACCTGGGGAACATAATGCTGTCTCCCAGTAGATGCTGTCAGAATTGAGTTGAATGATAGGACAGGTGTTTTGGGGGAAACTCCCCCAACAGTGACACTGGAAATTGGTCTCAGAATTGGGGGTACAAATATATGGCTCCTGCTATCTTATACATTATGATCTGCTTATAATAGGCGACTCATCAGAATAATTCAAATAAACAAAGGGGAACTTTATGTGTTTAAATAAAAGTTTTATTCCTAGATCCACTGATAGAGTGACTAGGATAAAAATATTTGATTTTAAGACTTTTGCCCTAAAGCGCCTTAGTTCTAGAAAGCAAAGGTATAAACCTCTGAAATGGGTGAATTTATTTCGCTTGATGTTATATAGCATCAGGACAGTCTTTAATTGATGGCTGTTTCTTTCTACTTGACTAGAAACGGAGGTTTGCTGATGCTTCTGCATATCTTAAATGATTTCCATTTGGTAGCTGGGTTGCTTATGTACAGAAATACATATTCAATTGGGTGGAGAAATACCAGACCATGGTTGTTCAAAACCCTGGGGATATGGCTTATGCTTGTTAGCACTTAGCTGTCTCTGCTTCTTTTTCTTTTTTTTTTTTTTTAAAGATTTTTATTTATTTGTTTGACAGACAGAGAGAGATCACAAGTAAGCAGAGAGGCAGGCAGAGAGAGAGGGGGAAGCAGGCTTCCCGCTGAGCAGAGAGCCTGATGCGGGCCTCGATCCCAGGACCCTGAGATCATGACCTGAGCTGAAGGCAGAGGCTTTAACCCACTGAGCCACCCAGGGGCCTGCTGTCTCTGCTTCTTATACACAAAGTTCACTGCCAACCTTCGATATAGAAATCAGCATGAAAATATTTACATGACTGTAAAGACCATTGTTTTAACATCTATGGCTGGTGCAGGGAAATCACTCATGTAATGGATCAGAAGACCTGGGCCAATTTAAGTTTCTTTATAATGCCATTCTAATGAGTATTCCAACCACAGTGGATGATAACAAATTAATGTAAACATGGTCTTCCTTCTTGTTATTTACTCCCTTAAATCTCAGTGGGAAATTTTAGAATTGGTCCCTGTTGCTATCACATCAGGTACACAGATTTCTTTATGTGTGGGGTGAGGTGGGGACCTGACGCATGGGCATTTAAGCCCAGCTCAACTAATGCAGATTTCTAAATGTGTGTTTACCAAAACTAAGACAAACTGCACTCCAGGAAGAGAGTTTCAAGCAAGTGGTTTCAGTACCAATCATTAGTTGCATCAGTACCAGAGGAAACTCTGTGATCAAGGAAGTCTGGGGTCTTATCCAGTTCTCGAGGCTTTCAAAATATTGAAAAATAAGGGAACTTGATTCAAGATTATAAAAATTGGAATATATTGTAAATATTTGCATTGAACAATGCTTTTTTTCAAAGCAAAGTGCAATGACTATACATGACCTTCCTTGATGATACAACTTAGCAACTACTGGCTGGACATTTGTGAATGTGAGGCTGATACCCTGAGAAGCAGGAGCAGAGAGAGAGGGGAGCTGGGGCTTGAGTCCCTAACTGAGCCACTGAGTCACAGTGGCTCTGAGACCCGAAATCTGGTCAAGGCCATGCTGCCGACTCTATATAGTTGAGCCAATAGATTCCTTTATTTTCTAAGTCAGTGCAAGTTGGGTGTTGGCTTGCAGCTGAAATTCTCCTCACCTATATAGACCCTGGTCAGCCCATTGCCCCTACGCTTTACCATTCAGCTCATACACAATGCTAAGATTATCTTTATTTAATTGAGAAATTAATTATAGGTGGAGGTCTGTTGTATAGTATGTGGTTATTTTGTTCTCTGTAACAGTAAACACATTTGACAAGTCCTCTTACTGACTTGACTCAAGGGATGGATTGCTGATATGACATAATTTCAGCTATTAGCTGTCAATCCTTTCATCCTTAAAGAGACTGTTTTCTCTCTTCTTTACATTGATTTGACAATTTATACAGCTTGAAATGTTTTCACATGCATTATCTCATCTGATCATAAAACCATGCTTAGGGCTTATACAATAGGTATTTCCTGCCTTTTCAGAGAAGGAAGCTGAGACAACCTGCCCTAGGCCAGTGTGAAAATAAGGTCCCAGGCTCCCCAGGAAGCCTGTGTGCTCTCCATGGTTCCTCATGGGTTGACCAATCCAATTAGGATCCATGCATTGGCTATAAGCAACAAACACAGTGACTCGGGCCAATCTAAAGAAGGACATTTTTGAGCCTATGCAATAGAAATCCAGAGGCAAAATCGGGTGTGGGCATGGACATCAGGAGCCTTTATCTGCATTCCTCTGGGCTCCCTTCCTTTCTGGGTATAGGCTTCACCCTCAACTTGGACAGTGGCATGGCTAGAGCTGCTCAAGCATGACACACGGACACAAAAATGTTTCCAAGAAGAGGAACCTCTTCCCCCTTTACTTGGGAGCTTGGAAAGCTTTCCTACAAATACTCCCAGTAAACATTTCCATTCTGTCTAGCACTGGGTCCATGCTCACCCCTCAACCAGCCCTTGGAAGGGGAAGGGGTGTCCATGATCTGCTTAGAAAAATCAGTGGACCACAACTAAATGTTAGATAGTGAGCCACAGTAACTACCACTGAATTGATGTAAAATAAAACAATTTAGGAGCCCCCGTGGCTCAGTTGGTCAAGTGGCCAGCTCTTGATTTCCACTCAGGTCATGATCTCAGGATGGTGAGATAGAGCCCTGAGTTGGGCTCTGTACTCAGTGCAGAGTCTGCTTGAGATTCTCTCCCTTTCCCTGTGCCCTCTTGCACTCTGCACGCACTCACTCTTAATTGGCCTGGGGTCTAGTGGGTTGTTGCTCTCATGGTTCCCCCATTTGGTCATGCCTCCTTGTACCCACGCATGTGGGTAGTCCCATTCCAAACTGACTCAGAGCTTGGCTACAAGACTTGTTTTGATCAAGGAGAAAACAGTGAATGCTCCACAAGGTGCTTGGCTTCTTGTTGCTCTTGGGACCTGTGATGGACTAAACTTTTCCCTCCCCAAATTCATAGGCTAAAGCTCTAATCCCCAGTGTGACTTGACTATATTTGGAGATGAGGCCTTTAAGTAGGTACTTCAGGCTAAATGAAGTCATAGGGTGGGGTTCTGATCCAATAGGGCTGGTGTGTTCAGAAGAAGAGGAGATATCAGAGAGAGGACACAGCAGGAATGCAGCCCTCTACAAGCCAGGACTCGGGGTCTCACCAGAAAGCAACCTTGCCAGAACCTTGATCTGGGACTTCTAGCCTTCAGAACATGAGAGAATGTTTCTGTTGTTCAAGTCACCCAGTTTGCGGTATTTTGTTATAGCAAACAGAGGACACTAATACAAGAACCCCCTAACAGTCACTACAGGAACAAGCCCGAGCTAGTCTTCTGCACAAAGAAAGACACAGAAGCTGGTGACTTTCATTTCCTTAACTTGTAGCCAGCCAGCCTGCAGGCATGTGAGTTAGGCCACTGACCACCAGTTGACCACAGATGCATGAAGGAGTCCAGCAGGTGTGACCAATACAAGAGCTATGTAGCTGAGTCCAAGTCAATTGCTGACCCACAGAATCAAGATCCAAACAGATGGATGTTTTAAGCTATTGAGTTTTGGGAAGGTTTTGTTACACGGCAACAGATAGCTGGTCCATGTAGGAAATAGGGAGTTTTCAGTCACACACTTTAATGCTCCACGGGAGGACTTGATTACACATGCTCTTGCTAGTCTGGTTTGGAATACAATTTATTTATCCACCTTACAGGTCAGAGCCTATTTGTAGGGATCAGGCAAAGCAAATGAGCAGGGAAGATTGGATACAAAAATAATCACAAAGCTTGAGTTTTATTTTTCATTTTTGGATAAAGATATAGATTCAAAAATATTCTCTACCATAAGAAAACAGTGTAGGTGGGATGCTTAATACTAACTGCATGCACAGTCTCAGTGCCAGGAACACTCTAGGGAATGGTGAGGACTAGGGAAGCAGAGTAGGCACACCCTACTGACAAGGATGGTTACTATTCAGCTCAGGACTTGTTGCCATGTGGGCATCTGGGCTCACTGTTTTGTTACTAGAACTTCCAAGTTTTCAAAAGAAACCAGAAATCTGAACTTTTATATAAAATCTCCTAATTTTAAAACATTGAATTAAAAATAAAACACTGTACGAGTGAAACAAAGCTCATGTTAGCCTGGACTGTCTCTTTAGACTGGTTTACACACACCGGCTAACACAAAAGTTAGAAATCAGAAAAATACAAGGATGTCACGACCCTGGTTTGCCAACACTTTTACTTTCCCCTTGTTTGGGACTTGCATGTGTGCAGCAGACACATGTAAATGCAATGTTTGTAGCAAAGGTGGTCCTGAATCCAAAATATAATGGAAAACGAAACAATGAAAAAGTTACAGTCTGTGATTGCAGCTCTTTCTGCTCAGAGAAAACAAACAAAACCCAAAACCTAACATAGGCAAACCCTGTACAGAAAGAATTTCAAATTCAGAAAACAAATAAATGAGGGTTTGATCCTCTGCATTTAAAAATAATCCTCAGCCAGATGGTGAATTTTGTAAAATATTTATCTTTGTTATTCTTGGAAGCTGGAAGCATCTAATCCAGGTTAGGTTAACAAATTAATGACTATTCCAAATGGGTTTATAGGTGATTAACATAAGGGATGAGTATCTGGAGGTGGGCTAAGTATGGCTTACGAGTTAGCAGATCTCAGTAGTCTGCAGTTGGAAGACCTGGCTTTTTTCCCACCTGCTCCTCCATTTTGAAAAGGTAGTTACCTAACTTCTCCGTTTCTCCATTCCTCATGTGTAAAATGAAGATAGTAAAAAATACCTACCTGATGGTGTTATGAAGATAAAATGAAAAGCTGCTTGTAAACTGCACAGCACAGCCTGAAATACAACATGGGTTCCCTGGATGTTGTTACTGAGCTTGATGGCCTAGTTAGTCTTAAACAGTGGATTACCACGTGAGTTGAAAGGAAGAGGAAGCATATTTAACTCCTCAGGGATACAACTTTTGAATAAAGCAGTATGAATCTGGACTAGATTAAGTAAAAGCGTGCTTTATATGGACGCTGAGAGCATCAGCTCAGGTCACATCTTGGGCAGAGGCCTAAGGAATCTGGAAGGAAACCCACCGCTGTTTCCAAAGCATTTTCTACAGCACCGAGGCCCAGATGCTTCCCCGGGGAATGATTCTTTGCTATAGAATTGGCCATTTTCGGCAGCACACACTGATGTTGTAATGAGGGGGATAAAGCATGTGAGTCCACAGCGGCTGTTGATGGAGTACTCGGTATATTCTAGTTGTTCTTGAACGAGCAAAGAGAAATTGCATTCCCAAGCCGGTAGAAGCTTGTGGCTTTGCATTTTCTGCCTCTTCTTGCGTATTGTTGCTTTCCTTTTCACTGTGCCCTAATAAGGAATGTTCTCTCTAGAGCAAAATAGAAGCCAATCTTCAGCATTTCTGAAGGAAGAGCTATTGTAGTTGGAAATTACTGAATAATTCTCAGAGTATTATTTTGTCATTATAACTATGCTTTTACTATCATGTTCCTGATGTTGGCTGGGACCTCGCAGTCCTCTGAGATGTGGGCAAGGTCAGTGCTGGCCCCCATGGCATTCTCTGCAAAAGGAAAAACCCCTCCTGTCCCCCAGCCGGTGGAGCAAGTGGTGAGTGGGTGGGTCAGTGGTGGGCGATGGGGGGGTTTATCGGGTGCTTTGCCTCCTGGCTAGCAGTTTTAGCGAATATGGGCCGTTCTGCTCCATGCTGACCCAGACGGAAAAAACAAACTTCTTGATCCGTTCCAAAAATTGATCTTATCCACATACAGCAAAGGTGAATACAGCAAACTACTTTAAAAAAAAAATTTTTTTTTTTTTTTAAGCTAGAGTTAAGAGTGGGGACAATGGGTAAGAAAGACCTTTGCACTGGAATGAGGTAAAGAATTACAAATAACTTCCAGGGGACTAGACAGACGACCATAGCCCTTGGACCACCCACTGCCTGCTCCAGGGGTCACCGGGGGGTTTCCCTGACACTCTCTGTATTTCTTGCCCCGCCCCTAGATTTGTGCTGGGACTCCTCCCCCCGCCCAACACCTGCCTTCCCCGCGGAGCTGCCCTGAGACCCCCAGCTGGCCCACCCCGAGCCAGCGGGCAGGCAGGCACCCCTCCTTCCTTGGCACGCACCCCGTAAAGGGCAGCCGGAGTCCGGAGAGTCCTCTTCGACTTGGGCTGCGGTTTCGGGGAGGGCAGCGAGCCCCCTGGTTGACACGAGTTGCTCGCGGTAACCCGGGGAGCCCACCGCGCCGTCCAGACTGCCCTGGCCGGACTGACCCATCACCCGGCCACCCCGTGTCCTCGCTCAGTCGCCGCGTCCTCGCGCTCCACCCAAGCGAGGCCACCCGCGCAGCCGACGTCCGTGCAGCCGCGCCGTCGAAGCGTAAAAGCGAAAAGGCGAACGCAATGCGGACAAGATACTTTAACCCACACGTCATCAGTGTCAACAGAACTCACGGAGACAGCTTACGGTCGGCCGTCGGTCGTCGGTCCTCGGCCGTCGGTCGCTCCCGACAGTCCCGAAGCGGGTATCCGCCCGCAGCACGCGCCGCTCTGGGTCTGCCGGTCCCCGGGCAGCACACGGAGGGCCGGGGGCGGGCGCCAGGCCGCCGCGGTGGGAGTCGCGCGAGGCCCGAGGCTCCCTGCGGGTCCACAGCCCGCCCCCGGGTTTCCCGGGCCTCCTGCTCCAGCCTCGGAGGCCGAAGGCTAGGCCACCCCACAGCCCTACCGTGGGCCCACCAGTCCTGACAGCAGCGCCACGCGCAGGCGCGGAGAGTCTACTCGGGCAGAGCTGGGTCACGTGTCCCGAAATGAGCTGAGCTCATTGGCTCATCCGAGCTCCATCCCGGGGCTGGGGCGGAGCTTGTGGGCACGCGACTTCAGGAGTTCTCGCGGGAAGTTGCAGACAGGTGCACTTGGAGGGCCTGGGAGACCCCGACGGGGAGGCCAGTCGCTTGGGTTGGTGACAAGGTAAATAAGCAAGGGGACTTCCTTGTGAGGGCCGGCGTGGGCGGCCGGGAGACGAGGACGTCCTGCCCCTGCCGGTGGAACCTCGAGTTTACAGAGAGGCCTCAGCGAAGCTCAGTCCCTGCGGGGCCCACGTGGTTTCAGGGCCGCACGTGTCCAGGCTGAGTCCTTGGAAAGGCGCCCGGGGTGGGAAGGGTGGGCAGAGCCATCTCCCAGGGACGGAGGTGGGGGGCACGAGGGGCCTCCGTTTCCCTGGGCAGGCCTGGGGGTCAGCCGGTGGGCGCTGCACCTAGGTGACCTCCTCCAGGACTGCGTGTGGGGGCTGGGCTACAGACGGACCTCGGGGTCCCCCAGAGAGAGGGGTGGTAAGTGTGGCAGGCCCGCCCCACAGGCAGGCTGCCAAGGCTTCAGCGAGCGTTTGTATCTCATCTCTTGGGCTTTGTTTTGGTTACCCATCCTCCTCTTTCACACAGTTGAGTGTTTTAATTGCCCATTATAAAGTTGCTATGACCACTCTGCCAAGAACATTTCTTAATTCAGATAATTTTTCTTTTAAAGTGTCTGCATTGTCATTGTTCTTGTACGTATTCCTTTCAATTCTTGACTCCACCGTGTCTTCCTATGTGAATGCTTCCAGATGAGATTCTGTGTTTTCCAAAATCACAGTTGTCTGCTTTATAAACTCATGCATCATTTGCAATATTTTCACGTTTCCTTCGAAACCAATTTGTCTTATCCTTTTAGATGCTGCCAACATCTGCCTCTCAAGGAAGGAACTGGCTGATGAAGACTTGGTGCAGTGGGCAAGGGCATGAGCTGGAAGTAAGTGGGCTGGGTTGCTTGAAAGGGGCTAATATTCTCCCAGTCGCCTGTAGGCTAATGTCTTTATGTCACACTAACTCTCCCCTACACAACCTTGTAACTGGGGACTGAGTTAATGTATACTCAGCTAACAAGATCCTCTTGTATTCAGTTTGAAGTCTATTGCTGTAGAGAATCCCTAGATTTTCCACTGGAGGATCATCTTCCTACCCTTTAGCCTCATGCTGTGTTTTTGATTAGTGGTGTACATATGTGTGAAGGGGACAGTTGTCACTGAAATTACAGACAGCTGAATGGCGATTTGAATTGCATGAGCATTAAGGTCTTCCTTGAGAGCGATATGCAAAACCCGTGGTTAGAATGATTTTATTCAAGCATCAGGAAGTATAGATAAATCCCCTTGACATCAACACAGCAGGGGACACTCTGAGAACCTAATTCTAATGAATATACATTTTGGCTTTTCGACTGCAAGGGAAGTAGGGCAGAGGATTTATTTAGATCTTCTTAATTAATAGCCCAGTATATTAGTCAGGGCCATTGCAGGGCTATTCTGTTTCTTCAGAGAAAAAGAACCAATAGGAGATACAGATGTACATATGTGTACCTATACTCACATACCCATACACGCATAATATACTTAACATCAGTCTTTTTATATATGTCTCTGTATTTGTGCATATATATATGCACACACATACACACACAGATTCACTGTTAAGAATTCACTCATGTGATTAACAAGTCCCTCAGTCTGCCATCAGCAAGGTGGAGATCCAGGGAAGTGGTGCGGTTTGGTCTGGGTCTGAGGGTCTGAGAACCAGGAACACCGTTGTCCCAAGGCCGGAGGAGGTGGATGTCTCACTTCAAGCAGACAGACTGAAATTACCCTTCTTCTGCCCTCTCGTTCCATTCTGCCCCCCAGTAGATTGGACGATGCCCGCCTGCACTGGCGAAGTCATCTTGACTCAGCCGACTGATTCCCATATAAATCTCTTCATACGCACACAGACACATCAGTTTTATAATCACGAAGAGGAGGGTAGGAAGGGTTGCATTTTCTGCTCCGTGAAAAAATCGCTTTCTCATGGAAAGCCAGGCATAAAAACACATCTTGGCAGGGGCACTGGGATTGTTTGTGTTCTGGGTGGAGTCACATCTACAAGGTCTTCAGATTCGACCAGAGCCTTATCTGTAATGAAATGGGACATTTCTTTCTACTTAGTTCATTATCTTTGGCAGCATTTGACTATTTGGAAGGTCACTCCACTGATATGTTGAGATCTGCCTGTAGGGAATACAGGGAGGAGACTGGGCCGGTCTCAGTCCCGCTGGCCCTGGAGAGGGCTTTGTGCAGGTAGTTGAGGTGTTACCAAGAAGAAATCTCCAAAGGACTGACATGGCAAACGTGGTTGGCTAAGGAGATCTCACCAAGCTCTCTGCTGACCAATTAAGAGAACGTGCTTAGTGATATCAAATGGAATCCTATGAAGTCACCATTTATAGGTGGGGTCGTAGGTCAAAAACAGGGTTGGACCAGCACTTTCCTCAGATTCAACTAATACTTTGTAGGCATGTGATGTGGCCACACTTATTCCCAGCGTCCCGCATGGTGTCTCCCGCATGTCAGCTGGTGGGACGGTGGCACTCCCTGTGTGCTCGTGCTTACTACTACCCATGCTGTCTCGCTGTGATGTAGACAGGGTTTGTGTACACAAATGCAGGCCTATGAGAAATGACATCTTTTAAAAATCTCTTTAAACAGAATTAAGTGAGTCTGAGACAATGTTTTGGTGGGCTCAAGGGAAATTCAGTCACAGACAGTTTGGGACCCTGTCACTCTCCTTTTGGGGCACAAAACTTATGGAGGTTTAGGGGAAATCAGAGGCAGCCCTTTCTCTTTGATCTGTGGGCTCATTGGCTGATACTCTTGTTCACGACCTCTTGTTATCCCTGGAGAACAAACCCAGAAAGGCACAGGTTTCCAGCAGCTCCTATTGTGTCTTCTTTTACAAACTGTAATCTCCAGGGAGTGTGCTCTCAGGAGTGATTTTGTGTGGACATTTCCCGCTGTGCCCCCGCAGGTCTCCCTGGCGACCAGTGAATGCTAGTTTCCAGGCTGTGATCCTAGTCTGGGTTGTGAGCTTCTCGGGAGCGGGGTCCGGGCCCGTCTCATTCACGGCTTCATCCCCAGAGCGCAGAACAAGGCCTCCTGCACAGCAGGTGTTTAGTGAGTATCTGCTGGGTGAGGGAGTCTGTGGGAAAAACCCCAGGGCTGACTCAGTCTGGAAGCCTGGGGTTTTAGGGATAACCTGGAAACAGGTCCTTTTGAACTGGCTGCTAGCCAACTTCAATGGAGAAAACATATCTGAGACCTGATTACTCTTTTCAGTGGAAAGTGGCCTGAGGGCTAACAAAATACCAGAAACAAATCCTGTAAAGGATTATCAGTAAACTTGCTTCATGCAGTGCATTTGTATAAGTTATTACCGAACACAGAAGAATAAGATCTCTTTCTAAAAATGCATTTTCGGGGCACTTGTGTGGCACAATCCATTAAGTGTCTGCCTTCGGCTCAGGTCATGCTCCCAGGGTTCTGAGACAGAGCCCTGTGTTGGGCTCTCTGCTGAGCGGAGAGCCTGCCTCTCCCTCTCCCTCTGCTTGCTGCTTCCCCTGCTCGTGCCCTCTCTCCCTGACAGATAAATAAAATCATTTTAAAAAAAGAAAAGACAGTTACTTTAAAAAAAATAAAATTGCATTTTATTACAGTATAACATACATACATAGATGCCTGTAAATGATACTCGTAGACGTAATGAACCTTCCCAAAGCACTCGGAAGCACCTCTCCCACGCCTGCCCCCCATTACCACCTCAAAGGGCAGCCACTCTCAGAAGTGCTTTCATTAGGGTTCCTTCTGATTGTTTTGAGCTTTATGTAAATGTAATCAAGGAGGATGCTTGCTTTTGTGCCAGACTCCTTTTACTCATCATTGCGTTTGGGAGAGGCACGCACGTTGTGTGTGGTTGTCGTGGGTGTTGGCACCGCGAGAAGAAACTGTGATTTATCCATTATGCTGTTGATGGGCAGCCGGGATGCTGGGCCGACGTGCGCGGCTGGGCACCTGCGGGCGTGTGTCTTTGGTGCACCTGGGCGCACACTTCCGTCGAGTGGATTCAACCGAGGAGCGCACTGGCTGATTGTCTCAGGTCACAGCCCCCAGACACAGACCCCGAGAGGGGGTTGCTGTGCAGGTGATTTACAGAAGGATTATTCTCTGGAGGAGCCTGGGAGGAAGCGAGGGGGCAGCAGGGCCAGGGGAAGAAGCCGAGCCAACCTGCAGATTTGGTTGGAGTCCCCTCAGCCTGACTCCAGGGGGAGCTCTGCACCCCTGGAGGACTTTGTGATCAGCCAGGCATTGGCTGTGGACCATCCCCAAGGGGTGGGCTTGCAGATGAGATGGCTCCCATCAACAGAGTCGTTCTCTGGAACAGAAGTGAACCTTCATCAGTCAACACCGAGGCCGGGAGACGGGTATCCTGGCCCATAAATGATCTGCACGCATCAGCAGTCGCAGCCTGCATCCCAGACTGGGGGACAGGGCAGGATCAGCGTTAGTGGGCATTGCCAGGATTCACATCCATTAGCATCTTCTGCGTGTTTCAGTTCCGGATCCTCACCAGCGCTAGTTATCCTCTGACCTTTCTGTCTTAGCCATTTGAATAGAACTAGAGAAGTATCTCTTTGGTATATTAACTTACATTTCCCTACAGACAAAGGAGGCTGAGCCCCTTTCTTAACTTCAGTGCCCTGTGGATATTCTCTTTCAAGAAGTGCTCAAGTCTTTGGCCAATATTTCTGTTGGGCTGTCTGTGTTTTCTTACGTGGGAATTCTTTATTCTGGCCAGCAGTTCTCGTCAGATATTTATAGAAATACCTTCTCCAGCACAGTGGTTTGGCTTTTTACTCCATAATGTGCCACGTGTGAAACAGAAGCTCTTATTTTTAATAAAGATCAGTATGTCATGTTTGCCCTCCGTGGTTTGTGCAAGCGTGTGTCCTATTCAAGAAAATCTTTGTCTGGCCCGAGGCTGTAAAGATATTCTCTCACATTGTCATCCAGAAACTTCGTTTTAATTTCCCCCTTTAACAGTTAGATCTAGAAGTCATTTGGAATTGAGTTTTGTCTGTAGTGTGAGGCATTGTTGTTTTTGTCGTGAATCATGGACCCATGTCCTGTGGTCTGTTTCTCATTTTCTGTGTAGTTTTATGGGGTCTGTTTGTCTATTCAGTAGTTCCTCCTTGGGGGTCATTTTGCCCCCCTCCTGGGGACATTCTGCAGTTTCTGGAGACGTTGTTGTTGTTGTTGTTGTTGTTGTTGTGACTCTGTGTGTGTGATCTAATGGGGAGACACCAGTGATGGAGCTGAACACTGTGCAGCACAGGGGCAGCCCCATGAGAGAGTCCCCCTGCTCCGGGGTCACCTCTCCCAAGATGGGGAGACCTGCACTATCCCCACACTGGCGCCACATTGGCTAAACTTCTTAGCGTCACCGTGTCGCTACTGTTGGTTCTGTGACCCTATAATTTCTGGCATCTTTCCAAGTCTACCATGGCCCTGCTTTTGCTTTTGTTTTTCACATGCATTTTTGAGCCAGCTTGTCAGTTTCCAAAAAAAAAAAATCTGGGATTTTGATGAGATTGGATAGAATCTCTAAGCCATACATCAGTTTGGGAAAATTGACACCTGTCCAAAAACAAGTCTTAAAATCCAAGAACATGATATATCCTTCTGTTTAGCTAGCTCTTTTAAATATTTTCTATTTTCCTCAGTAGGCGTCTTTTGAAGCTTTTGTTAGATTTATTTCTAGACATTTGATATTCCTACTGATATTATAAATATTATAAATTCTTTCCATTTTGATTTCTAGTTGCTTATCACTGGCATAGAAAATGCAGTTGGTTTTGTATATCAGCATGCACATGATATGATGCTGGATTCTCTTAGTGGTTCTATCAGCGTGTGGATTTTTTTTTTAATTTTCTACATATTAGTATTAATTATGAGAGCTTTACTTTTTTCCTTTCGAATTGTTTTATTATATTTATTTATTTACGTACTTATTTATTGCCGATTGTCTCGGTTAGGATCTCCAGTACACTTCTGAACAGTGACTATTAATTGGTTTGTTTCCAATCTTGACAGGAAGTTTTCAGCATTTCACCATTAAGTTATTGCTGGTAACTTTTCTTGCTTTAAAGTCTGCAATGTCTGAAATTAGTCTAGTTCCTCTCGCTTTCTTTTGATTAGTATTAGCGTGGTCTATTTTTCTCTATCCATTTACTTTTAGTTTTATTCTGTATGTGTCTTTATTTTTATTTTTATTTTTTTTTAAAGATTTTATTTATTTGACAGAGAGAAACCCAGCGAGAGAGGGAACACAAGCAGAGGGAATGGTAGCGGGAGAAGCAGGCTTCCTGCCGAGCAAGGAGCCCGATGCGGGGCTCGATCCCAGGACCCTGGGATCATGACCTGAGCCGAAGGCAGACGCTTAACGACTGAGCCACCCAGGCGCCCCTGTATGTGTCTTTATTTTTAATGTGGGGTTCTGTAGACAGCATAGTTGAGTCTTGTTGTTTGATCCACTCTGAAAATCTACCTCTTAACTGGTGTATTCAGGCTGTTGGTGTTTGAATTGGTTGTTGATATAGTTGGGCTAATACCTACCATATTTGTTCCTGTTTTCTGTTTATTACTTATGTTCTTTGTTCCCATTTTTTTCTTTCCCAGTTTTTCTGCCTTTTTTGGTTTTACCTGAGCATTTTATATGATTCCATTTTCTCTCACTTCTTAAAATAGTATCTTTTCTTTTTTACTTTTGTCAGTGGTCGTACAAGAATTTGCAGTACACATTTACGACTAACTCAAGTCCACTTTTCAGTAACAGCAAGTACTTCACGGATAGTGCTAATCCCCTGACTTAACAAGAATCGTCTCTTCTGCTCCCTGTCCCCTGTGTCATTGCTGTAATTCATGTCACTCATGCAGAGCAGCACATAAGCCTGTGTAGGGAATGCATGAGGTATACATGAGCATACATAATCAAGTATACACTGTTGCTGTTATTTTGAACAGATTGTTATCTGTTAGATCAATAAAAACAAGAAAAATAAAAGTTTTTATTTTACTTTCACTTATTTCTTCTTCACTGCTCTTCCTCACTTTGTGTACATCCTAGTTTCTGACCTACATTATTTTCCTTCTCTCTAAGGAACTTCTCTTCACAGTGCTTGAAGGCAGGGCCACTGGCAACAAGTTCCTTCAATTTTGTTTTCTTTAGCGAGCCTGTATTTCTTCTTCCCTTTTGAAGGATAATTTCACAGAGTGCAGAATTCTAGATTGGTGTTTTTTTTTTTTTCTCTCAACATTTGAAATATCTCATTCCATTCTCTTCTTTTTGCAGCTTTGGAGAAATTGGATTTAATTCTTTTTTTAATCCTGTTTTTAAAGATTTTATTAATCTATTTGAGAGAGAAAGAGGGGGGAAGGGCAGAAGGAGAAGGACAAGCAGACTCCCTTCTGAACAGGGACTTCAGCAGGGGCTGAATGGGGCTCAATCCCAGGACCCCAGGATCATGACCTGAGCCGAAGGTGGACGCTTAACCAAGCGAGCCACCCAGGCACTGTCCTTTGGCTTCTTTTAGGACTTTTTCTGTATCTTTTATTTTCTGTAGTTTGAAAATGACATGCCTAGGTATAGTTTTTTTTGGCATTGTATGCTACTCAGTGGTTTCTGAGCTGCTTGGATATGTGGTTTTGTGTCTGCTACAAAATTGGGGGAAATTCTCAGTCGTTGCTGTTTCAAATATTTCTTCTGTTCCTTTCTTCTTCTGGAATTCCCATTACAAGTATATTACACCTTTTATAGTTGTCCTTCAGTCTTTGGATATTGTGATCTATCTTTTTTTTTGCCCCCAGTCTTTGTTTTCTTTGCTTTTCAGATTTGGAGGCTTCTTTTTGAGATGTCCTCAAGCTCAGAGATTCTTTCCTTAGCTGCGTGCACTCTATTAATAAGCCCATCAGAGGTATTCTTCATTTCTGTTACAGTGTGTTTTATCTCTAGCATCTCTCTGTGGTCCTTTCTTCGGATTTCCATCTTGGCTCATCTTGTCCATCTGTCCTTGTGTGCTGTCTCCTTTATCCATTAGAGCCCTTAGCTTGCTAATCAGACTTGCTTTGATTTCCAATCTAATGATTCCAGCATCCCTGTGTGTCTGGGTCTATGCTTGCCTTGTCTCTTCACATTGTGATTTTTGCCTTTTAGTATGCCTTGATGGGGGCATAAAAGGAAAAAGGGGAAAGGAGCTGCTGTAAATAGGCGTCTAGGAACGTGGCGGTGAGGGGTGGGGGGAAGGAAGCGCTCCACATTCCCTGACTGGGCCCAGTGTCTCTGTGCGCCTGTGTGTCAGGACTGGGAACTTCACGAGAGTTTCTCAGACATTTTTCTCACTTCTTGGGCTGGAGTTGGCGGGCGTTGGGTATTTTCCTTCCCCAGGTCAGTTAGGCTCTGATAAAACCCGAGCAGGGTAGACTCTGGTGACCTGGGCTCCCCCGAGGGCGGACTCTGTTGGAGAACAGAGAGCCCTAGGTGTTTCAGAAGCTGCCTTCACCTCCCGCTGCTGGAAGCAGGAGTGGGTTTTTCCTCCAGGATTTGCTGTGAGAGCCTGGTTGAGCTCCGGGAGGTGAAACATGTGCAGGGCCATGACTGCGGATCCCTGTCACTGAGCCTTCCTGGGGTTTTGGTCCACACCACACTTCCAGCAATTACTTACTTCAGGTCGCGGTTTTCCGACTTCAGGGCTGGTTCTCACAGAGCTCGTGAGTCTCGGCTCCCGAAGCCACGACCCTCTAGTCACCTGTCTATCTCCAGCCTTGGGGGCAGCAGTTTACCCTGTGTCCTCCCCTCTCTTTCAGATTCAAGGAGAGTTTTTAAAGTTTCAATCTGGTCAGCCTTTTACTACTTGTTCGAATGGAGTGGTGACTTCCAAGCTCTTTAAATATGGAATCAGGGGCACCTGGGTGGCTCAGTGGGTTAAAGCCTCTGCCTTCAGCTCAGGTCATGATCTCAGGGTCCTGGGATCGAGCCCCACATCGGGCTCTCTGCTCAGCAGGGAGCCTGCTTCTCCCTCTCTCTCTGCCTGCCTCTCTGCCTAATTGTGATCTCTCTCTCTCTCTGTCAAATAAATAAATAGAGTCTTTAAAAAAATAAAAATAATAAATAAAAATAAACATGGAATCAGAAATCATAGATTCCCCAGATCTTTTCTAACTCATGAATGTTATTGAATTTTAGCAAATACACATTGAGATAAGCATATAATGTTTTCCCCCCTTCATTCTACTAATGGAATTGAGAGGTCAAGAATTAACCTGACCCAAAGAGGAGTTTCCCCTCAGTTTGGGAGGTGATCTTGCCCAACAGGAATATCCTTGTTTGCTGGGGGCTTTGACTATTGGACAGTCCAGCAGTGTGGTTATGATGGGACCTTTAGGACACCTCATGTCAGGTCTGATCTGGGGGAACCTGCAGGCAGGTGTGAGACTAGATGTCCGCCAAGTAACCGGTGTGTGCTCGAGCCCCAGTTAGGACCCTGGACACGAAAGCTGGGGTGAGCTTCCCAGATTGACTCTACCCTGGAGTGTTGGTGCTCGTGGAAGCTTGAAGGGCCTAATGCTGCCCAGGACTCTGCAGGGAGAAGATCAGAAGCTTTGCCTTTAGACCCTGCTCCACTTGGTGTGTCCTTCCTTTTGACTCCTTCTAATCTGTCTCCGTTTGCTATAACCAAACTGTAATTGCGAATGCAGCACTTTCTGGGGTCGTGTAAGTCATCCCAGTGAGTTACTGATTTACGGTGCTCGTGGGGATTCCTGAGTTTGTAGCCTGCGGGCCGGAAGGGAGGGAGGCCCAGGCTGTGCT
Source organism: Procyon lotor (assembly GCA_028646535.1). NCBI lineage: Eukaryota > Metazoa > Chordata > Mammalia > Carnivora > Procyonidae > Procyon > Procyon lotor. Next base: position 1,789,199 of record CM053610.1, on the reverse strand, counting down.
GGACTTGCAGCCGCTGTCCGAGTGCTGCATCAGTCTTCCCGAGATACTAACCTTTGGCTTTCTTGGTTTCCCCTTTTCTTACATTATCCATTTGTTTTCTGATTATGTTCTGCCTTGTCCTTTATATTCCTTTCCTTCTTCTTGGGATTTTCTGGTTTTTCAAATATAGTTTCTTGAGACTGATGATCAGACCATTGGTGTTTTAGTGTTTTTCTTACATGTACCTTTAAGACCATACATTTTCTTTTAAACGTAGCCCAGCTGCATGGCACACATTTTCATGTTGACATATGTGCATATAAAATGTCTCCTATATATTTGAAAAATAGGCAGATTCTGCAGTCACTGGCTCATGTAAACTAGGTCAAGGTTGTTAATCACAGTGCAAACAGTGTATCCTTTTGGGCATTCTGTCTGCTTGTTCTGCTATTTCCTGAGAGGGGGGTGTTAAACCTATCAAAGCAATTGTAGATTTCTTTGTTACCTCTTTTATTTCTATTAATTCATGCCGTACATACTTTCAATATATGTTAATTACATGCATGCACGTTTCCCACTGTCACATCTTTCCATAGGTCCTTTTACCACTACAAGAGATCCCTGCGTATTTCTAGTAATGCTTCTTTCCTTAAAGTGACTTTGCACGGTTTTAGTGTAGTGTGCTGTCCTTCCTGTGACGAGCGTGCATGTGTGTATCTTTCTCCGTGCTCTCGTGTTCGGCTCACCTGCCTCCATATGCAGGAAGCCGGTCTCTTTTACAGCATAGACTGAAAAAACCCACTCAGGCCTTGTTCTCTTTAACTGCAGTATTTAGTCCATTTATAGCTTATGTAAGTACTAACATATTTGAGTTTGTATGTACAGTTTTGCTATTTGTTTTCTTTACTGTGTTTTACCTTTCTATGTTGTTTTTTTCCCTCTCTCGCTTTTATGTTAATGAACATAGTTTTGTTATCTTATATTCCCCCTTTTTAGCTTATTATGCACTCTGTTGCTATTATTTTCATGGTCTGCCTACATATTCTAACCCGTATCCTTGAGTCATTACGGTGGATCTGCCCAACTTAATTAGCACTTTTGCCGCTTCCCAGATGACTTAATTACCGTCCAACACTTTGTTTGGCCTCTCTCACTTTCTGTATTTCTTATATACTTTATATCTAAATATATTTTAAATGCCACAAAGCACGGTGGTGGTGATGATGATGTAGAGGTAACCTCAGTAACTCTTGAGACAGACCTGTGTCGTCACACATTTAGTTTGCTTTCTATTTCTTCCTGAACCTGCACTTCCCTATGGGGTCACTTGGATTCTGCCTGCAGATAGCTCTTTTCAGATTTTAATTAGCTTGCTGATTTTCATTTGCTTGGAAAAGTCTTTATTTGGTCCTCGCCTTCAAATGACAGTTTTACTGGGCATAGGATCCTTGGTTAGATCTTGGTTTTTTGGCCCCTTTGATGGTGTAATTCGTTATTCTGCTGGACTCAACTATCTCTGATGTCAGCTGTCACCCTTCCTGTTTGCTGCCAGAAGGTAAAACCTCTTAGCTCCTGGCAGCCTTGCTCTTTGTTTTAAGAACACTGGCTTTCTGTTTCTTTATCCTGCTTGTTAGTCTTATTGTTACTTCTGTGAAATACGATGGTTTATTTTGTCTGGCTGCTTTTAAATTTTTCTCTTTGTCCTAGATTTCCTTCCTCCCCCCTCCTTCCTCCGTTCCTTCCTTTTCTTTCTTTCTTGTAGATTCCATGCCCAGCATGGAGCCCAGTGCAGGGGCTCGAACTCACGACCATGAGATCATGACCTGAGCCAAGATCAAGAGTCAGACACTTAAACAACTGAGCCACCCAGGTGCTCCTGTCCTAGATTTTCAATGCTTTCATTAAGATGTTCTAGCTGTGGCTTTTAAAAAAAATTTACATTCTTAGAGTTCATAAAAATTTTGATGACTATATATTCTGTATCAGTTTTGAAATATTTTTGCCATTACTTCTTCAAATTGGAGTTTGTCTCTGATTCTCTACCTCATCCTGCTGAGGCTCTAGTTAGATGTATACTTAATTTCCCAGTCGCATGTGTGATTTCTGCCCGTGTCCCTGTCCTCACTTCTCTCTGGGCATGTTCCCCGTGTCAGCCACTTACTCTCTGTTCTCACCGGTGATGAGTCTGCAGTCAGACTCATCTATTCAAAATGTAACTTCAGGGGGCACCTGGGTGACTCAGCGGGTTACAGCCTCTGCCTTCAGCTCAGGTCATGATCTCAGGGTCCTGGGATCGAGCCCCACATCGGGCTCTCTGCTCAGCGGGGAGCCTGCTTCCCCCTCTCTCTCTGCCTGCCTCCCTGCCTACTTGTGGTCTCTCTCTCTGTCAAATAAATAAATAAAATCTTTAAAATAAAATGTAACTTCAGGTACTGCATTTTTGAGTTCTTGAATGCCCATTTTCAAGCACTTTCTAGGTTCTAATTCTCCACTAAAATTCTTTATTTTGTTATTTTCCTGAATGTATTGTAGTTGTTGTCAAATCCATCCATTAGGACTGCAACGTATAGATCATTGGTGGCCCTGTTTCCATTGTCCATGTTTTGTCTGTCTTACCCATAGTACAAATGCTGTTTTTAAAATGTTTCCGATAGAATGATGGAGTGGAGCCTCTATGTGTCACTATGTTACTCCAGAATGGAGCATTACTTTTATCTTGGCTTGCAGCGGGCACTTGTGTCAGGGAAGGAGCACCTCAGCCCTTTCAGGACGGGGCCTCCCCGTCCCGTTTGCCCTTCTCCAGGACCAGTCTGTGCTCATCTCAGCTCCACAGGGGGGCTGGAAGCCATGCTGTTTCTCTGACATTGGGAGCACTTTTCTGCTTGTCTCCTTAGGTGTTCGTGGTCCCCACTTAGCGATCAACCGATGTCCCCGGGGAAAGTCAGAACACAATGTCCAGCGGGCTGTGTCGCCTTCTCTCCATGTGCCGAGAGCCCGGGTGTCCTACAACAGCAGCTCTTGTCGGGCCCTGTGACTCTGCCCTGCGCTCTGCCCAGCTCCCAGTTCCTCCTGGCTTTCTGCCCACGGTCTCAGCCTCCTGTCTACGCTCCTGGCCGGCTAGCGGGAACCTCAAGGTGAGAGCGCTGTGGACTATTGGCCTTCTTTCTCTACCTGTGGTTACTTTTCTCTGGGACTTTGGGTAGTTCTCTAATCTTGAAAAACAAAGCTATTAATGTAAAGTTCAGCTTTTCCATAGGTGTATTTGATATAGTTTTTCTGTATTTCTGTAGAAGATTTTTCTTGCTCTAGATTAGTCATTTCTACCTTTAACCAGATGACGTTTATCATCTTAGTCACTTGATTGCCTCTTATAAAATAGCATGCTAGGTATCAGTCAAAAAGTGTTTTCTCGTAGTAAGTTGCAGAAACTGACCCTGGTTAACTTAAGGAAATCCAAACAAAAACTGCGCCCTGGGATAGGCCCTTCCATTACCTTCATCGTGGACCCAAAGGTCTGCGGCCTCTGAAGGTCAGGGGACAGATGGCACAGACGGTACGTGGCCGAGTGAGCACTCGGACCGGGCCTCGGGCTCTGAAACAGCGCTGTGCACTGCCACCTCCAGGTCTGTAGAGTCCTGTGCACCTGTCAGAGTAACACAGAGAAAGCCCTACCCTTCCTTCAGCTTCCCTCAGTGGGAACGTCCTGAAAGCCTGTGTAATGTAACATCAAGCCAGGGATACTGATACTAATATGGTCGACCAGCTTTATTCCTGCTTAGCTCAGTTGTGTGGGTGCGTGTCATCCTATGTGTCGATTCCTGTGACCCCCGCAGCACAGTCGAGATAGCGTCCAGCCCGAGGACCCTGCCTGCTACTGTTAAAACACCGCTTACCCCCCACCAGCCCCTGGCAACCACTAACCTGTTTTCTGTCTCTATAATCTTTATAATCTTGTCATTTCCAGAAGGTTCTGTAAGTGGGATCATGCACTATGTAATCTTTTGAGATTGACTTGTGTGACTTGCATAATTCCCTTGAGTTCCCTGCAGGAGTTTGCACTCACTAATAGCTCATTCCTTTATATTGTTCAGTGGTGTTGCACATGGACTTCAGTTTAAGATTAAGTAAGATGTGGGGCCCCTGGGTGGCTCTGCTTAGTCATGCAGATGCAGAATTCTCCAGTTACCGTGATAATTACAGGACATATTGATGCTGTTTGTTGACTACTTTTTAGGTGCTGGACTCCTGTGAAACCTTACGTGTGCGTGATCTTGTGCTAATCTTTGCTTCAACCCCGTAAGTTCTGACTCTCTGGATTTGAGACTCCAGGGCCCATTTGGAGAGGTTGTGTCACCCCTTCCATCCACACCTAGCAAGTGGCAGAGCTGGGATTTGAACCCTGGGTGGTTTGACTTCAAGTCCGGGTTCTTAGCACAGAACCACAGAGCTGCATTACTAGAGCTACAGTGTGGGCACGTGGGTCTTGCCCTTCGGCTGTAAAAGCTCGGCCTCTCTGAGTCTGTCCCTGTGAGCGGGACCAGCCCGCAAAGAGCTGGCAGAATCAGTCTTTGATCTGTGAACCAAGGGCCCAGCCTAAACCAGAGGGAATTTGCAGGCGCAAGGGGACGGCAGGAATAATGGTAGTAGTAGCCACCGTGAGAAGAGTAAGAACAAAGTCGCAGATGCTTAGGGACTGAGTATTGGGTCAGTGCGGCCGTCTGTGCTTTCTGTGTGTTGTCAGGAGTCCTTAGAACAAGCCTGTGGGGGGCCTGGGGGTGGGCGTCGGCTGAGTGTTTGGCTCTTGATTTTCGCTCAGGTCCTGCTCTCAGGGTCCTGAGATGGATTCCCGCCTCAGGCTCCAGAGCAGCAGGGATCTGCTTGGGATTCTCTCTCTTCCTCTCTCTCTGCTCTCCCTCCCCGACAAAATAAATAAATCTTAAGACAGGCCTTAGAGGGGCGCCTGGGTGGCTCAGATGGTTAAGCATCTGCCTTCGGCTCAGGTCATGATGTCCAGGTCCTGGGATGGAGCCCCATGTCGGGCTCCCTACTCAGCAGGAAGCCTGTTTCTCCCTCTCCCTCTGCCTGCTGCTCCCCCTGCTTGTGCTCTCTCTGTCTTTCTCTCTCTCTCTCTCTCAAATGAATAAATAAAATATTAAAAAAAAAAAGAAAGAAAAACAAGCCATAGAGATAATTAAGATCATCAGCTGCATTTCACAGAGGAGGAAACCGAGGCACACAGGGTTGAGGTAGCCCCCCTGAGGTCACACAGTGGTACCAGAGCTGGGGCTGAACTGGACTGCCCATGCCCAGAGGGCACACACTTCCCACCTGTGTGGTACCAGGACGGCAGTGGCGCAGCTCTGCCCATCTGGGAACCCTGCAAGGCAGGGGCCTGTGGCCTCCTCTGGCAGTGGGCACAGGGGAGACACCGGCAGGTGGCCGAGAGGACTTCTAGCTGCCTTTTCCCAGGTGGGAAGGAATCATTCAATCAGGTCCAGTCTGCAGGAGAAGATCTAGGGGAGCATGTTCAGTGGGCTTACGTACTCAGTGTGGAGGCTGGGGAACCAGGCTGGGGAAGGAGCACTCTCCAGGGCAGAGCTGGGTCTGGGGCACAGGAACCCCCATCAGGCCCCTCGGCTCGTGTAAAATCTGGAGAGAGAGGGAGGGAGCTCACTGAGGTTGTCCAGCCGGAGTTCCCGTCCCCCACCTACACCCACTGAGCAGTGGCAGGGCACCTTGACTCCACACCCGCAGAGGGAGAGGTAACTGCCCCAGGCCTCAGGGAAGGGCAGCCGAGGGTGGGGAGCCCCCATCTCCTGGGTGGGTATGGCCTGTGGCGCCCACAGTGGAGGCAACATCAGAGGCCAAAAGCTGGGGCAGCGCAGGAAAGTGGAAACGGCCCAGTCACTGCCAGGTCCCCCTGAAAGTCCGCGGTCTCCTTGGGGAGTCTCGCCGGTCACTGTCAGGTCATCCTGAAAGTCCACGGTCTC
>CM053610.1:1750139-1776075 GCA_028646535.1 Procyon lotor | reverse complement strand
AGCAAGGTTTTCTAAACTTGGGATCCAGATGTTCTTTTTTTTTTTTTTTTTTTTAGATTTTTTATTTATTTGACAGAGAGAAACATAGCGAGAGAGGGAACACAAGCAGAGGGAATGGTAGCGGGAGAAGCAGGCTTCCTGCAGAGCAGGGAGCCCGATGCGGGGCTCGATCCCAGGACCCTGGGATCATGACCTGGGCCGAAGGCAGCCGCTTAACGACTGAGCCACCCAGGTGTCCCTAGATGTTCTTTACTACAATTTATGGCTGAAGGAGGGGAAGAGAAAAAAGATTAATTGGTTCATTTTGAGTATATGTTTCTTTTGATGAGTGAAGAGTTGTTGCCAAATTTGATATAAAATAAGTTGTTATGACCTGACGTTTATCATTTGGATTTATTTAGAATAACTTACTTCTCCAAAGTCAATAATGCTGGGGAGCAGAATTAAGCTAGATGACTCCATGCAATGGCCTCTAACCCCACTGTGGGATGTGGACCACAGACTCCATATTTGGAGGTCAGTGATGATGACCTCATGCATTTTCTCACCTTCTTCACCTTGAGGAAGCTATATAATCACAGGAGTATTATTTTTTTTTAAATATTAAATCCCATCCTGTATCATATGGAATTGGAAAACCCAAAAAGATATTTTAAAAATCCAAACAAGATAAATAACAGAGAGCCAGAAAGTCTTGAAGGTTAGAAACAAATAGAATCAGACTTTCAGAGAAACAAGACTCTGCCAGTGCAGAGGGAGGGAGCTAAGGTAGGAGATGAGCGGAAGGTCCTAGAGATGCAGGGGGTTGGTTCCTGGGATTGGCTGGGGTTTAATTAGTCAGTAAATGAGGTGGGGTGGCTCTCCCCCCCATGCGTTAGGCGGGAGTGGGCATTCCCTGAGGCGGGCAGTCGGTGAGGGCTCAAGGCCAGGGGCCTCCAGGCCTGGGGAGGGACAGGGGGCCCCACACCCAGACAATAAGATCTTCAGTCTGCCTGGCAGGAGCCAGGCCTCAAAAACCAGGACAGACGGCAACCCAGGGACTGACAGAAAGGTAAGCAGATGTTCACACCTCAGCAAACACTTGAGGGGATTCGGCAGTAGGCACGTGGGGCTCCAAAGGCACCAGGCAGAAAAGCTAAAACTAACGAAACAGAGGTCATGGGGCAGAGGAGAACCCAGAATGAGCCTGACCAGACTCATGGAGGGGTTCACGGAGATGCAGCCTCTGATGTGAAGGCCGGCCCGGGCTGCAGGAGTTAGCAGCGGTGAGGCTCTCAAGTAGGTAGCTCGACTGTGGGCAGTAGAGGTGGGGGACGTGGGAGGTTGTCCCCAAGTGTGGCATCCAGCCAGAGAATTCTGGCAGGACCCATGAGGGCCCCTGTCAAGAAATGGATGGAAAATCTGTGGAAATCCCCGAGACGAGAGCCCTGCCTGGACGGCTCCCCACCAGGGACCCCTCCCCCAGGCAGGACGCCCCCCCCCCCCCAGGACGTGCAGTGGACCTTCAGAAAGCCAAGGAGGCACAGAATATCCAAAAGCCCGGACAGAAATGTTTCCTGCTAAGGAGCAAAACTTAGACCGGCCTTCAGCGGCTCACTGCCAGTGCTGTGCGCAGAGACCCGAGGAGCAGCCCCCCAGCTCCCAGGGAGTGGGTCGATGTGCAGTCTTCAGCACGGGGGAGGTAGCATGGGGTGCGGGCGCGACGAAGGCATTCCAGAAACACAAGGAAGAAGGTCTGCCTTCTGGAGATACTCTGGGGATCTCTTGGGTCTGTCCTCCAGCAGCACCAGAACTAGCCCATGTTTGCGGCACACTTCTGATGATGACAGGGACATGTCCAGTGGTCTGCATTGTCCCCTTCTTCTGGGACCCAGTCCCTGGGACGAGTGTGTTCTTCCAGTCACTTCCTGCGCAGGCACCAAGGGTTCACTCAGAGCTGTGAGATCACAAACCCGTATCTTTACAAAAAGACGGCGTTGCACATAACGTCGGCAAAATCACCTCTGTAACTTGACGTCTGGCTGTGGAAACCTGCCCTGCTGCTTCCCCTGTGAAGTCCCCTTGCTCTTCATAAAGATTGCCCGGCGTCTGTGCATTGGAGGGCCCCAATTTATTTGAACAACTCCTTTAGTAAGTGTTTAGATAGCTTTTATATTTCAGTAGGAAACGAGTATTGCCGTGGCCATCCCTTGGACTTGGATGTCTGCACATGAGCTAGTACTGTTCAGGGTAGACCCGCAGAGGCAGGGTACTTGCTGGGCCACAGGGAGTGAGCAGCCAGCTCTGCCGGACCTCAGTGCCCCCCCCACCCCATCCTCATGATCTGTCCTCCAGGGGACTGAGCCCTGTGTTTGCCCTGTAGGCAGGGAGGTGGCAGGATGGAGGGTCCTGCTGCAGGAGCGGAGGGGCTGTGAGGTTTCTCCTGCAGGTGGCGCCGCCGTCCAGCGCTCTCGCCACTCCTGCCCCCGGGAAGAGTCGTAATTATAAAACAAGAAATTAAACTGCGCACAGAAGCGGACTGCGGCGTTTCTAACGTTGATGCCGAGACAGCCCGGGTCTACGTGGCCTTACCTTCCCGGCTGTACAACTCAGATAACTTTGTGATCCACTATTCTTCAGAAGAAAAAAGGAGAGATTGTATTTGACCATCTTTTTTGAAATCTTTAGAATTTCGTCCTTTGAAAATAAGTCTTTGAGAATTTCCAACAATGTGCATCCAGTCAGTGTATTTCAGGAGAGAAGAAATAATTTAGGTTTCAACTTAGTTTTTTTTTTATCGCTTCCTTCAAAAAAAAAGAAAAAAAAGCACTCTCGATCTAAGGAGAACTATATGATAATCTTGCAGAATTCAGCATTCCAGATGGCCTTGGCCTCTAAGGTCCTATGTACACTGGTGCTTAATCTCTGGGGCTAGAGCCGAGCGATGATGGGTGATGGAATGTGGGGTATTCAGTCTGTGGGGAGAGAGGGAGTGTCACTCCTGGGCTTCTGGGTGTGTCCCCTCCAGTGTGTGCGGGGTGACAGATCCCAGCTGGTAAGGGATCAGAGTGCCTCTCTCCCTGCACAGACATGCGCGGGCTTGCAGGGGAAGAGGGTAGGCTTGCGCAGTCAGGCTTCCTGACCTGGGAACAGCTCCGACCTGCCTGGTGGGGGCAGCCAACCCAAAGCACAGGCGATCAGCGCAAGGCATGGGGGAACTCCCTGTGCCCAGGCTACTGTCCCTTCCAGCTCAAAGCAAAGCACCGGGTCCCACAGCACGTTCAGTCTTCAGAGCACTGGTGAGCCCGGACTTGCTCTAGAAGGGAAGTGAAGACCAGCTGGGCGGGATCAGTAGATGACACTTTGCCTGGAGAGTTTTATTTCCTGCCTCCTTGTAGAGGTGAAGTGCACTCACAGGCTCCTCTCAGCATGGAAGGTTCGGGATGCAGCAATCCTGATGGATCCCAGGGAAGGTTCTTTTTTTCTTCCTTCCTTCCTTCCTTCCTTCCTTCCTTCCTTCCTTCCTTCCTTCCTTCCTTCCTTCCTTCCTTCCTTCCTCCCTTCCTCCCTCCCTCCCTCCCTTCCTCTCTCTCTCTTTCTTTCTTTCTTTTAAGATTTTATTTATTTGAATGAGAGAGAGAGAGAGAGACAGCATGAGAGGGGAGAAGGTCAGAGGGAGAAGCAGACTCCCCTTGGAGCTGGGAGCCTGATGTGGGACTCGATCCCAGGACTCTGGGATCATGACCTGAGCCGAAGGCAGTTGCCCAACCAACTGAGCCCCCCAGATGCCCCCCAGGTGCCCCCCAGGAGAGGTTCTGAGTCACTCAAGGGTAATGCAGCCCAGCCAGAGAGCAAGCCCCCGTGAGGTTGTCCTCCTTCTGGGGGTCTCTATGTGGACGGTCCCAACTTCATCCTATCTGAGGCTCCCCTTGTCTGCAAGTACAGACGGGCTGTGGATTGGTGGTCCAGTGTCCATCAGGGAGAGCTTTGCTTTGTTGGCATTATTAAAAAGCAACTTGTTTCTTTTTGGAAATGGCTTGTTCCACTGAAAGGGAGGTTCTTGGTTGTTGCTGCAGCCTTTCATAGGCAGCAGAAGTGCTCTCAGTACCTTGGAAACGTGATGCTTGATACTTCTGCATTTCCTGAACAGAAACCTGTAAGAAAATCGGGGGGATTTTAAAGGGTGGATGTTCCCCAAATGGACAGTGGCGGCAAGGTGCTGAGCAGGCCGTGTGTGTGTGTGTGTGTGTGTGTGTGTGTGTTTGTGTCCAGGTGCGACTGTGTCTCATTTCTGACCTCATTTCAGCCCAGGGGCATAGGTGGCAACGGTGGGCTGATCTCAGAGCATTACCTAGAATGTGAGGTGCAGGAGGCAGGGCTGGCTCCGCCTGAGGACCCTGTCAGGAAGTGGACAGCTTGAGGTCATGCCTGAGTGTGGCCAGAGGTCAGGTGGAAAGAAGTGTTTTAGGAGCCCAGAGTTCAAGGCCAAGGACTGCCCATCAATGCTGAGTCTCAGCCTGAAGCCAACTTCAGTTTTCGGAGGCAGGAGATCAGCAAAGCAGGAAGGAGGGGGTCAGAGGGGACCTGGTGTAGCCAGGTGACAGGGCCGGGGAGTGAGAGGGTCGGGTGATGCCACACCACCCCTCACTGCTCCCGGGCCACGTGGCATGGGGCATCCCTTTGCGCTTCACGATTTCCTTTTTTACTTTCCTACTTTACTCGGCCCCGTCTGAGCTCTGTGCTGGAGAGTCGGGCAGCCTTGACTAGGGTTCCCAGCCAGGCCAGAGTTGGAACCCAAGTGTGCCGACTCTGGACCCTGTGCCCTTGAGGGGTACTGATTGTGCCCGAGGTCGTGCTGCCAGGAATTGGTAGGACCGAACTCCCGTCCAGGGCACCAGACTCCGAGGGGCCCAGGCTCCCGGCCTTGGCCGTGCTGCTCTGCCTCTGAGGTTCTCGTCCCCTCCCGCTCTGAGTCCCCAGTCCCAGATGAGGGCTTCCTGACTTCTGAATCTGCCGGGAATCACGCCGCACCTTCCCCTTCTTCCTCCCAAGCCTCCGCTGGCCTCAGCCTCTGTCCCTGTGGTGTGCGACGGCTCCTGGGATGAGCTGGCTCACGATCTGTCTGCCAGCCCTCCCCGTCCTCCCTCTCCCCGCCTTCCCCTCTCCTTGGTCTAACCCAGCCTCGCCATGACCAGGGTTTCCAAAGCACTGACAAGCTAAATGCTCCTCTGCTAAGCAGCAGCCATGATGTCCCCTTTGCCCCAACTCTACGGTGTGGCCTTGTTTCCTGTCCTTGTTCCAGCTCTTGTGGGGGAGGTGGCCGGGAGCCCCATTGGGAGGAATCCCAGGCTGGGCTCTCTGGAGCGGGGCCATGGCTGACTGGTAATGCCTGCCAGGGCCACAGACGCTGCGAGTTGGGGTAGGCGGGTCTGTCCTTGTCTCTCTGACTCCTTGTGGGGCTTGAACGTGCTGAGTGCTATTGTAATTTAAGTGTGAGGTTTGCAAACGTTCCTTCCATGGGCTACTCCTCCTCGGTTGGATCGCCTTGCAGACTCTTAATTGCCCTTCGAGACTCTGTTCTGCAAAGTCAGTCCTTGGAGACTTCAGCTGACCCCACTAAATGTTTTATCTCAGCGGCTGCAATAAGCCTTGAATATCCATCTCTTGGCCTTGCCTTTGCTATCTTGTAACTGTCCCCCACCCGTCCTCGTGGTTTCTGGGAGTCTCAGAGAGCAGAGGGTGTTTTAGAAATTGTATTTCCCCAGTATCTGGCACATAATCAATTCTCAAAAATGAGTGTTGAATTTTAGAAATCTACAGCCTTTATATCTTCTTCAAAATCAGCACTGAATGGCACAGTTATGTGGAGATCATACTTCACTGTATAGTTGCATCTTCTACCTGGCTCGGATTTGAGGAAAGACTAAGGGGAAAGAAATTAAAAGGAAAGGGGAGCAGAAATGTGACTAAGGAGAAGAAGTGAACTTCCAGGGAGATTCTGCCCTTGCCTTGGCCTCAGCTCATCCGCAGTTAGCAAGCACCTACTGTATACACCCGGTGATGGCTTCTGCTCTTCTGCGACTGTGTGTCTTGGGCGACAAACTCTGATGCCTTGCCTTGTGCTGGCCTCAGTGTTCTGGGGAGATGTGGTGCCACAGCGGTGGTGCCGTGGGAATAGGAGTGGGCCGGACCCCAGGGGACGTGGGCGTGAGCGCCGGGCACCGCCACAGGTGCGGCTTGCTCGTGCCGGAGCAAAGGAGCCGTGCAGGCACCGCTGAGGCAGACGGAGCGCTCACTGTCGTCACCCCTTCTGTCGCTCACTTCCTGTGGATTAGCCCGTCCAATCCTCAGGCCCCACCGGGAAGGCCCGTTACTGTCCCCATTGTGCGGGCGCAGACCGAGGCTCAGGCTGACCGAGCTGCGCCGTCGTCTTCCCGAAATGCAGTGTGTAGAATTGTTTCGACCACCTCGTGAGGTCACTGTCATTCACTCAGCAAGCAGTTACCAGTCAGCTTTCTCTGCTCGGGCGGTCAGGGGCACAGGCGCTCCGGAGTGGTCTCTGCCCTGGGCTGTTACTCCCGGCTGGGCTCTCACACCTCGTCACACCCTGTCTGGGTTTGTGCCAGGATTGTCCCCGTTCTGCCTCACCACACCTGTCCTTATCATGGGGGAGAAAGTTCTCTGAAAACGAGGACCGTAGTTTTCCTCTGTCTCTGTGCCCGGTGTGGTGCAGAATAGACCGCGTGCAGTTTCAGAATCAGATGACAGATAAAAGTCGATCGCTGCAGCCGTGATTTTGAGGGGCGTTTGGGGGAATAAGATCTTCAGGAAGTACATCAATATCACATACATTTATTGAGCACCTACTGTGGGCTGCACGCTGGGGTTACAAGGAGGTGAGTATCACGTCATCTCCACCCCTCAGGAGGCCGCAGCCAGAGAGGAGAGCAAGTGCTTCTTTCCAGTCTGCGTTGGAGGATGGCTGTGTATCTGGGGCATCGGGTGAATTTGCATACCAGGCCTCCGGGCAAAAGCTTCTCTTGATTTTTCACATAGTGAAACTCGAGCACCCGTAGCTGGATCCTGGTCAGAGATTTTGTAGCTGCTGAGGGGAGACCGTCTGGGGGAGTTTGCAGGGCGTGGGCAGGTGAGGTGGGAAAGGACGGAGCGCGGGTTATGCTGGGAGCCGAGGATCCTGAGGGAGCAGGGCCTGATCCTGCTCCCCGCGCTCAGGGGACCCCGCCAGGCTGGGGGACTGCGGGCGGGACCGCATACCGCGCTGACCAAGGTGCAGGTGTGACTCCGAGTCCAGACCAAGGGGTAATCCTGCCTGTGCCACACTGGGTAAGTGCCGCAACGTCCTCATCTGTAAAATGGGGTTGAGTCATGCTCCTCCCCTGGGGGCTTATGGGGAGGGTCGTGTTCGCGAATCTGGCTGTTGCTGGCTCAGCGGCTGGCCCGCATCCAGACACTGTCCTTGCTCTTACGCTTCGGTGTGACGAGGGCTACAGCAGCACCCGGCAGCCCGTCATTCCCACAGCCGGCTGATTCTCAGTGACTCGGGGAACTTGGACGAGGTACGGACTGTTCACTCTGCAGCCGTGGAGATGGTGGAAGTAGGTCTCTGTGCGCTAGCGTGGCGCGATTCCCAGGGTGTGTAACTGGGTAAGGAAGCAAGTGCCAGAGTGTGCAGAATAGATACTGGTACACGCGTGTACAGGCTCCGGCTGTTTCCAGGGGAACCACGAGGGACTGTCACCAAGGGGCCAGTGGAAAGGGAGTAGGGGACTGGGATTGGGATTGGAGGGGCAGCTTTAACAACTTCAAATTTATAACCAAAGAGCTCATTTAAATACAGGTTCCTGGGCCCTATTTCTAGAATTCTGACCCTAGAGTTTCCAAGTGGAATCTGGGAATGTGTTTTTTACGAAGTTCCTTCCCTAAGTGGACTGTATGACCCAGACTCTGCGGCCCCTGCATTAGGGAGAAGTGTTGCCTAGTAGGGCTTTGGAATCAGCGGCCACTCTCGCAGATAGCAGTTTGCAATCTTGTGTTTGTAGAAAGGAAACTGAGGCTGCTGCTTCAACAGACCTGACATCATTCCCGAGCCCCTTCTCCCTTCTGCGTATCTACTTCAGGGGCTGAAAAGTGAATGTCCACTTTCTCAGAATCCCTAAGCATTTAGAAGTTGCCATATATAATAAACATGAGTGTTTTGGGCAATTGCTGCAAAACTTGGGCTTTGGGGAGAGAAAGGACTTATTTAGGTATTTCCTTTTCCTTTTCTCTCTCGCCTTGAACATCTATGTGATGTCTGGAGTGGTGGCAGCCATTTTGCATTTGTGAAGGAAGGCCAAGGGAAATTGTGGAGACCCCAGCCCTGATATCATTAGACCTGTGGGATGATATATATGAGCAGCCGCCTTTGTAGACTTCTTGTCGTGCAGGTAAATTAGCCTCATTTTATTTTATTTTATTTTTTTTTATTTAATTAGCCTCATTTTATTGAAGTTGAATAGTTCTGCTGCTATTTCCAGTGAACAGAGAGCCTAAGATGTGAGCACTGAGTTAGGGAAGCCGTAGATTTGGGTCCTGGTTCTTTTGGGTTTGCTGAGTAGCCTCAGGCAGGATTCTTTCCCTTGCAACCTATAAAATGTGGTGGTGGGGACTTGAAAGCACTACCCATCCTTCATGACTCATGTTTGTAAAAAACTCAGGGGTGCTCCTGCTCTTCTTCATTTGAGAAGCACCTTCTAGACCCGTTAGGTTCACCTGGTTGCAGACAAGAGAAAGCCGCTTTGCCAGGTTGGGCAGGAAAATAGTTTATTTGAAGACAGCGGAGACTACATTGAATTAATTGCAGCTACCATCGGAGGACTGACCCCGGGGAAGGGCAGACTCAGCACCGATGTGAGGGTCAAGGTCAGGTTACAGGAACAAGGGCCTGCCCTCTGTGCTGTAAATACGGTACTGCTGGCCCAGAGCTGCATCCTCTCACCCATGTGTGGCCGGCAGGAGTCTGACAGAGGCACACACCCTACAAAGCTGGAAATGGTTACCATTTGACCCTTTACTGACAAAGGTTTCTACCCCTGACTTGGGGGCGTTGAACCCACCTTGAGGCTCAACAGGAAATGCAAAGGAAGAGGGAAGATCAGGCCCCACTCCAGTGCTGCCCCCGCGGACCCCACCCCCCTCCCCCCGGGTTTATGGGCAGCGGGCGGAGGGGGGCTTCTTCCAGGTGCTCCGTTCCTGCCCCTTCTTTTTAGTTTTTTATTTATTTTTTTAAATTGTTTTTAAATTTTTTTTAAATTCTATTTTTTCAGTGTTCCAAGATTCATTATTCATGCACCACACTGAGTGCTCCGTGCAATAATGCGTTCTCGCCCCTTCTCACATCTGCTGCTGCTTTGTTGACATCGGCTGACTGTTACTCAAGCAGACGTGGTGTGTCATTTTATTTCCTGCCTCCCATTTGGAAGTGGCGAGGGTCCACCGCCTGGCCCCTCCATGTGCGCCCTCAGCCCCTGTGGTGGGTCTGGTATGGAGCAGGTGTCAGTGAATATTTGCTGAATGGGTAACTAAGTTCTAGCTGGGGTTTAGCTACATTGCCCCATTTCCCACGACCGGGAGAGAGTCTGGTCTCACTCGGATCCTCCGTCTCCCCTGTCACCTGGGGACTGATGAGCACTTTGGTTTACAGAGATGAGCACATCAGGAGAGCGACAAGAGCCCCGAGGAAGGCACGTTGCAGTTATAAAGGAGGGAGTGGTAGGTGATGGATGCGGAAAGTCTGTGAAACGACTAAGATAGACGATAGAGGAACTCGGTCTTTGGGAATAGTGTGCCCACAGCTGCCCTGTGACAGCTCCTTATTGTGTTCTTAGCTAACCTCCTGTGAGGTGTGTCTTCTTTCTGAGGGTACTTCCCTCACACTTCCTCATCTCCCACGGTCCTCCCTCGGAGCCGTCCGTGCCCGGCACACCGCCTGGCAGGGGTGAGGGGCTGAGCCGGAGCTTTGGGCTCGGTGCATCTCGACAGTGACGGAGTTGTGCAGGCGTTCCTGTGTCAGCCTTTCGAGCTGAGAAGGCAGAGGTCTGGGGAGCCAACAGGTCGCAACTTGATTACGATCCAAGAGGTGCCTGGCCTATGTGGGACTCCGTCTGCAGGGACTGGATACAACTGCTCCGTGCTGGAGGCTCCGTTCTCTCTGAATGTCCAGATTAGCCGATGCCATGGCTACTGTTTCCAGAAAGCTTCTGGTTAAAATTTTGTCAGTGTGCGTAGGCTTCCTAGCTACAAAACGCGATCTTCTCGGTTAAAGAAGATGAATAGCTTCAGAGAAAGGTGTTTCCCCTTCCTGCCCCTGGAAAACATGACCAGATGATGAAGAAAGGTGACCCAGGACCTGTCTCTACCTCCCGCGAAATGTCCCACTTCCCGAGCACTTTATTCCGCCAGCGTCAGCCTGGCACAGTGCGTTAGACCCGTGAGTCTCCGCGATGTTTTGTGGCTGCTCATGCTTCCCTCCCGAGTTCTCTGTAGACACTAAAGCAGTAACAAGGAACAGGACATTTCTTTGCTCCTGAAGATGCTCTCACTGTCTGATTTCTGGCACTGGGCAGAATCTTCTTACTTCCCGTGATCTCCAGGGAAGGGGCGGATGGGGCATTCTCAAGCTCCTCATTTGGACAGCTGGCCTCAGAGTGTTGGGTCGAGGCTGAGGGCCCCGCGACAGGCCGGAAATCGGGAACCCCGGCTCCTGCCTGGTTTTTGCCGCTCATCAGCCCCAGGGCCTGGGACATCTGTGTCCTGTTTTCTGTCAGCGAAGCGTGGGTAGCGCGTGGTTCCTCATGCGTTGGGGAGCAGCGGCCCTGGCCTCTCCCCGCTTGCCGGTAGCAGCCCCCCAGTTGGGACTCCAGACGTCTGCGGATGTCCCCGGAGCCGGAGGGCAGGGCGGGCCCTGCCGCAGGGACACGGGTAGAGGAGGGGTTCAGAGCCTGTCACACCCACGCGTTCCGTTTCCTGCAGCTCTGAATTGTTCCCGGTGGCCCCTTGCTCTCCCCCTGGGAAGCCGGTGTATGCCTTCCTTCAGAGAGAGGCCACAGGCAGCCCAGAGCAAACGCGTCCTTGCCCAGCATTGTGAGGTTTGCATTTTCGCCGACGAGCGATGCACGTATGGAAAGTGCACACGTCGGAAGTTCACAGCTCGGTGAATTCTCAGCGGGCGAACAAGCCCGGTGAGCGGAACCAGCTTCGCAGTCAAGCCGCAGATTTGGAACAGGAGCAGCACCCCCTCCGCACCCCACATTCACCACTGTCGGGGCTTCAGACGTCAACGATTCATTTTGTCTGGTCTGTTGAACTCCGTATCACAGGGTCATGTTTTCACACCTGGCTGCGTTCCCTCTGTGGTACATGTGTCAAGGTCATTCGTGGTGTTGTGGGTACTTGTAGCTCGTTTGTTCTCACTGGCCAGCATTCCATCACCCGAAAACACAGCAAGTAATTCATCGATTCCATTGCCTGGGGGCCTTTGGGCCTCTCCAGCTTGGGGATCCTAAGTTGTGCTGGGAACATTTTATACGTGTCTTTTGGTGAATGTATGTGTAATTATTTCTGTTGGGTACGTACCCAAGACTGGAGCGAGTGGCTAAACAAACAGTCATCTTACTGTTTGGTGTGGTGAGTGAGAGTGTCTGAGACTTGATGCTCTGTGGGTGGTGGTTATGGACAGTGTTGTCCCTGAGAAAGCCAGAAGGGCGAGGAGGAGACAATCATTCCAAGATGGTGGACAACACTGGAGCAATGCCAAATAGGAGGAACAACCTGTGCAAAGGCCCTGTGGCATGGCCAGGCGTACTGTTTTCCAAGAAGTGAAGGAAATTGATGGAAAGTGTCTGGGAGAAGTGTGGAGGAGGGCCAGGTCATGCAGGGCTGTGAAGTGGGAGGGAGGGGCTTGGGAAGGACGGTGGGGAATCCTCGCAGGGTTCGAAACAAGGGAGGGAGGAATGTGGCACGTGGTACAGGTTCGTTCTTCCTGCTGCAGTGTCAGGACTATTGGAGGGACTGGAGTGGAAGAGAAGGGACCATTTAGAGAATGTTGCGGAGGCTGGCAGGGATGCAGCCTGGAGGAGGGTGAGGGTGGGGAGGAAGCGTGTGTTCTTAAGATTTCTTCTAGAAGTACAAGTGCAATAACCACCACAAGCTCTCGAAGTAGTATCTCTATAGCAACAGGGCTCGTCGGTTACCTACGATGTGCGGGGCAGTGTGTCAGCGTCTCACGTGGGTTTGATGCCTCGTACAGCCCCGTGAGGTAGGGACCCACTATTGCCTACATTTTGTGGATCGGAAAACAGAGGCCTGCGGAAATTACTGCTACATCTGTCACTGATGCGAGTGCTGCTGAGTCAGAGAGAGTCAGGCTGGCCAGCCTGTGCCCCTGACGTGGGGGGACCCGGACTCCCGGGTCAGGAGAGGCCCCGTCCTGTCAGCTTCCAGCAGCACGGCCCACACACTCACGGTCCCCCAGCTGCTTTCCACCCGGTGTGCCTGG
Source organism: Procyon lotor (assembly GCA_028646535.1). Classification (NCBI taxonomy): domain Eukaryota; kingdom Metazoa; phylum Chordata; class Mammalia; order Carnivora; family Procyonidae; genus Procyon; species Procyon lotor. Next base: position 1,763,540 of record CM053610.1, on the reverse strand, counting down.
GATTGAAGGGGAAGTTGTTTTCAGGGTCAGACTTGCATTATTATCAGAGAAGATAAACCGCCAGTCCCAACAGACTTAGTGCAGTTTTCTTCTGGAAAAACAGGCTCCAGAACACAAATGACTGTTTCATCCAGACGCTCTTGTACCTGGAGGGTCCCAGAGGGAGCACAATCGCGAGTTCTTTTCTCCTGAAACTGGATGGGAAACCGCAGCTTGGGTTCGAGGTCTGCTCTGCCCCCAGAAACACCTCCCCTTCCCCATCCGTTGTGTTCTCCAGTATGTAACGAGGCCTCATCAGTCACGGAGTGCCGGCACCGCCCAGACGTGCCGTGGTCCTCCCACTGTCCCAGGGGTCTGCCCCCTGGGATGGCCACTCCTCACTCCTGCCTTCTCTGCAGACCTCGCCTTGACCAAAGCCATCTTTGCTGCCTCCCCACCCCCTCCAGATCTCCCTGCTTCTGTCTCCCTTTGGGCTGTGCCCGTGGATAATATCCAGCGTTTATGAAGCTCTGAAAACCCTGCTCAGAGAGCGTGGAAAGTGCTGCGTCGTGGGGCCATTAACAAGGCGAGTTGCCATGATGCTCCAGTGCCAGGTGAGGAGACTGAGGTCCAGAGAGGTTTCGGGAATTGGCCAAGGCCGCCGATCTGGTGAGAGGCGCCCCTGGGACTTGCGCCCACATCTGTCCGGCCTGCTGCTGCTGCCTGTCTGTGAATTCACCTGCCTCTTCCTTCAAGTCTGCGCTCCTTCATTTCTGATACTTGGCAGCGTGGTCTGGGCGTGTCGTGGGCGCCCAGGATACACTCGCTGAGTTGAACTGAGAGCTAGGGAATGCTTGCCTTGGGATGTTTGAGCCGGACCAGAAATGACCCTGTGGAGTCCTGTGACCGTGACCCAACGCGGCGGCTGCTCACAGAGCTTAGAATATTCGGCTCTGACAGCGAGAGCACACCATGGCCGAGCCTGTATTTTGTGCTAAACACTGCAGAGCGTGTTAGGGTCATGTCCCAGTCTTCAGTGTAGCCGTCCTGCTGCACCCCGGCTCACGGAGCTGCAGTGAAGTGCATCGCTTGGGGGTGGAGGCTGAACCCCTGGCCCGTCAGCCCTGCCATTGCCGTCCGCAGCGTGGGATGCCTGGTGGCAGGTCGCCCACGGGGGCAGTGTCCACGGATGGACCACGGATGGACCACGGATGGACCACAGATGGACCACGGATGATCCGCAGCCATACTTGATCCTGACCTCTCGCTTCCCCTATTCTGTCATCAAGGAGGCAAGTGGCACTCTGGCCAGTTGGTGTGACAAGTTCTGTTATCTTTCATTATTCTGTGTTTGAGTCCCAGATAAGGAGGAGGAAGAGGAGCCCGAGGAAGCAGGGAAATGTGCTCAGTGGTCTCAGGTCTCCACATGTCCTCCCGGTTAGGTGGCTCACCAGGCTGGTGAGGGGGCAGGTGTGGTGGTTTGGGGAGGTGGGGTCTACAGGCCAGGATCTGCGGTCATGCCCTTGCCTTGGAGTGGGGACGTCTCTGGGTCAGATCCTGCATCTCTCAAAGGGCTAGGGGTTTGTGAAGGTGGCTTTGTGGGAGCCGATGTGTGGGGCACAGTCATGAGTGTGATTGGAAGTCCCCACCCCGTGGGCCCAGAACGTGGGTCTGGACCCAGCTGCGGGTCAAGGGAGTGGCCCTGAAGTTCCACTTTCTTGCAGTCACAGGGGACTGGGGCTGGAGGCCCATGTGACCAAGAGGTCCCACATAGGGACCTGTGAGAGCTCACCCGTGCCCCTCCGCAGGCCAGTCACTTTGTAACGAGGAAACAGAATATGGCTAAAGCAGCCGGGAAGGGGCAGTGGCCTCCGAGCCCCGCTTGGAGCCGCCTCGGGTGGCCTCTGTTGTTGCCTGTGTCCGTTCTCCGGAGCGTCCTGGGTGTGCCGGCGTGTGTTGCTCGGGGCCCATGGGAGTCTGCGAAGCACGGCTGTGTCCCCCGGCTGGGAGGAGTCCCAGACCCGAGGCCAGCGAGGCCCTCAGCTGCACGTGGAGATCTCCCTGGTCAAAGCTGGCCCGGCCTCGGCCCATCGGGGCTCCCCCACCTGCTTTGCTGCCTCCGCAGACAGCGAGCTGGGGTGGCCTACTCCAGGAACGGGCCTTTGGCGGACTCCACGTTGTTCAGGATGGACCTTGGGTGAATGACTCATCGTCTCGGAACTCCGAGGCTTGTCTCTGTTGGTTCAGGAGGAGGCCAGCACTGCTGGGCTGGGGGAAGAACGCGATGACGATGGTGACTCTAGTAAGTGACAGTCAGTTGAGACTCACTCTGTGCCAGACACTCTGTTTAGCTCCTTCTGTTTATTTGTGCGCATGCACATACACATAATCTGGACAGATTTTTGGGATAACCCGGGAATTGTTATTCCTGGGTTATAGATAAAGAATTAATGCCTCTGTGACTGAGTATTAGTAAGAGGGTATAGTGAGTTAGGTGGCGAGCCTCCTGAAGGTATGTCCACTGAGAACCTGGAAATGTGACCTCACATGGGTTTTTGCAGATGTCATTAAGGGTGTTGAGATGAGATCATCCTAAATTATCCAGGTGGGTCCTAAATCCAGTGACACCTGTCCTCATGGCAGAAGAGAAGGCAGAGAGGGACGGAGATGAGGGCCACATGTGGGCAGAGACCAGGTGGGAGTGATGGGACCAGCAGCCTGGGGCGCCTCAAGCCACCAGAAGCTGGGGGAGCAGCAAGAAGACATCGTCCCTTGGGGTCCACATCCCTGCCAACACCTTGATTTCAGACTTCCAGCCTCCAGAACTGGGAGAGAACACGATTCTGTTTGGTCTTCTGTTGGACGGCCTCAGGAGCCTGAGACGGAGGCGCAGCCAGGACTGAATCTCAGACCAGGTCCTTCTCGGGACGTGAGGTGTGTGCGTGAGACACAGCTCGTGCTGTCAGTCATGTCTCAGTCTCAGTGCCTGGCTCCTGCAGGCGCCATGGAGCACGGCTCTCTCCTCCTAGCAGGAGATGCCTCTCCTGCTGATCGTCCAGGGAGCTTGCTCCCCTTGATGTGCTCTCTGCTGCTCCGGGAGACCGGGGACTCCTCCACAGTGAGGTGAGTCCTACTCGTCGTCCACCGCACACCTGAGGTCACGGCCTTCAGCCCAGGAGGAGTCCCTGTGTGTGGAGCTGTGAGGTGGGGGCATTGCCTCCAGGGGACCTGTTTCTGTCTCCAGCTCGACCAACCCGGAGGCGTAGGTTTGGGAGTTTCATCTGGGTCTTTGGTCAAGCATGGCAGAGGAAGGGTGCTGGAGTCAGTCAGACCTGGCTGCTCCTCCTGGCAAGTTCCCAGATGCTCCTTGGTCCTAGGGAGTGGGCCTTGAGGTTGTGCAGGTAGAGCACTGAGCACAGAGCCCAGAAGAGGAGAAACAGAGGTTTTAATGATATAATATACATTCATATATTTGTGTGCATTTAAAATTTGTGGGTATTCATAACATATAAATATATGATATGTATACTAAATAAGTAAAGCAGGAGAGTATTAGAAACATGGATTTAACTTTTTAATCAAAAAAGTTGCACTGTTAATAATGGAGATTTAAATTTTTGAAAAAAGATATACCACTAAGAAAGGGGTACGCGTAAAACTAGTTAGAAACAAACACAGAGAATACTTAGTGTATAGTGCATATTTTCTCTTTCTTGTACTTTTGCTTAAAATTTGGATCTTATTGTACATAATGTTTTGAACCCTTCTTTAACAATGTACTGTGAATGTTTTCCCCTGTGGTGAAACATTTGTCTTCAAAGTCATGTTTAATGGCTCGTTATGTTCTGTGTGGGAGTTTCCGTGGGGCTCTGATGGACTGAGTGATGCCTACAGATGTGGGGAGAGCGAGAGGCTTTTGATAGCAGACTGCGCAGAAATTGTCTACACAGAGATGGTGAGAGGAGGCGGGTGCGGCGAGCTCCCAGCGGCTCCCCGAGGTGCGCAGCTGCTGGGGTCTGTCTGGGCTGCCAGAGGGCTGCTCCCGTCCACATCCCTACGTTCCCCTGGCACGGTGCCACACTGCCCTCGGCTCACGGCTTTTCCAGCAAGGTGTTGTCAGAGAACACATTTTGCTGACCTCACTGTGGGGAAGTTATGTCTTATCACTTCATTTGCATTTCCCGTGTTGCCCAGAAATGTGAGCATAGTTCTCCTGCTTCCCCTCGTCACCTGCTGCTGTTCCTGTTGGCCTGGATGCATTTTTCTCATTAATTTTTAGTTCTTTATGTAGTCTGGATGGTATTTCTTTGTCCGCTGTATTGCATTGCAAAGACTCTTTTTAGACTACAACTTCTCTTCCATGTGGCGTATAGTATCTTATGTCAAAGATTTTGAAGTTGACCTAGTCCCACTTACCCATCTTTTCTCCTATGGCTTGTGCTTTCGGTGTCGTCTTTGTGAAGTGTGTGCCAGTCCCCGTATTATACAGAGCACTGTGCTGGTAGGCCGCGGTACCTAGCAGCTCTGTGACTCAGGAGAGACCTCTCTCTGGACCCCTCTTTTTCCTTTATAAAGTGGGGATAATAGTGTTGGCATCGTTGTTTTTCAGATTTAGTGTAATCTCCTTGAAAGAGTTCCCAGTGCCTGAAAATCAGGTAGGAAGTGTTAGGTGATCATTGTTGTCCTCGACATTTTGCTTTTCCTTTTAACATTCATGTATTAAGTCCATCTGGAATTTAGTTCTGGTGCAGTGTGGACATCCATGTGGCGGGCTTGCTGTGCCCTCACCAGTAATCGACTGATCTGTCTTTTCACCCGGAGGTTGTAAGGCTGCTCCTGTCGCATAGCAGCTTCCCTGATAGCCGTCTCTGTGCAATCCCGTCCCAAGGTCTGCTTTTCTATCCCTAGGACGGTAATGTGTCTTTAACGTGGCCATAACTGATGAGGACAAAGAATTCAGTACCGCCTCTACATTCTTCTCCAAAATCATCATGGCGAGTTCCCTCGTTTATTTATCCATGTGGATTTCAGGAGCTACTTATCAAGCTCCCTGAGAAAGACTAACTAACATGCGGTCATAGGACCTTTTCTCCCAGACACACCACAGCTCCCATAACATTTTCCTGGCATTTCTGTTTGTTTGTATATGAAGTTCTTGATTTTGAAGATGTTCCGTTCTATAAACCTTTCTACGCATCTCCCAACAGGCTGTGCTGTGAGGCCAGGCTGGCGGCCCCTTTCTGACAGTTCCTGAAGTTCACCTTCACCAAGGAATTTTAACACTTCGGCTTCTCAGAGGTGCTCTATGGTTTGGGAGCATGTTGGGGACTTCCTTCCAGACCAGGCCAGGAGTGGCTTTGCCGACAATACTGGGCGGTCAGTGGGGCTCCTCTTCCGCCCAGTCTCAGTTTGACGACTGGGCCGTGGTCTTACTCAGCCACTTTTCTGACATCTTTCTTCTTCCCATCTTCTCACATTCATCTTTTCTAATGTTATTTCAGCTCCTTTATGCAGCATGTAGGTGGATAAATCCTGTATGAAAATCTGTCTTTTAACTGTGGTATTTTATCCGTTTACATTTACTGTGATGACTGATGAATTTAGACCTAGTTCCAACAATGGCGTTTTGTACTCTCTATTTATTGCAGTTTTCTTTGACATTTTTCCCCCTTCTTTTCGGTCTGCTAGCACAGACTGAATAACTGATCAAAGTTCCTTTATTCCTTTTACTTCTGGTGCTGGTATGGAAGTCGCCCGGGTGTAGTTCTTTTCATGGCCAGCCGTAAGCTTTGACGTGCACACTTGCTTCAGTGAACTCTGGACCTCAGGACTGTGTGTGCCCACCCCCCACCCCTCCGCCGACAGGGTGAAGACGTTGAAACCTTGCAGTTTGACCACTTACTCTATTTTCTAACATACTGTTTTCAGTATTTTACTTTCCCTTACCTTTTAACCTCCCTAAATTAAATCCAGTTATGTTTATTATCAATAACTAGTTCTCCAAATGTTTATTGGTATTTTGAGTCCTGCCTCTTCATTCTCTGCTTTTGCTATTCATTTCTTATTGGTCAGTAGCTTCTTTTCAGAATTCTTTCATGTTGTGAGTGGTAACTTTTTTTTCAGTCTTTATTTGTCTGAAGGTGTCTTAATTTTGTCTTTACTCTTGAACAGTAGTTTATTATAATGTAGAATTTTAGATTTTTTTTCCTTATAGCCCCATAAAGATATCGTTCCATTCCCGTGGGCTTTTCTTATGGCTGAGGAGAAGTTGTTCACTGTTCTGATTATTGTTTCTTTGTAGAGAATCACTTGCCCTTCGGCTGCTATTGCAGGTTCCTCTTTGTCTTGGGCATTCCTCATTTCACTGTGGTGCATCTGGGAATGGGTACATTTCACTTGTTTTCTGTTGAATTTGTGTATGTCCTGGTTGGTGTAGACTTGGGTTAGAATTTCTAGCAAGGCTTGCTTTCTTCACTCAGAGACAAGCCCCGCGCAGCTCTCTGCTGGTCCCCTGGCTCCCAGAAGTGCAGTTGCTGGAGCGAGGTGTCTGAGGAAGACACGTTGCCACATTGCCCTCCGATTAAACTACTCCCACCGACAGGTCACAAACAGTTTCCCAGTTTTCTTCTTAACCTGGACCAGTGGTTTTCAACTGGGGACAATTTTGTTGCCCAAGAGACATTTTGGCAACATCTGGAGACATTTTTGGTTCTCTCAGCTGGGGATGGGGCCCTGCTGTGTGGAGGCGGGGGTGTTGCTGAGCATCCTTCGTGCACAGGAGCCTCTCCACTCCCCCCACAAAGGGTAACCCTAACCCTAACGTCAGTTGTGCGGGGGTGGAGAAGCTCTGCTCTAGACAGGGACTCAGTTGGACTAATCCAGGTCTGTATGTCCTTCTGTCTCTCCCACAGCCTGGCCCTTAACAGTGATTCCGTGAGCTTTACAAAACGCCAAACATTAACGTCTAAAATAATTCTGGCCAATATGACAGATGACAAATTGTGTCTTGCTTGAGTTTGAGTTTGTTAGTTACCTGTATTTCTTCTTGTGCAAAACCACCATTCATTTTCTTTGCTCAGGTGAACATACTAATACCTGTCTAATTATCTACAGTTGGGACCGTGAAGATTAATTGGATTAATTGAGCAGAGTGACTGCAGATTCACTTTGAATAGTACAGAACGTTAGACAAATAAAGATGTTATCACCACGGCATCCTGCCCAAGCAGCACCCATCTTGGAAGCGGACTGAGGCTCTGTGACTGGGTGCTCGCTGCACGTGGGGGAGTGGAGTGCTGGGGTCCAGCCAGCACTCTGCACCGACAGAGTCACCCCAGGCTTGCACCTCAGGGGAGGCCCCCACCTCTGTTCACACTGACTTCTTGATATTTTCCCAGATGCTTTCACGTGTCTGCAGGCCCTGCAGCACCCTATGACTAGTGCGGGGGTGCTGTTGTCGGCAGGTGAGGATCTGAGGCCAGGAGCACCGACACTGGTGATTTCAGAGGGGGATGAGTTCTCCCTCCTGGCTGCAGCGTCTGTACTTCTGCCCCTGGCTCATCCCTTGGGCCCAGCATAAGAGGAGGCGGGGCTAGGGTGTCCTGTTAGTGAGCTTCCCGTTAGCACCCAGAACTGAGAGCTGATGTGCAACACTGGAAAGGCATCTGTGCCTCCCACAAAGGCACCAGCACCACCAGGCCACAGGCGGACCTCAGGAGACACTGTGGCTCCCTCTCTCTCCTGTGCTTCCATGAAGCACCACCCCGCAAAGCAAGAGGTACATACGTCACCCAAGCAAGGGAGACAAAAGCACAAATACACTGTTGGGACCCGTCAAAATGGAAAACGTATGCATAACAAAGGAAAACATCAACAAAATGAAAAAACAGCCTACTGAATGGGAGGAGATATTTATAAATGGCATATCTGATAAGGGGTTAGTATCCAAAATACATAAAGAACATATACAACTCAATACCCCAAAACCCAAATAATCCAGTTAAAAACAGGCAGAAGGTATGAACAGACTTTTCTCCAAAAACACACATATAGATCGCCAACAGACTCATGAAAAGGTGCTCAACATCACTCATCATTGAGGGAATGCAAATCAGAACCGCCATGCGGTACCACCTCCCACCTGTCAGGAGGGCTAAAATCAACAACACAAGAAGCAAGTGTTGGCAAGGATGTGGAGAAAAAGGAACCCTCGTGCACTGTTGGTGGGAAAGCAGACCAGTGCAGCCACTGTGGAAGACAGTATGGATATTGCTGAAAAAAAAATAAAATTATCATGTGACTCAGTAATTGCACTACTGGAGATTTACCCAAAGAAAATGAAAACGCTAATTTGGAAAGCTATGCGCCCCCCTGTGTTTATTACAGCATTATTTCCAATAACCAAGATATAGAAGCAACTCAAGTGTCCATCAATAGATGAATGGATAAAGAGGGTGTGGTATATATACACAGGGGCTATTACTCAGCCATAAAAAATAAAATGAATTCTTGTCATTTGCAACAACAGGGATGGGCCTAGGGAGTATAATATTAAGTGAAAAAGTCAGTAAGAGAAAGATAAATGCCATATGATTTCACTTATATGTGGAATTTAAGAAAGAAAACAGATGGACAAAGAAAAAAAAAATGAAGACAAACCAAAAAAACACTCTTAACTTACAGAGAACACACTGATGGTCACCAGAGGGGAGGTGGGTGGGGAGTGGGATAAATAGGTGATGGGGAGTCAGAGTACATTTGTGATGAGCGCTGAGTAATGTGTAGAATTGTCAAATCACTATATTGTACACCTGAAGCTGATATAAAACAATATGTTATAGTGGAATTAAAAAAATAAAGACAAAAGAGCTATCCATACCTCCATGACTCCTAGAGCCTTTGAGAGTGACAGCCCCTTAATCTGATGAAATCTGCGGGTTTGGAAAATATATGTGATTTTATAGCTGATTGCAGGGGCTTTAGGGTCCCCTGTTGACAAACCCTGGCCTCCAGGAATCCTTGGTTAAAGGCAGCAGCCTGTACTAAGTTGGACACGAGCGGCCATGTCAGGGGTACCAGAAATCATGTAAAATCACCCAGATGGTCAGAGGACTTGCAGGTCCCAAGTTTCTTGCTTCTTCCCACATCTGCATTTTTTACATGCTGTGCATCTCATGGGGGGATGCTCCTGCCTCTTCTGAGAGCTCTTACTGACAGCTGAGATGTCACTGTCTCTGTGGCCTATTCCCTTACCCCATGGGGGCAGGCTGGGGCGTCAGGCTGGATCCCTAGAGCACCACTCCGCCATCTTTGTGCTCACAGGGCCCTGCTTACGTGCTTTTATATTTGTTTTCCCAAGTAGACTGTGGGATGCTTAACAGCAAGGACCCTGTCTTGGTTTTCTTGACTGGTCTCTGTTGGCCTCTCCTTGAACGATGCCTGGCACGTAACAGCTACGTAGTAGATGTTGCAAAATGGCCAAGTACAATAAAGCATGGGATTTTTAAGAATAGAAATGGCCGAGGAGATTCATATAAGTGACTACCTGTCTGTGTTTTGGGGCAAGATAATGCATACATCTTGGGTAGTGTGCCCAAATATTTTGTGACCTTTCATTAAAAAATATTTCCCCCAAATTCCATTGACTTCTCTCAAGGCAAAACTTGAGTTCAAGAAGCAGGCAACCCATTTCTCTGTCGCAGATGTGGCTCGGGCTCGGAGGACCACAGCTCGTGCGGACCCCACAGAGGGCCATGCTGTCCCCGTTCGGGAGCCTGCTCAGCCGCTGGAGGCGGTGTCCGCGGTGTGCGTTGCTGGCAGGCCAGTCCCCTCAGCCAAGTAGTGCCTCGGATGCCCGTTGTCAGCGTGCTGGTGCTGGGTCAGCCCGTCCTCACGCTGGGGAGAAAGCGCAACTTTCTCTGGGAAGAAAGAATCCCTTCTTTGAGGTTTCAGTCCTCAGATCCTGTGACTCCATGGTTCTACTCCGCGTCACTGCCCCGGGCACCAGTTCCCTGCGGGGTCCCAGCAGGACAGAAAGGCTTTTCAGGGAGCACCCCCGGCAGGGACACGCTCCTGCCTGCCCTCCCCCGCCTGAGACGTGCCGCTGGGCTGGCGCCTGCTGCCTGCGTGCTGGCGGCAGAGGTCATCGTTTACCGCTGTCCGCATGACTCGGGCACACAGCTTCTGTTGTGTGCGCAGCACGGAGGGAGCAAGTGAAGGAAGGAGTGGATGCTTGGACATAGACTTGCGTCTGTGCAGAGACGCTGACCATCTCTGGTGACGTGGTGCAAAGACGTGCGGTGCACGCGTTGTGCCCATCCCTTCCCCCAGGCCAGTAAATATTCTCTGAAAACTTTTGAGACTGCACACACATCGTCCTTTAGATGATCAGTTCTGTATTCTTGGTCACTTAAGTTTTTTCTCAATAGTCACCATTATAACTATCACATCTTTGGCATATCACCTCATTCTTTATTTTTCTTCTTCCAAGATTATTTCTTAGCCTATGTTCCTACAAGTTTGAGAGCATCAGATGCTCTCCATACTGGTGTCTACTTGTTCATACTCCTCAGCCCTGGACATTCTCCATTTCACCTTTATTTGACTACCAACAAGCATTAAAGCTCTTAAAATATTTCCCAAGCTTCTAGGTGAGAAACTGCATATTGTTACTGTATTGAGTACATGTCTCATGAGTTTGAGCATTTGCCTTTTCTTCTGTGATTACCTGTTCGTTTCTTTTGACCACTTTTTATTGGGTGTTCTTCATTTTCTGATTTAGAAGGTCTTTTTCTGCTTTAAGAATATTATGCATATATAATACGAAGACTTTTTGTAAGTTATTACTTCCCTTATAACTGTTGTCATTAACCCACATGGAATTTACATCAGTGCAAGTCATGAAGTAGGAATCCGACTTGTTTCACCCTGGACGATCAGCTCGTTCTTATATCTATTGAATAATTGCGCTTCTATACTATTGATTTTTTTTAAAAGATTTTATTTATTTATTTGACAGAGAGATCACAAGTAGGCAGAGAGACAGGCAGAGAGAGAGGGAAGCAGACACCCTGCTGAGCAGAGAGCCCCATGCGGGGCTCAATCCCAGGACCCCGAGATCATGACCTGAGCCTAAGGCAGAGGCTTTAACCAACCGAGCCACCCAGGCACCCCTGTACTATTGATTTTATTTATTTATTTATTTATTTATTTATTTTTAAAGATTTTATTTATTTGACAGACAGAAACACAGCGAGAGAGGGAACACAAGCAGAGGGAATGGTAGCGGGAGAAGCAGGCTTCCTGCCGAGCGGAGAGCCTGATGTGGGGCTCGATCCCAGGACCCTGGGATCATGACCTGAGCCGAAGGCAGAAGCTTAATGACTGAGCCACCCAGGCGCCCCTGTACTATTGATTTTAAATATCACTCTTACCACACAGTATACCTGGGTTTGTTTCTAAATTTCTATGATTATTTCTGGATTGTAACAGTCTATTTTAATTTAGTGTTCATATTTGTTGAGACAAGCCAAACATGGGCCGTCACCCTCCTCCCTCCTTCTTTCTTGCTTCCCTCCTTCTGTCTCCCTCCATCCTCTCCATCCCCTTCCATCCCTCCACTCCCCTCCACCCGCCTCCATCCCCCTCCATCCCCCTCCATCTCTCTCCATCCCCCTCCATCCCCCTTCATCCCCCTCCATCCCTCTTCATTTCCCTCCATCTCCCTACCATCCCCCTCCATCTCTCTCCATCACCCTCCCTCCCCTCCCATCTCCCTCTCACTCCCTTTTGTATCTTTTAAGTTGCTGATCTTATAATTTATTCTTCTTGATAAACTTTAGAATCATGTTGTCAAGCTTCAGAAAGCCTCATGTTAGCATTTCAATTGGAATCTCATTAAATTTATAGTGTAATTTTGAAATATTTGCTATTTTACTACATCATGCCTTCTCATTCAAGAATGTGATGTATCTTTCAATTCTTTCATCATCTTTTCTATTTCTCGGCAACATTTTATAATATTTTTCATGAAGTCCTGTACGTTTTCTGTTGAGATTCTCCTGAGGTATGGTATATTTTCATGGCTCTTCTACAGGGACTCCTTGAGTTTTCACCTGGTTATTGTGGATAAAGGAACTCGCTGATTTATTAGCAGGTCATTTAGTGGACTCTCTTCAGTACCTCAGGAGCCTTTTTGTTTCTCAGCTAGACATTTTTTTTTTTGCATGAAAATAATAATCTTTGTTTTTATTTTTCTAATAGATCATTTAAAGATTTTTAATTATTTTTGGAAGAACTATGATAAAAACAAAGATGGTGGGGATTTTTACCTTTTTGCAGGCATTAATGGATTAAGTATTTTACTGTTCTGTGTAGTATTTCGTGAGGATAGTTACTTTTTATCATGACAACAAATTTCTTTCTGAATTTGATCTTACTGAGAAATTTTGTCGGGAATGAGTGTCAAATTTCATCAGATGCCTTTCCATGCCTATGTCCATGTATTCGGTGATGATACGAGTTTGTGATTTAACCTCTTCTGAAATTCGTTATCTTGACTTCATACGTACTTGTGTGAATAGTCCTGCCTTTAACCCTTCCTCATTGCTTTATGCTGCTGTCTTTTGCAGACGTACTTGGGTATGTTTGTGCCAATGTGAGATATGTTATCATTTAATTGAAAGTTTAACCCATTTGCTTTTTTGTCATAATGAATAGAATACACTTGACCTTTGTTTTATCATCCTATTTCCTGTATTTACACTTCAATGTGGTTTTCTTTGCTATATGGATTATATTGTCTTTGATCATTTTTCCTAGAAGATGTGTATCTTGTTTTGTATTGACATTAACAGTTACCTTTAAAGATGTAAACTTGTATTTCTGTAGTTATCAATATCAAGAACACTAAGTAGCCATTGCATGCCCTTCACATAATACAAGGGATATACCAGTTAGGAAGACTTTTGGCTGAGGGGCACCTGGGTGGCTAGTTGGTTAAGTGTCTGCCTTTGGCTCAGGTCATGGTCCCGGGGTCCTGGGGTTGAGCCCTGCATTGGGATCCTTGCTCAGTAGGGAGTTTGCTTCTCCCTCTGCCCCTCCCTACCCCCTGCTTGTGCTGTCTCTCTCTCTCTCAAATACATAAATAAAATCTTTAAAAAAAAATCTTTTTGGCTAAAAGAAACAGAAGCTTGTTCACTGAGGCTTAAATAAGCTTATTTTTCTTTTTTTTTTTTTTTTTTAAAGATTTTGTTTATTTGACAGAGAGAAATACAGCGAGAGAGGGAACACAAGCAGAGGGAATGGTAGCGGGAGAAGCAGGCTTCCTGCAGAGCAGAGAGCCCGATGCGGGGCTCGATCCCAGGCCGCTGGGATCTGACCTGGGCCGAAGGCAGCCGCTTAACGACTGAGCCACCCAGGCGC
>CM053610.1:1713663-1749639 GCA_028646535.1 Procyon lotor | reverse complement strand
GCTGTGGGCAGAGAGGGGGACCTGGGCTGCTGCTTTCCTTGGAGGGGGTGGCCGTGGGCCAGGTGCTCACTCGGGGACCATGCTGCTGCCCAGCAGATCTGTGTCAGAAATGACACGAGGTAGAACCAGGCCAGGGAGCAAAGCGTCCTGTCCTTTGTGATCCCGTCAGGCTGGGAGACTGCCTTTCTCGGTGGTCCTTTGAGGCTGCGGTCACAGAGGGGCCGGGCCCTGTCGGAAGCAGTGTTGGCAGGGGATGGGGCGTGTGCAGCCCCCGGGGGAGGGGGCTTCTGGGGGGCGCTGAGTGGCATGGCTGGAGGAGATCGGACTGGGGGTGTAAGGCGACTACAGGGACAGAAAGTCAAAGCAGAATGAGGACTCCTAGGAACCCATAAATGTGCAGATGGGGCGTCCTCCCCATAGGTCTGCCAGCATGAAGCTTCAAGGTCTACAAGGTCGCTCTCCGCAGGGAAGGTCGGGAGAGCGCGGCCCTTCAGTGGACCCATGTGAGATGATCTCAAGAGCACTGGCGGGGGCATGCAGGGACCGGCCACTGTGTACTAGGTTTTTACATTTCTAATAATGTGGCTTTTAATTTGTGAAGTCATTGCTGTCTTTTCTCCCTGCTGGGAGAGGCTGTGCCCTGGGGGCCAGCTCGGGGTCCTCTCCTCGTGGGGGTCCCAGCCTCTTCCATCCCGTCCACTGGCTTCGGGCCAGCCGGTCATGAGCCCACCCGCCATGTGTAGCATCAAGTCAGATCTGTGGGTCTGTCTCCCTTTCCGGTCCCCACGGACTCTGGCCAACCTCAGTCCTTCAGCCACGTTCGGCAGATAGTTTGGAGGAGCTTTTTCCGTGCCGGGCAGTGGGACTGGGGCTGTGAACGGGGCAGCAGAGCCCCTGCCCTTGTGGGGCTCCCATTCCGGCTCACAGACGGACAGAGTCATGACGTGTGTCCTGCAGGAGCCGTGCTGTAAAATAAAAAAGCCCAGGGCTGGAGAGAGGCTGTGGGTTAGGTGAGAGGTCTTCCCAGAGAAGGGGTGGGGAGCGGAGCCAAGAAGGAAGTCGGGACCAGCCCTGTGTCCTGAGGGCTCCCAGCAGAGGGCAGAGCTAGCACCGTGGTTTTGGGGCACTGTGGGGAGGAGCGGAGGGCCTGGCGCGGCAGGCACCCAGGCTGGCACCCAGGCTGGCACTCAGGCTGGGACGGGACAAGCAGTGGGGCCGCCCAGCTCGGCAGCCTGGGGCAGGCGCTGGCCACGCTGCACTGATGTGCCAGGTGGGTGTTGGGGCCATGGGGCGTGCGGAGGGGCCAGCTGATGGGTACCAAGGTCATCCCGGGTGCTAGAGTCCTTCCGGTGGGCTTTGGCTTCTGTGTTACCCTCTGGATGGAGCTGTGGACAGGTTCTGGGACCCTCAGTTGTGCTCACCATTGGTCATGGCCCTAGGACTGGTAGGAAGTAGGCTGACAGAGGTCTGTGCTTCTCAACCCCGGGTGACTCTGTCCCCAGCGGATGCTCGACAGTGTGTGTGCATGCGTGTGCGTGTGAATGTGTGCGTGTGTGTGCGTGAGCGTGTGTGTTTACTCCTGGCATCTACTGGGTGTGCACGCGTGTGCGTGTGAATGTGTGTGTGTGTGTGCGTGAGCGTGTGTGTTTACTCCTGGCATCTACTGGGTGTGCACACGTGTATGTGTGAATGTGTGCGTGTGTGTGCATGTGAGCGTGTGTTTTACTCCTGGCATCTACTGGGTGGAGGCCAAGGGTACTGCTAAACACCCCTCAGTGCCCAGGACGGATCTCTGAAACAGACTCATCCGCCCCGCGTTTCCACGTTCCTGACTTCGAGGAACCCGGGGCTAGCCACCAGCTAAACGTGACACGTTCTTTGCTTCTTTTATGCTGATGGGAATCCTACTAGGAATATGGCTCCCTGTTTATAACTGGGGGAGCTGACGCTAGGGGTGGTGGGCCGCTTTCCCATGTGATGTGCTCGGTGTGAGGCTGGGATTCGAACCTAGCTCTGACCCTGCAGTTCGTGCTTTTGCCTGATGCCGGGCACTCTGCTGGGGGGCCGGGTGGCAAGAGGCCTTCAGCGGGTGTCTGGAGAACAAAGAAACATGGGCGAGCCAGGAGTTACGACATCTTGACGTTGGGATCGTGGAAACTGATTCAGCAGCCAAGCAGCTTGTTCATCGTACGATTCGTACCTGGGAACGAGGTGTTCCGAGCGTTACAAGTGCCGTCCCTCCCTGAGGTTTGGTTTGTAGGGTTGCTGACCAGTGTCCGTCAGGCTCAGGTCCCTTTCCTATGAGACCCCAGCAGGCAGCCCGTGGTTCACAGAATGGAGGTTCGTGGACCCCCTGCGTGGCAGGGGAGCCTGATGACCCCCCACTGCAAGAGCACGTGGGGCTCTGACTTAATTGCTACTCGAATGGGTTCGGTGTGACGGATGGACGTGGCAGGCCCGCGTGCACACCCGGTGCACTTCTGCGCGAGGGGACTTGCTCAGACAGCGCTTTGACGGCAATCCTTGGGGACACCGCCGCAGGGGCACCGGAGGACCCAAATGGGAGGTCCATGGCATGGCTCCTCTTCAGCACACCCAGCCCCTCCCTGGCCTTCCCCCAGCTGCCCCAGGGCTCCTTCCCTGCTGTCCCCTCAGGTGTGACTCCCGAGGACCCTGAGGTTCTGATCCAGCTGCCAGAGCAGTGGGTGGGTGGGTTCCAGTTGGTGTCAGCTCACGGAAACCTGTCTCTGGACGTCTCACCCACTTCCCTGGGCTCGTGGCCGTGGATGGGCTGATGGGGACGGTGGGGACACGAGGATGTTCATTAGGCATATATAGGTTGCTCATGGGGACTTCTGCCAGCTTTTCACGTTCAGGTTTATCGGTGAGCTCGTCGGGCGCTGTTCCAGGCATGGGTGGTGTTTAAAGGGACCCTGCAGGGCCCTGCCCTCCTCCAGGCATGGTCTGTTTACAGAAACCATGCGCATATCCTGCGTAAGTGCAGGGCATGTGGCTCTCATCCTGTTCACCTGCCCTCGTCCGGGGCTCCCTGCTCCCTCTCCTTCCCCCCAGGATTGCTGTCAGCCGGCATCCAGGCTCCTGGCTTCCAGAGCCCTTTGTGCACCCACCAGCCGCCCTTCTCCCTGTGGCTGCCACCCACTGCCCTCTTGGTAAAGGCCTGGGGACTTGCTCTGAGCCACCTGCGGGTGGGGCCGTCCTCACTGCAGGCACAGTGTTGTTTGCTGACCCTATGGAGGAGGGCGTGGGGGGTGCTCGGAGCAGGGAACCTGGGGGTCTGTGTCTGGTGGCCTCTGCTACAGAAAGCAATGATTCTGAGCGTGCATCAGCCTCATTTACACCGGAGGCTCAAGGCCAGGACCTTGTGGCAGGAGCCCCCACAGTGCTCGGGCTCGGCGGGCAGGAGGGGAAAGGTTCACCCATGAAGCAGTGAGGTCCCAGTGAGGAGCCAAGTGTGGATCCCAAAGCTCTGTTGTTAGGATTTTCATCCATTTAACATACTCCTCTTCCTGCCTTAGAGGAGGGGCCCAAGCATTTTCCCCCCTACCTCTGGATCCTTCTGGAAAGCACCACGACCTTGGACAAGGAGATAATGAAGATTTTCTGCAGCCTCGGAAATGAAACCTGAAATAAATCTATGTTTACCACTTGGAGTGCAGGCCCCCCAACCCATGGTGGCAGAGTCATGCTCGTGCCCCCTCTTTTTGCCCCCACCTACGCCTTTGACTTGAAGACAGATGAGCTGTGGCATCACTGAGAGCCAGCCTGCTTCGGCGTGTGGGGTAGGGAGCAGTTGGGGTGGGGGGGCGGGACAGAGCCACATTTTAGTCTGTTTTTAATGGGGCTGCCTGCTCCTGTGCTAACTCTGGGAGGGCGGGGGTCCCCACGTGGCCCCATCCGCGGATTACCCTGTGGCCTGCCTCGGGCAGCCTGAGGGCTGGGAGTCTTGTTCTTGCTCTGATTCCACAAGCTTGGTGGGGCCCAGCCTGACCTTTGGAGGGATTCCTCCCTCCTGTGGCGGACGGGCCTGTGCGTGGCATCTTACCTGTCATGGTTCCCGCGACTGGGTTGGAAAGGCGACCCCGGGAGGGATGGCGGCCTCTGTGCCGTCACCTTGTCTTCCCTGCTGCAGCCTGGGCCCCGGCCCTCGCCACAGCCCCTTCCTCTCATTCTGCCTCCGGGCTCCGTTGTTGAAAACTGTTTTCCTTAATAGGGTGACTGGGTTCCAACAGATTCTGTCCCTGGTGCCGGAGGCCAGGACCCGCTAAGCCAGAGTGGCAGACGCGCGATGTGACGTGGGCATCCTCCAGTGACCCCGAGATCATCAGTTCAGCTTGCTCGGCCTCCCAGGAGGCCCACCTGCTTTCCTGCCTTTGTGGCCGAGCACAGCCCAGGGGAACAACAGAACCTCATGCTTGCCTGGCCCAGAATTCTGGTTACCGAGAAAGTCCACGCGTGCAACGTAAACTGCTGTTTTCCTGGAGGACAAAAATCAGGGTTAAGCCTGGGTATCAGCCTCCTACGAAAATATACCAGGGAAGACGTGAGGCTTTAGTGGAAGGAAACACACAGGATCATAGAAAAGGTTTAAGAGCTCGCTTTCGTCTGGCAAAGACTGGCAGCTGTGAGAGCAGCTACATTCCTGTTTTCCTCTGTCTCCCAGCAGAACCCACTCTAGCTCACAGCTAGTTTAGTGGGGAGTTCTGGAAAGGCCTTTGGTGAGCTCCCAGAATCTCTTGGGAAGGTCAGAGCCTTGGATTGCAGGTCATGCACTCAGGAGCTCACCCCGGCCCCCAGCCACTTGCCTACCGGCCTGGCAGTGCCCACTGACCCAGCTGCCTTTCACTACACTATTGCCATTACTGAGCCCAGCTCACACGTCCTGCACTAGGACATGCGCATGGCGGGGCCCTGCAAGTCTGGGGTGGGGCGAGGACCTGGGACCGAGACTGAGACAAGGCAGAGGCATGGACCTAGAAGGTGCTCAGGCAGCCTCTGGCTGATAGCCATGGGTCCATCTCACTGTTGTTAGCGTGACAAAGGGTGGGGGCACAGGGTGTGGGCGCCTCGTGGGAAAGAGGGGCCAAACCAGGGGAACAGAGACATCCTAGTATTTTGGCTGGAGGGAAACCAAAGGAGGTAGTGGTGGGCGTGTGGCTGGATCTTCTCCACACAGGGTCCCGGATGCCTTCCCGCACTGGTGCCCTGTAAGTTCACCTGCAGCCGGCGCGGGGACCCCTCCCGCCATCGGCCCCAGCCGTGTGTGCTGGCCCCATCCTTGTGGTCAGGACGAAGGCCCACGGGCCTGGCTGAAGCTCGTAGCGGTTGTTGGGTCAAGTTGGGGCACGGGTGGTGGTTTGGGGTCGAGGGAAAGCACTTGGGCCCTGGGATCCCAGAAGCAACATGGATTTGGGCAAATTAACCTCTCTCACCTTGGCTTTCTCGTCAGTAAGTGGGGTTGGTAAAAGGGTCTGTCCCATTGGGTCGGAGATGATGCCTATGGAGTGCGGAGGACAAGGTCAGGCACACGGCAAGTGCTCGGGAAATGCTGTGCTTATTAGCAATCAATCAATGAGTCAGTCTTTAATAAACCGTAAGGAAGCCAGACTGTACCGTAGCGCTAAGTCAGTGCGTGGAGAAAGTGAAAAAAAGCATTTGGGATTTTCTTTTAAGAATTTCTGTTCTACCTTGTTTTCCTACCTCAGTGGTCCTCATTAACCACATTATCTACTAGTTGTTGAATGTTTACTGTGTTTATTGCGTTCTACGGACCTTCCCCAGAATCTTGTATTTAATCCTTGGTTCTCTGTGAACTCCTCCCTTCCTCCCCCCCCCCCCCCGACCCCGTGTGTGTGTGTGTGTGTGTGTGTGTGTGTGTAAAGTGAGTTCAAGTGTGTGGCTGAAAGTTGCGGGTACTGTATGGTGTAGCTGGGATTTGAACCCCCATCGGTCTGACCCCAAGTCCCTTCCGACCACCGCTGGGTTGTAGGGCAGCCGTGAGGGGAGGGAGCTGAAGGCCTGGGCTCTGCCTCTGTCCCGGGTCCCTGGGGCCTCATTTCTACCCCCCAGCCCAGTGAGGATCCTGGCACACGACAGTGGCGGCCAGAGGGGGGTCGGCTGCATCCATTTCTGCGCTTAGACAGAGGGTGTGCCCGGTGCTCCCCCAGAACCTTCTTGGGAATAATGCCAGGAGGAGGCCATTCTGTGTCACTTCAGCAGCGCCGAGAGCAGAGAGAACCCGGTTTTCAGGAACGTCAGAACCCACCAATCCATTTTTATTTGCTTCCTGCTCATTTTGCATTTTCCTCTCTCTCCGAAATCTTTTCTCCCCCATGTGACAAGGTCTTCATCTGACGCTCTATTTAACATTCTGGTGCTCCTTGCACAAACCATTGTCCATTGTTACTTGGAGAGGGGGTTCATTAGCCTTTGCTGGAGGAGGGCTGCGTGCTGCGGCCTCTGCGCCTCCTTTGTAGGCTTTAGATTAATTCCTGCTGTGCTCATGTTCATTGGGGTAATTTTATCAAGATTTCCTCTCTCTTGCTTTATTGCTTGCTTTCTTGGTTACTTTATTAAATTTTAAAATATCTTATTAAAGCTACTTCTTTTCGCATGACAAAAGTATAACTTTTCTAACTTGGCTCGAAAAACTTGCAGACCAGAGGCTTCCTGGGGCCTCCTGGGGGGAAGGGGGGAGGGGGCTGGGCTGGGCACGTGGGTTAGAGGAGGATCTTACCTTTGGCTCTAAACGGTTCTGCGTGGCTTTTGTTATTTATAATCGTCACAGACTATTTCGTTGAATTAAGCAGTGAAGTAAGACTTCTGGGCTTGGTAATGCTATTTTTTTTTTCTTGTACCCTTCCTTAAAAGCAGTCAGCAGATGTAGAAATGCAGTGATTCTTTTGTGAAATGTATGTTTAAAACTGCACATTAAAAAAATTGACTAATGGCGGTCCCTCCAGTGAAAATAGTGGGGCTCTCAAAGCCATGAGGAATTCAGGAATATGCTTTAACAGAGATTTTTTAAGGCCACTTGGCTTCACTGCAGTTTACAGCTCAGATGGGAATTTTACTGAGTTCTGTCGGATGACCCAAAGGTGCAGAGACACGAGGCCGACCCCCGTACTCACAAGCGGCCGGGACTTAATGCAAGCAGATGACTTCTATGTTGGCCCTCACTGGAAACCATAAGGAAGGACAATTTATGAAAGCCCAGGAGGCTTTTTGTGACTCACATGGTGAGTGGCCTTTTGAAAGAGGAGTAACAGAGCAAGCCTGAGTGTTTGGTCTTCGCCACGGGATCGTTTCTCACCTGGGCGGGTGCCCACCTCTGGCAGGTGGGCAGGTAAGTCAGCTCGGTGGCCTTGGGAGGCCGCTGTGGAGGCGAAGCTGGGCTTGGAGAGCAACCGCTGGAGGAGGGGGCTTCCTGCGCCCCACAGCACCCCACCCCCATTTCCTGGGTCCTGGCCTCCCCGGCCGTCCCGGTGGAAGTGCATTCTTGAAGCTGCAGCAGCCAAAACCCTGCAGGTGCTCCCCTCCTCACCGCCCCCCCTTCCCCACTCGCATATCAGATGTGTTTCTTAAATATGATTCTAAAATTAATGCTCTCGAGCTCGGTTCCTCAGGGAAAAAGTGGGATAATCAGCAAATGTCAAAATGTTTTCTCCAAATTTCTAAAGGAGTGGAAAATAAAACAATATAATCCCCCTCAGGAATTACCTGGTCACCGTTTTTCCATAGACATGACGAGTCTATTTGCTGTTCCCCAGAGCGAATCCAGTTGGGAATATTTTATGCCGCAGATCTCGGAGCTCCGAGGGAGACGAGGGCGTCCCAAATGCAGGAATTCCAAGGTGGTGCCCTCGGATTCCAGGCAGATCTCCTAGCCACGGTCTCGTGAAGGCTGGGAGGGGCCCGGCCACACACCCAGAACTGGGCCCTGTCTCTAGGTAGTGCCACTTAACCTCCGGAATCTAGCGTAACTGGAAATCTTTATTGGAATTACCCAAGCCATTACCCACTCACTGTATTAGCTCTGCTCTCGAGCACTCTTGACTGTGTGTCTTGGGGATGGAGTGCTTCGTCAGTTGGAACTCAAGCCTCCCGATCTTAATTAGAGATGTGCCAGAGTACCTGAATTTAATGGAGAAGGTTGGAAGACAGTTCTCTCTCCACCCCTCTTGCATTTAATGACTTCATTACTGATTACTGTCCACAGCCATGCAGAAATTAAGTATGCTCTGCAGAAGAGCGCAGAGGTTGGCAGGCAGCTGCTCCTCTCTGGAAGATTGCGTGGAGAGCCCTGCACCGTCTGCAAACTGGGGTGCGCCGGCATGGCAGCCTGTCGGCCCGCGGCCCCCCTGCCCTCATTCGGCCTCTGAGGCCTGCGAGAGGTGGACGCCCGAGCTGTGGAGAATGCAGTATTCATGTGCTAGCTCTCATCTGCAGATAATTCAATATTCTGCTCTCAATTATCTTTTCCAGCGTTATCTGTATTCATCCTCTCGTTTTGTAAAGAAGACTGCTAAGTAATTGCTAAATATCTCTCCTGCTCCCTGAATAAATTGGAGATACAGAAAAATAATTGGGATATGATTGCACCGTATTCATTGGGTCGTGTTTGTCCTGAGTTAGTGGTGCGGGCCCGGCAGACCGAGCGGCGGCCCTTCTAGATCAGCACTGCAGGGAGGGGCCGAAGTCACAGCTCTTTTTCCAACAGAAGGATGTGCCCGGACATCAGTCCTTCTTAACCGTCTCCTCATATGGCCCCTTGCTTTGGGGACCCAACGTCTTTTCCAATAAAGAACCAAGTGGTGATCCTGTTCACGTGGAAATTCTGCCAGCCTTGTTCTCTTATTTCAGCTAAGCGTTTCCGGCTGAGACAGGAACATTGTAACTGTTACATCCGTAGCTCTGCAGGGCACATTCACAGGGTCGGATTTTCCCAGTCCAAGCAGCGGCTTGTGAGCATGGGAAATACAGCCGGAGGAAACGGTTTTGTAACACTTGGTTGGAAGGAATGCACAGCACTGCGTTGGAGAAGAAAGGTAACGAGCTCCCAGAGTGTCCACAGAGGAGAGGGGAGTGAGGGAGGCGGGGACTCTGTTTCCAGGACAGTTCAGCGGGAAAAGGAGGAGTTGCTCTAGCTTTCCCACTGAAAGCAGACGTTTGGGGAAAGTGGCTGAGGCCTTGGGAAGCCCAGTGCCGGCTGACCTTGGGGGCCGGAGGCGGGGCCGGTGGCGGGTGCCCTGCCCCTCTGGGCCCCTCTGGTCGGGGTGATGAGCCGCGCTCCTGCTGCTTTCGGGCCCCGGCTGCTACGAGTTACCTTCACCCAAGTCACACCCAGAGCTTCCTCCAAGGCCACACGGCCACAGGCTTTATAAGCGTGGGCGACTCGTAAGTGAGTACCTGTTGAGACCAGTCAAATCTGCCTTCATTCCGGCTTCTCACGTCCAGCCCCCGCTCACGTAGCCCCTGCCCTTCTGCCGGCGACAAGCCCGCCCTGCTGTCCGTCTGGCGTCAGACGTCCGCCTCCTCCCAGCCTTGCCTGGTCTCGGTCTCCGACAGCCTCTTCCAGGCACGTCCTTCTCTCCTCGAGGCCGGCAGCCTTTGTATGTATCCAGGTCGTTTGGGTCATCACTCACCCCTTGACATCTTTGTGTTCTAGAGCCTGTCACGCAGTGCGGCCCCAGCCCTCTCCCAGGCCTGCGGGGCCCACCAGAGATCTCTGGCAGGTGCGTCGTAGACCCCTCAAACCCACCGAACTCCTGGGGTCTGCTCTCGGCTCAGTTCATTTCTTCCCCCGTGCCTGAGAGCCCGAAAGGATGCTCACGGTTCTCCCACGCCCTCCGGCTCCGACTCGCTCTGGGGCCCACGACCTGCACGGCGCCGTGGTTTCGAGAGTGGTTCTCCACCAGGGGACCGTCAGCCCTCCCCACGGGACATCTCATGGGCGGCGCCCAGCGATGCTGCTGACCATCCTGCAAGGCACAGCCCCCAGTACAGAATCGCCCAGGCCACAGGGTCGGTCGTGCCGAGGTGGAGACGCCGTGGTCTGTAACGGCCTTGCGCCAGGGTGTGTGGCTTCCTAGTAGCGCGACCGTGACCCGGAGCCAGAAAACGGACGCCCTCGGCTCTGACCTTGTGCGGTTTTGTAAAGATGACACGGACTAGTGCGTGTGAAGTACATGTCGGGGTCGCTGCGGACACACCTGGGCCTGCGGCCTGGACACCGTCCTCATTGTCCCGCCGTCTGGCAGGACTCGGCCCCTCTCCCACCGCAGGACTTGCTCCACTCATGTTCCTCGTCGTCTCGGCGCCCCTCGCTGGCTCTCTGTGCTCCCCTCCTCCCAGTCGGGACTGTCGTCTCTCCCCTTGAAGGGCTCCCGGGGCCTGGCCCTCCCGCCAGTGTCGAAGCCGACCCTGGGCTGCCCTCTGTCCCTCGGTCCCCGGAGGTCTCCCACGTTCCTCAGGGTCCTGCTCGCCCATGCCCCGCTCCCCAGCCTGGGCGGGAGGTGTGCAGGGTGACTCAGCGCGCAGAGCCCACCTCACCAGCCCGCTCTTGAGGCCACTCACCCGCTCCCATGCGTCCGCACAGCCTGGCCCGGGCATCGGGGAGGGGCCGACGTCGTCCTCTCCGTGTTTGAGGGTCTTGGGAACAGGGTGGAGGGGCGTGTGAGGAGTGTGAGGGTCCCTCTCCCCTTCTGCTGAGTCCTTCCCTGGAGCAGGGGCTGTTTACCTGGTGAAAATACACTTGAGGATTTCAAGAGCCCCTAATTGAGTGATAGTGCCTCAGAAGGTCTAATATTGCCTCATACTTGGAAATGAGCTCTGGGGCCGAAAAGCCGCCTTTGTTATCTGATACTTCAATCAGAATTAAAGGCTATACATTTGCATAAACACCTCTCCTTCCTGCCGCTGGACTTCTGTTGGCCCAGCTCCTGGGTCTGAGATGCCTCTGCCACCTTCCCTGACTGTGGGGGTTGGCTCTGGGTCCAGCGGGGGTCCAGCCCGTGTCCTCAGGACCCTCTTATTCCGGAGAACTCCAGCAGGCCCCCTTGGTCTTAGCTCACCTGTCCTCCTCTCCTAGGCCGACCTGAGCGTCTTAGAGAAAGGGGCCTTTTCACAGTCAGTCTGTGTCCCATAAGCTCGTTCCGGGTAGAACATTCGCACCCTCTGAAAACAGCTCTTTGATTTGTCCACTTGCATCTCTGTGAGCTCGGCCACGGGAGCAGGCCTGCGTTCTGTGTACCTCGGCGTAGCCAGAGGACTTGGCTGGGCCCCTGGCAGCTCCGGGTGGTGCTTGGTGTGAAGAGATGGAAGGTTCTCCTCTTGCTCACGAGGTGGCGGGAATGAGGGAGCAGCGATGGGCCGCGGGATCCCGTTGCCTTGACGAGTCCCCCTTGATTCAGGCTGGGGCTGGGCCGCCACACCTTCACGGGCAGCCGTGTCCTTCCTGGATTCCACAGGCCAAAGGTCTCTGTCACCTTGTAAGTCACCCCGGACTCTGAAGGGCCACGAATAATAAAACGGCAGTTGGGTCCTGGGAGCCGTCCTCAGCTCTGCGCGCGTGGAGACTTCCTGGCCCCGGGTGGGCACCTGCTGCGTGTGAGGGCCCGGACCACGGTCACACGGGGCAGCGGGCCTGCTGCCGGGCCTGGCGGGGGAGAGTGCAGTTGGGAAGGTGGCACACGTGACGTGGGACTGGTAAGGGCCCGAGGCTCCTCCGTGGGACTCCTTGCGACACGGCTGTAGAGGCGCCGTGGCTCTCCGGTCGTGAGGCGACCCCCGCGGCTTACCTGCGGACGTCCGAGTCTGCTGTTCGCTCCGGCCTCCTGGCCGCGCCCACCGCTGAGCCGCCCCAGGTTCCTGCCCCACCAGTTCCCTGCCTTGCCCTTGGTCTGCAGCTGACCTTAGGGCTCCTCGGATCCTACTCCCTGGGCTCTGTCCCAGTCCCTGGCACCGACACTCCCTGTCGTCATAGGAGCCACATCCTGCGGTCACACTCCCCAGTGGCGGGGACAGGGACTTTTTAGAAGACAGTTTGTCCGTGTGGGATTGCAAACAGGCTGATAAGGTGCCTTCCCCGTGACACCTCAGTGTCCGTGCCCTGTTGTGCGAATGGTGTGCTCATGGCGCCCGCAGGGTTAAAGCCCGTGCTGAGAGCCGGCTGCAGGAAACACTGTAGAGTCTGGTGCATGGGCCTGTTGGGGTCCCAGACCAGCATTCGCCAGCTCTGAGGCCAGCCAAGGGTGTCCCTTCACCACGCCTGCATTCCCACCGGTAAGGTGCCGAGGGTACCAGCTGCCATTTGTGGCTCTCGGGATTCAAGCCCCAGGGCGGGGCCAGCTCCTGCCTGCCCAGTGCTGCTTCCATCCCTGCTGGTGGGAGCCCCCCTTTCCTCTGTGGGTTGCATTTCGTTTGGATCAATCCCCCTACCACCCTTGAGGGGTGGGCACCCCCAGGCCTGGCCACGCTGAGGATGTTCACATGACCTAGACTGACCGATCAGCTCAGGGAAACACATGCATGTGCGTGTGCACACACACACACACACACACACACGCACACTCGTCCAGGATGGACCAGATCAGCTCAGGGATGCTCACGTGACCTGGACTAAACGGTTAGCCTAGGGAAACGCATGCAAGACCAGGACTAATCACTTGCATGATCGGCCAGGATCCATCCCAAGAGGGAGGCTGGACCCATGGCAGTTCGTAGAACACACAGCCTTATGTGTTGGACTCCGGGAGAGTTCTGGGTCTGCATGCACATCCCCACGTTGCGCAGGCTTGTCTGAGCGGCTGGCTCTGTTACGGGCAGCTGACAGAGCACGCACAGTGCCCGGCGCAGAGCAGATGGTAGGCGCTTCAGGACGGCAACTGAACTCCGGCTCTGGGGGGAGGAGCCAGTGGCTCCCCTGCAGGGTCCAGCAGCAGCTGGCTGTGGGCGGGTGCGGCGGTCCTTCACATCTGCCAGAAAGACCACTGACTTCTGAAACATCTGCAAGAAACAAAAGGTGCCTCTTTCAAGCCCTCCATCCGGCCTTGTAGGATGGAGAGAGCTCCCGTCGTTAGAATGGGAGCCGGATGAACATGCGTATCTCTAGGGCTGCCCCGAGAGAGATTCCTGCTTAGATTCCTGGCTACCAATAGATGCTGATGAAAATGCGCTTTCATTCCCAACTGCTCTTGTAACTCACTCCTTTTCAGCAATGTAGAGAACGGTATTTTATCCATGGTCTGCAGGCAGAGAAAAGCTCCACCTTTCTAGAAAAGAGACTTCAACACTCAAATGCGTGTGATTAAATTTTGATGTGACTCGAGTCAACGTTTTAGGGTCAGAGTGTATCGAGTCCCTACAGGCCTTGGTCTTGGAGGCAGGAGCTGTCTTTCTGAGGAGCTAAACAAAAGTCAAACTAGTTAAGCTCCTTGTTGAATAAGTGACAATTGGTAATCTCTCAGAATTTCCAGAACCTGAGTAAATTGAGTGAGGCACATACGGACTCACATGGAGCCTTATTTCGTAGATCCTGACGGCTGAGCAGCCTGTAACTCGAGCTGACAGTACCAAGCCATGAATTATTCCTACATAATGACGCCCTCCCAGACTAAGACAAAACCTGTCATTACCTCATTACTCGGCTGTGTCTTATTTATTTTGGGACTGCTCTGCAGAAATACCTCCCTCAGCACTGCGTCCATTGGGTGGAAATGGGCGGTTTCCAATCAAAGAGCTTACAAATCAGTTATCCCCAGTGATGAAAATTTTTGGAGGTCACTGTAGTCTGAGCTGAAGGAAGGAAGTCTGATTTGTCTCTTCTTGGTTCATTAGGCCTGAGTCTTTGCATCTTCACTGTATCCTTGCTGGAGGGTCTTCACCCTTTTCCAAGGAGCGACTACTTCTGATTTCCCTGAAGTGTTAAGACTGTTGATGAGAAACGTCAGAGAGTGGCCAGCCAAGGGCACCTGCTCTAGGTCATTTTGACGGCCCCCCCCAAGGGTACCCCTCCAGGTCAGTTGGGGGGCCTTCAGAGAAGAGGTGCTGGCAGTTGGGAGCACCTTTGCAGATTCACCTGTGGGTATAGGTACCAGCCTGGGGACCTGACTGTGACGGAGCTGGCTTGACCTCCAGCCTTGCCTTTATTTTTCTCCATCTGGATTCCTCAACACTGGCTTTGTCGCTTGGCCGCTTGGGACTTCCATCCGTCTCCGTGTGTGAAGGGAGGTCTCAGGCATGCACCCAGGCTGTGCATTTTGTCATAAGACGAGTTAAGCACTTCTTGGGGGGCACGTTTTAGGAAGAGCAGCAGAGAGGGCTCGGGGGTCCCGTAAGTGAGACTCAGTGTTGAGGAGCACGGGGGCTCCACTCGGACTGACTGGGGTCCTGTCTGCCCCTGTTTCTCTCCAGCCAGAGACTTGGTGGCTTAGTACATTTCTGCTGTGATGAAATGCCACAGAATGAGTTATAAATAACAAACAGACCTTTTTAAGAGTTTCAGAATTTGGGGGGTTCAAGATCAAGGTACCAGCAGGTGGTGTTTGGTGAAGACCTGCTTCCTGGTTCCTAGATGTCTTTTTGCTGTGTCCCCACATGGCAGAAGGAGACAGGGACCTATCTGGGTCCCCTTATGTGGGCCCCAGTCCCATTCATGAGGGCTCCACCCTCAGGACCTAACCAGCTCCCAAAGTGCCCACCTCCTAGCACCGTCACATTGGGCATTAGTATTTCAACATAGGAACTTGGGGGGGGGGGGCGCGTGAACATCGAGACCATAGCGCTTGGAAGAGTTGCTGACTCCCTGCGTCAGTTTCTCCTCTGTGAATGAAATGATGATTCTGTCTGTGTCTTAGACCTGCCGTGAGAGACAGTGATTGGACACAGAGAAGACATCAGCCTTTATTTCTCATAGGTCATTGGACTGAAATATGGAATTGCCGTCTTGACAGGAGAGGCAAAAAAAAAAAAAACAACAAAACACTGGTGTTTTAAGAACCACACCATTGTTGGTGGACACTGAAAAGGAATACACATGATGATGAGACACGTCTGTGGATGCACCCAAATTTGGCTCTGCTCTCCATCTCTTCAGGGACAATCTATGTGCGTAAAAGTTGGGTCCTCTTCACGTGTGAGCCCTTGTCCTAGGGAGATACCATGGCTTAGAAATTCTCAATCTACCCGGGTCCAACTTCTTTTGTGCCGAGTCCAGAGGATGGAGAGTGAATGAATCTTGTAGACATTGGCAATGTTTGTGGGCCGTTAAACTTGGTTTATTAGACTCGTTGCCATGGTAGAATCTAGACTGCTAGAACTAGTAACGACCTTCGTAGGGCAAAAGCACTGTTTCTCTTAGGTTCCAGAATGCCCCTTGAGGGCTGGCTGGTAATGGCAGGAAGAGTTGGTGTGTCTCCCTTGGAAGGGAAAAGGCTGGTGCAAAGTGAAGTTCGAAAACAAGAACAAATACAAACACCCCTTCCTCTTCCTCGAGGCCCCGGACACCAGCCACGGGCAGTGGAGCCTGCGAGGTGCATCAGATCTGCGGGGGCAGAGATCCAGGCTGATCTTGGGGGACCCCATCCAACTCCCAGTCCCGCCTGGGGGCAGGAAATTTCACAGAGAATCGCTGACATACTTACTGACATACTTACTCCAGTGTCAAAGCCGTGGCTCGTGGCCCAGGACTGTAGGATTGCACTGGCCTTGATAACGACAGTCAGGGTTCAGATCGCTGCAAGGCAGCCCTGAAGGGTGGAAAGTTCTGGAACGTGGGAGAATCGGCTATAGTGATGGGTGCTGAAATGCGGATGTAGGAACATAGTCCTGCTGAGGACTATGTCCAAATGTGAGTGATGGAGGAGATTTATCAGAGAAGAGATCCTGGAGCTCAGAGAGCGTGGCTGTGGAAGGGGGCAGAAATCAAGAAGGCGCTTGCTCTACTTCTTGGTGATTTCGTTTGTCGCAGGAGAAATGCAGTACAGCCCACTGGGGACTTTTGAGTGAGGTTGGGCCCCTGTGTTTGGTTTGGGAGCACGTCTGAGGGATGGGATTTGGGGAAGGAGAGTCTTTTTTCTGTCTTCCAACACAGGTGGCTTTCCTCAAGCCAACAGTCTCCCCTGGTTTTCTGAATAGATAAGAATGGTTTGTAATTAACGTGTTAATTGTCAAGTGCTCCTGGAATGCTTCAGGATGCTTGAAAATGGACTCGAGTCCACACAGCATTGCTCTACGCAAATTGTGCCTGCCCTAAATTGACTTAGCCGACTCCTTTTTTATATAGAGGTTAACTTCCCCACTAGCCGGTAGGGATTATCACAGTCCGAATGTGGCACTTTCTGTATAATATTTGCCGCTGGCCGCCCCTGTGAAAATAGCTAAAAATAGGGATTTTTAGAGAGGGAAATCAACTGGGAAAGCGGAGGACTGGAGGTGACCTCAAAACCCGGGGAGATAAGTAAGCCGGGCTGAGGCTGCTGGGAAGCTGTGAGGAATCCCTGAGAGGTTAATTCCTCAGAGGCCTTAAGTTACCTGTTCCGCTATTTAGTTAACTGCCGCTGACCACTAGGGAATGTTTTCCTACGAGAAAGTAACCAGCGTGTGCAGTGGTGATCTAGAGTTCCCTGGCCCCTTGTGCACGTGGGCCTCGTGCACCCCGGGAGGTGACGGGAATGGGTTTTATTGCCCTGGAAGCCAGCTGTGTGCTGTGGCTGTGGGGTCTGGTGGAGCCGAGACTCCTTCTGCCTGCCGGGGGCCTGGAGTCCTCCCCTCTCTCCGGGGGCGATCGATCCCGGTCTCCAGCTGCTGGGGAAGCAGCGCGCTGTGCGGCCCCTGGGCCTTGCCGGCCAAACCACCCGCGTCCGAAGTTAGAAAAAAGCAGAAAGGGAGAGAAATGTCTCACTGAACAGGAAGATCTTCTCCCCTTCTCAGAAGAATTTGTCATGTTTCTTTAAATAAAAACTAAGTATGCACGTTGCCAGTTGTCACTCAATCTACAGAAACGTGGCAGCGCCTCCCAGAGCACGTCTGTCTGGTAGACGGAGGCACATCCAAGAGAACAAGATGCACGAGGCTCAGGGAGCGAGCGTTTCTTCGTGTCCCCTTAGCCTTGGCACTGCTCAGGCGGCCCGGGCAGTGGTGCCCGTGTGTCTGCTTCCCTCCCCGCCTGAGGCCAGGCGCGTGCCGCCCCGGGATGGCCTGCCCGCGTGTGTCACGCCCCGTCATCCGCAGGCTCGAGCGTGCTCTCGCTGCTCGCCTGGCCTCCAGCATCTCCGTGTTAGACGGCCGGGCCGAGGAGGTGCTCCTGGACGTCTGGGCATCGGTCGGCTTTCCCGCTGCAGCTTTACAGACCTCTTCCTGCCCAGCGTCCTTGGCTTCCTGCCAGCTTCTCCTACACGCGCGAGCGCGCACACACACACGCGCGCGCACACATGCATACACACACACTCGCACGCACACACGTGCACACACGCACGCACACGCAGAGGCTTTCCTTGGCAAACAAACAAACATGAAGCCATCCTCCTAATTACCTGAGCAAATCTGAGATCCTTAGGGTGAATCTCTCTGTCAATAATTCTCCTTGGCACATCAATATTCGCCCTCTCACTTCCCTCTGGGTGGTTTCCTAACCTGAGAATCCGGCTTTGTTCCATCTGTAGGGATTTTTTTCAATTGGGGGTGATTTTGCCCCCTTCCCAGAGGACACTTGGCAAAGGTTGGAGACATTCTTGTTGGCACAACTTTGGGGCTGGCTGCCGGCCTCGAGGGGTAGAGTCCAAGGGCACCGCCGGACGTCCCTGTGCACACAACGGCCCCATGCCAGCACCTCCTGCCCCAAATGTCGGCAGTGCCAGGGAGGAGGAATCCTGGTGCACCGTGGGGGACAGAGCACGAAAGCGAAGTAACGGTTGGTTCTGATGAGGGAGCCTTGCCCAGGATCGGTAGACAGCCCTCGGAACTTTCTTTGGAAAAGTGGAAGAGGAGAAACATGCCACACAAGCAGAGTGATGCGCCTGCATGTAATAAAGTCACGACAGTGGCAGCCATGGAAACTCTCCCTTTCAACAGAGCAGCCGGGCCGGCGAGGGGTGCCCCTCGCATGGTGCCCTGATCACGGCGAAGTTCCAGGCAGGGAGCACAGATGCTCTTTCTGAAACACTCTCCCTCCTGTTATTAAGAGATGGCGTTGAAAAGAGACACTTGCTGTTTTTGCTGCTATTAATAACTCCCCATTTGTAACATCACCCACATCCCCTGAGAAGCAGAGCTTCGATGGCTGCATTCCCACGAAGCTGCTGCTGGCACAGGAGATGGAGACGGTGATTGGGGGAGGCGGGAAGTGCCTGCCCCGGGCGGAGAGGACAGGACCCAGCCGACTTCACGTCAGGATGGCATCCAGCCGGAGAGAGACTCCGCCTCTCAGGGAGCACAAGCCTCCTTTGGCTGGTGGAAGCACTGCCCTACTCTGCCGCGGGACACAGGAGCTCTCTCTAGCTGGGTGCTGGGCAGGGTAGCAGGAGGGGGCGTGTGAGCAGAGCTTCGGACGGCGTGGTGTGTACACACCCCATCACCCTCGTGTACACACATCTCTCCAAGTGGAGCGAGAAGAGCCTTCCTCTGATGGCTCCCTTAGATGGTGCTTTCTGCTTCTGTTTCAATCTTAGAAATACCAAACGCAGCAGTTCTCATTAACACAGATTTTAATGGGAGATATCTGTCTGCACCACTCTGTCGTTTCCACTAGTGTGAGGCTGCCATTTAAAACACGTGTAATAGCATCTTTGAGCTTTTTAATTAAAAATTAATTAGAAGGTTTAAGAACAAACTCATTGGGGGTTACTGTACAATAACATGTTTACAGAATTAGGTCTGGGCTCTTTGTTCCAGCTAAGTGTTTCAATCAATTCTCTGTCTATTAAATGTAATTACGTATGACGCTTCCTCAAAATTATAATGTAGCATTTAAAAAGCAGCTGGGAAAAGTCTATAATTTTAAGTTTGGAATTAGGGTAACTATGAAAATGCAAATAAAAGCAACTGTGCCTGGTTATTTGGGGAATGGGGGGGGCCAAGAATCTCAAAAGCAAAGTTTCAGCCTTGAGGCCCTTTGGAATGCCTTTCTCTCTATACCTCTTGCCCCTGTTAGGATGTCTTCTTGGGGAAAGCCAGCAGGAGACAGAGTGCATGGCACAAAATGACAAGAGCAATGAGTAGGAAGGAGGGATATTCTTGCTTATGTTCTTGGCATGTATGTGCGCACTTAACTGCTTTTTAATGGGAGGTATTCACTGAATGGTTGCTTTTGACTTTGGTCCTTTGAATGCATGTGCTTCTGCAAAAGTGCCCATTTTCTCAGTCAAGAAATGGCACTTCTTAAAATATACATATATTTTAAGATTTATTTATTATTTGAGAGAGAGACAGAGACAGCAAGAGAGAGCACATGCGGGGAGGAGAGGGGGAAGGAAGCAGACTCCCCGCTGAGCAGGGAGCCCAATGCAGGGCTCGATCCCAGGACCCTGGGATCATGACCTGAGCTGGAGGCAGATGCGTAACCGACTGAGCCCCCCTGGCGCCCCTGGAAATGTCACTTTCACATACTTTGGAAGCAGGTCTGTATCCAGTTCCTCTGAGTGTATCTCCTTGATGGGTAGTTGTGGATGAGAGGGGTTTATTCTGTCCATGGTCAGGGAGTTAGGCTTCAGGACATGGAAGCCAAAATGGGGTGAGTTCTTTCTCATCCTGTTCGTCTTCAGACCCCAGTGGCGGTGACCTGGCCTGTGGGATCCCACCTTCTTGACAACCTTTGTTACGTGGATGCAACTGTGTCATAGCTTGAAATTATAGAAAATAATTTAAAAACTAGTGGTTCCTGGAGAAGAATGGTAAGGTGTGGTCGTGCGGCCGACTCCCTTCTCCCAACTGGTGATGGGCGTACGAGCAGTTAGTTCCCGTCTAACTAGAACAGGTATTTAAGAAGCTGCAGTGGTGGGGCTCCCCAGTGGGGGCAAAATCATGCCTAGATAAGAGCAATCTCCGAACAAGGAAGGCAAACCCGTGCTCCTTGAGGACGTACGAGGCACAGAACGTGGTCTGCTGGACCGATGGGAGAGCCAGCCAGGATGGCCCTGTTCTCCTCACTAAGGGGACCTGTAGCCCAGTGACGCCCCCGGTTTGCAGATGGAGGGGGGATGCCCTGGGGGGTGGCCCTGGACTGCAGGGCGCTGAGTCTGCGATCCCAGACTGGTGAGTGTGCGGCCAGCACGCCCAGGTGGCACGGGCCTCCAGGCAGGCCTCCTGTAACCCCAGGAACGCAGCTCCTCTCCGTGATTTGTCTTTAGCAGCCGTATTTGGAGTGTGTTTCTTGGTGAGAGATGCACTGGGGTCGGTAAGGAAGGATGTGTTAAGCTGTGCTGTCAGCCCGGGTCCTCTGTGTGGCCGTCCGTGGAGCTAGTCAGCGGGAACATTTGGGCCGTGGTGCGGTCCGGCCTCCGTCCTGCCTCCTGAGGTGTCAGCCGTCCCAGGAGAAGGGACGGATTCTTGCTCGCGCTCAGCCCGGCACCGCTGAGCAGGCAGATCCCCCAGGGGGGTCTAATGCGGGAAGATAGACTGTTTCTCTGGCTACGTTCAGGTACTATTTGGGGTATTTGAAGAAAAGGTCTGACTTATTTTGAGGGCTTTGTGGGATGTAACGCAGTGTAGTGCTGTTACCTTCTTTTTGTTTCTTCCCTCGAGAGCATAGTTAAAAATCCATATTAAAAATTTTGTGGCATTTTCCCACTGTGTATCCCGATGCTCAGATTTCAACTAGGAGATTCTATTTACCACATACGCCTGACTGTAAGAACTATTTTCTAAAAATCATTCCTCAGAGAGTGGGAGTGACTTCATGTCTGAGTTTTTCAGTGCCTTTCATTTCCCGCGGCTCTCGCTCTATTTTGAATAACGCACTTGACTCAGAAAGACACTTCGGGCTAAAAGAGCCTCATTCAATCCCAG
This sequence comes from Procyon lotor, assembly GCA_028646535.1. NCBI lineage: Eukaryota > Metazoa > Chordata > Mammalia > Carnivora > Procyonidae > Procyon > Procyon lotor. The sequence goes on along the minus strand of CM053610.1, from coordinate 1,728,621 downwards.
CTTGGGATGCTTATCGAGGGCACATGTCAGGATGGGTCATGGAGGTGATTTTTTGAAAGCAGTAAAGAAAATGGAGCACCGATTTGGCAATTGTTCCACGGGGCGGGACTTCACGTTTCCCGGCCTCATGTGTTACTGGACTCGGGCCTCTGCAGAACCACTTGAAAGAGCAGCACAGGGAGTAGTTCGTGCGGAGCTAACGGATGTACACCTACAGGAAAAATAAAAATGAAAAGCAGACTGTCCTTGTGTCATATAAATGAGTGCTTGGATTAGGAAGCAATTTCCAAAAACACATTCATGTGTGGAATCAAAAAGTGCTTAATTGCAAACATCTGAGATGAAAGATAAAATGAGGTACTCTGGAAGAGTGTGCGAGATGGAGCCGATGGGCGCCCTGGAGATGGCAGAGGTGCTGATGGCAGAGACGTGCGCGGAGTCTCAATAGGATTGTCTCAGCAAATGCGAGGTGCAAAAGCTCGTGCTTCCAAATTGATATTTTCCATATGGTGAAAACACGCATATATGCCTACGTTAATAGCCTAAACATTATCGACAGACATTGGACTTCTTCATCTCATTCCGAGGGATCTTTGATTCAGTTTGGTCAGCGTCCCGTTGGGGGTGACCTCTTACTGGAAACAGCGCTGTATGTTCGGGCACGTGTCTTCTTCATTTCGCCTGCTGAGCTGGGAGCAGACTCGGGTGGGAAATCCTCGCTGGCGGTGGAGAGGGTGGGCCGTCATTAGGGCCTGTGCGTGGTTCCTGGGCAGGTGGCGCACACCGCTGTGGTTAAGTCAACAAACCGTGGGGCGTGTTCTAGAACAGTAGTTCTCAAAGTTTCATAAACAGTGGACTGGTCCGTGGAGTTTATTACAAATCCGTCTTCTCCCAGAGGTCTGCAGTGGGGCCGGGAACCTGCGCTGTGAACGCACCGGAAGTCGCTGTCCCGCCGAGGCCTGGAGCCCCGGGGAGGCGACCCGATCCAGCATCAAGGGGAGATGTGGGAGACGGAGCTCCATGCAGAAGTTCAAGTGAAGGAGCCGTGTTTATACGTGTGTGTGTGTGTGTGTGTGTGAGATTCATTTTACCCCGAGAGGTCCGGTCTTCGCCCTCAGCCTCGGGGAGGTGATCTCCAGGGCCCTGGACTGTCCTGCCGGCAGGAGTGTCTTTGTTTGCCGGAGGCTTTGGTCACTGGACAGCCCAGCGGTGTGATTTATTATGGGGCCTTTAGGACAGGTGCTGGCAGTTCTGAGGCTAAACCCTCAGGAGGGGCTGAGATGAAAGGGCAGCCATGAGGGCGGGATGCGGCCAAGCCCCTGGGAAGACTCTGGACACGGAAGGCGGGGGTGGGCTTCCAGGACTGGCTGTGGTCTGGGCTGTGGTCACACGTGGAAGCTGGGAGGACGCAACGTTGTCCAGGACTCCACAGGGAGGCCACCAGGAGTTTGCACGTGGGCCCGCGTAGACTTTGCTCTCTCCTTTGGTGGGTTCTGATTTGTATCCTTTACTGTAATAAAACCGTAATTGTGAACACTGTGCTTTCTTTCCTGAGTTCTGGGAGGTGTTCTAGTGAATTATTGAACCTGAGGGAATCTTGGGGACCCCAGAATTCGTAACCGGGTGGCCAGAAGCGATGGTGGCCGGGGGACCCCGGTGGCGTGTGTCTGGTATCTGAAGTCCTGGGCCTACTTGGCGATCTGGAGGACCGTGTCCTCCCCTGGAGCTTGGCCAATTCCTCTGCAATATGCTTCCGCCTGACAAGCCTCAGAAACACAAGGTTGAGGGAAAGAAACACGTTCCATAAAATTATATACAGTGTGATGGCACTGATGCCAATTTTAAAAAGAGTAAAACAACGCCATATGGTGCTTATTAACATGTGTGCATATATCTACACGTGTGATCTGTAATATATTTGCCTGCGTGTGGAGCACATAGGTAAATGTATATATATAGTTTATATATAAATACGCATATTTATTCCTTTCTATTTATATGCAAAGGAATTACAGTTTGGAACTGGATAGATACACACCAGGTCCATAACAGTGGCTGCCTCTGGGGTCGGGACAAGAAAGCCCAAATGACAAACTGTGAATGCTTGTTAATTACCGATGATGTGTATCGGACGTCTGCACTGTTACTCTGTGTTTTCCTGTGTTTGACATTAATGCGCACACATCTGGTGTGGAGGCCAGGGGGTGGTGCGCTCGGAGGGCCCCGGGAGGCCTGCTGAGGGCCGAGGGAATCCGGGTGGGAATCCGGGGAAGGAGACGGGCTGCTCAGCAGGGATTAGCGGATGCTTGGTGTGCATTCTGCCGTGAGGACTGCCCTGGGGACACTCTGGGAGGGCACGTGAGGACGAGGGTTAGAGGACTCTAACCCTTTGGCGGCAGAAGAGCTCCAGGGCTTGCCCGTCTTTGGATCTCTCCGGCTGCTGGGGGAGGGGGGTCACCAAGGAGGGCACAGCCCTGGGGCTCTTGATTCAGCTTCAGCGTGCAGAGAGTCTCAGCGCCACCCAGATGGGGCCACCCTTGCCTTTCCACCTTCGCCCCTGCGACCCCCGCGACCTGGGACACATGGGGGACTGGCTCACGACCTGGGCCGGCCCTCCCGCTGAGAGCATCTGCGAGGCCCTCCCTCCCCAGCCTGCTCACGCACTCCTTCGGTGACTGTTGTTTCTTGCCTTCGCCTAATTATGCTCGACGGTGCCACAAGTCAATAAAAACCCCATCTGGCTCTCACATCACAAAAGACCGTATATGCCTTGAAAATTCATTTGTGCTGAGCCGAGCACAGGCTTCTAAATCACCAGCGCCAGGAGAGTCAAGGTGACACGGCAGGAAGAGAAAGAGAAAGAACCAGCCGCTGGAACGGCCGGCGCCTTGGGGCCATGTTTCACCCTCGGTGGGGCGGGCAGCGGAGGCACCTTGTCTGTCTGTCAGGTGTCAGAGGACCTGGGGAGCGTGGGTGGCAGGTGTGCGGACCTGCCCTGGGCCCCGGACCTGCCCTGGGCCGCGCCCCATGGGCATTTTGCCCCGAGTATGGTACTGACCGGCAAATGGCCCTTAATTTCTGTTTGACCTAGTTGGGGACCCAGGAGAATGGAAAAGGTGCACTACCTCGGAGCGCCAGGCAGTTTGAGCTCCAGCCATCCCGAGAGGTGCTAAGACCGTGTCAGGCCACGTGTGGAGCCTGCCTGCTCCCGACTCCTGAGGGTCCTGGGCACCGTCCAGGTGCGGGAGAATCCTGAGCAGGTTACCGGGTGGGAAAAGCCTGGATTTCCAGAACAGAAATGACCTTGAGGTTAAAGGTGTTTTGTTTTGGGGGTGGGGGAGAGGGCGTGCTCCTTCCCGTCCTTACCCTCATCTTCTGAGCATCTGTGGCACAGGCCGAGTCGTGGTTTGTGCAGGGGCAAACTCGGGTCCTGCTCCAGGATCGGCGTGTGGTGGGAGACGGAGGCCCACGGTGAACGAGCAGGCCCCTTCCAACGGTGAGAGGACGGGGGGCCATCACAGGTGGGGGAGAGGGCAAGTGGGCACCGCGAGGGAAGGCTGGTGAGAGGCAGGGTCCGAGGAGCTGGCCTTGTGAAGAGCCAGCCGGACAGGGAGGAGGCATGGACGTCGGTGGGTCTGGGGGGAGGGGCTGCCAGAGGGCAGGAGGCACAGAGGGAGGTTGGGGGGGCTCGGGGTTGGACTTCTGATTGGGGGGACAGCACAGAGAAAGGGACAGGGACACTCGTGGAGGAGGGAGGGCGGAGAGCAGAAGATGAAGGACGGATCACGGGCGCCTGGTGCTGGGCCGTGGTGTCCGCCTCGCTGCCCCGGGGACTCCTGGCATCCGCCCTGCGCCCCTGCACCCCGCACCCCTGCACCCTGCGCCCTGCACCCCGTGCCCCGTGCTGCCCTGTGAACCTCTCAGCACGAGGGTCTCACAAGCTCTCCTGCAGACACTGTCCCCGCGGCCCTGGCTCTCTGTCCCTGTGGCCTCCAGCCCGATCCCTGCTTCGGGCCCAGGCTTTGACAGTATCCTTTTTTATCCAGTGTGTCCACAGCCCGGGGCCCGGGTTCCCTGCGGGTCGGGTCCTGACCTTGCTGCGGGTGGCGCCTCGCGCTCCTGCCCGGGAAGCCTGTGGCCACCGTGCCATCCTCGGGGGGCCGGCTTCAGTGTCTCTGCTGCAGCCCTGGCCTCGGGGTCCCCAGGAATCAGACTCGGCAGGAGCCTGGTGCCCGTGCGCCGCACACGCTGGTCCGCCGCCTGCAGTCCCAGTAACCACCGTGCGTGGGGCCGCAAGTCTCGTCTGCTGACCGACGGGGCCCCTGGCTCCACACCCCACGCCGGATTAAAAGGTGTTTCAAATTCTGCTTGTGAATTCTGTCAATAATTCTAATAAAAACTTGCAATAATTAAATTAGAATCAGCCTATAGGTTTTTTACATGAAAGGAGACACAATTTGCTGAGATAAGTCAATTTGAAAAAAAAAAGGAACTGCTTGTATTATGTATTTATGAAGTAGAAACTCATTTTCCCATCCAATTTGAGTTTGCTATTTCATGTCGGGTAATAGGTCCTTCTGAGAGCAGCAGCCGCCTCTGCTGGCCGTGCGCTCCGTCTCGCCAGCACGTCCTGCTCAGACCCAGGCCAGTGACGACAGCATCTCGTTGGGCCGACCCAGGCTAATTCCAGGGGGAGCAGTGCGTGCCAGCCGGCGCCCCGGCTCCCTGCCTACCCTTCTTGTGCTCGGCATTGTTCTTACGTAAATGCTGCCCGTCCTGTGCACGGGAACTCGGAGCTCCCTCCTCTGGGAGCTGTGCACGCGTGGCCCCTGGATGGAGGGGTCTCCCGGCACCTTGAGGCAGTGACCGGCAGCGAGCCGCGGGGCTGGGTGGGCAGTGACCGGCAGCGAGCCGAGGGGCTGGGTGGGCAGTGACCGGCAGCGAGCCGAGGGGCTGGGTGGGCAGTGACCGGCAGCGAGCCGAGGGGCTGGTGCGCAGTGACCGGCAGCGAGCCGAGGGCTGGGTGTGCAGTAGATGTGCTCAAGCAGTTACTGGGTTTAGGAGCCCTCGTGCCCTTTGCTCCTCCCAACAGAAAGCCGTCTTTGTTCTTGTGTCTGCTCTGAAGTGAGATAAACGTTTGAAATCACCGATGTGGCGTGTTTTGCCTCTGATGTCCTAATGAACGGCAAACACATTTCCGTTGGGTAATGCCCTTGGAAGAACCAGGACCTGGTTTTGCAGAAAGCCGTCCTTGCGGTCAACAGACCTGTCAGTCACTGGTGCAGACGGCAGTCGTCCTCCAGCTGTTGGAGTGTGTGCCTTTGCCGAAAACGCAGAGGGCGTTGCGTGACCTTGAGTATCTGCATTAGAACGACAGGTGGCCGTGAACATGAGCCTTGAGCCCAGGCTAAGAGCGAGGAGCCGCTTATGAACATTCCATTGCGAGTGGGATCCCTGCAGCTTGTACCTTCTCCCTCGGAACAAATCCACAGAGGAAAAGGTGGGGACATCAGGACAGTGGCTCAGACCAGGGACCCCGCGGTCTGTGCAAAGACCGGAGTCTGATGCAGACCCAACAGCGCCTCTTCCTGGCTGTTTTAAGATAAATATCCTGAAAAGCATCAACTGAGCTTGATTCAATAGTTATGAAAAGAAAAGTCCAAAAACTAATGAGCGAAGAGAAAGGACCCAGCGGTAAGTGGTGGGTGTTCGGCTTTTCCACCTGTTTGTCCCAAAGCCCAGCACGGGGTGCTATCCTACTGTTTCTGCTGCCTCCTTGATCCTGGATGAGCAAGGGCCAGCCCTAGGTCTCCAGAGCAGCCGAGATCCCTGCTCTGAGAAGAATGTTGGTAAGACCATGGCCGTGAGCCCTCACTGGGCAAGGGGCTTGCCAAGCAATTCTGTGTGTATCTGCACTGGTCTGGGTGTGTGTGGCCCCCAAATTCGTATGTTGAAACCTGATTCCCAATGTGACAGTGTTGGAAGGTGATCCTTTGGGAGGTGATTGGTCATAAGGGTGGGGCCCTCATGAGTGGGTTCAGTGCCCTCCCTTCCCTATAAGAGACCTCAGAGCCCTCCCTCAGCCCCTCTGCCACATGAGGACACAGCAGGAAGAAGCTCGCTCTGAACCAGGAAGCCTGCACTAATCACTGAGCACACTTGTGCCGTCATCCAGAGATCCTGGCTTCCAGAACCGCGAGAGAGAAATTCCTGTTGATCTGCTACCCAGTCTGTGGTGTTTTCTGTTACACCAGCCCACGCGGACTGAAACAACCTCATTTCTCATTTTATATTCGTAATAATCTCTGAGCTAGAAAACACCATGGCCCCATTTCTCAGATGTGAAATGAGGCTCAGTGGGGCCAAGGTGCTCCGCATAGTGTGGGCGATGTGTGTCAGAGTTCTAGCCTCTGGAATGTGTCGTCCCTCCTGTTGCAACCTCCCATCAGAGTCCAGGCTCCCCATCTGGAACCTCAGCAAATGCCTGTCCTGCCCCAGAGGACGGACCCTCCGCAGCCAGAGGTGCTCAGGTCCCTGCAGTAGCCACCCCCAGAACGTGCCATGGCCCTCTAGCCACCCTCCCCAGCCTGGCTTTTGAGTCTCCTTAACATCGCAGTGGTTGGAAAACCACGCCTGGTGGGTGCACACCCCTCTGCAAAGTTCAGTGCCTAGGACCCCAGGCCGTGCTGCTACCTGGTTTTAAAACACGTCAGTTACATGTACAATGATTGCTTGTACTAACGTACTCACTAGAACTTTCTAATGCAACCTGAGTTTGTCCTCGCTGGGTTAGTGGCCAGTACTCATGTGGATCCACGTAGGTCACGTGGAGAGCTTGTTTGTTGGTTGGTTCGTAAAGAGCTGAGGGGCTGTCTCCTGCGTGCCAGGCACGCGGCTGGGTGCTGGGATAGAAGGATGAGCAGCAACATTGGACACGGAGCCATAGCTGGGGCAGAAACAAGTGTGGTCTTCGAGTCAGTCAGTCTATGTGGCTCGCTCCTGTGCATGTGCAGTAGAGGGAGGGACACTGGGCTTTAGAGGAGCATGATGAGGTAGGCCCGGTCTGGTTTGGTGGGGGCTAAGGGAGTATTTCCTCTAAGGAAGTGACATTTAAAGGATAAGCAAGGGATGCAGGCGGTGGGGAGTTGGTAGGAGAGAGTATTCCAGGAAGGGGGCCTGGCATATGCAAAGGTCCTGCGGCAGCAAGGGCCTTCTTGGCTTAGGGCCTAGAGGGAGAGGTGTGTATGCAGACACAGGGCTAGAAGAGTCGGAGAGGGCAGCCGTGCGGGAGCTGGTGGGCGGTGGCCGGGATTCTGGTTTTTACCTGGAGTGTAACCAGAAGTCACCACCGAAGGATTGTAGGTGGAGGAGGGAGACCACGAGGGTCGCGGGCCGGAAGCCAGCAGGCTTCCCACCGCCTCCGCTCTCTCGCTGGGAAAGGAGACCTCCCTCCGGCTCGTTACCTGCCTGCACATGGCGGTCCCACACAGGCCACCCCCCGCTGAGGCTGACCGGGGAGGGACAGGTTCGGGCCCGAGCTTGCGATCTTGGAAGCTGCAAGTCTGGGGGGATGTGTGATGGCGGGTGGGGCCATCCGTGTCCACCGTACATGGCGATGCTCTAGAAACGGCAAGAGAACCTCTCTGAGGTCGCTGTGTCTCGGAGGTTGGAAGAGCTTACTCTCCAGCCCACTTCTTCTGAGCCGCTGCCCCTCCCCTGCCGCCACCCTGTGCGGGGTGAACGCCCACGGCGAGGGCGAACTGGTCGGGGCCTCGCCGCCCAACCCAAAGGGGACGGGATGCCAAGGGGTGGGGTGCTGGCTGCCTCCTGCGCCTCGGGGACCAGCAGTTCCCCAGAGAGCGTTTGGGGCTCAGAGGCCCCCTGTTTGGGGTGTCATACTTGGAGTCCCACACCAACCTTTCAAGGGCATGACATCATCCATTTCTTAGGCTTATTGGTCACGCTCATAGGGATGCTGCAATTAATTATTTAATTATGGTGTGTAAAACCGGCGATTAATGAGGCTACAAATGATGAAATCAATCACTTACCACCCAAGTAATGAACTTCTGTCCTGCCTGCACGCACTGGAGCTGGAAAGCAGGTTCCTGTGGAACAGCTCTCGGTGGGCAGGGGCCAGGATGGACGGTGTCTGTCCTGCCGTTTCTGTGCCTGTCACGAGGGGCAGAGTGAGCACAGCATCGTGGCGGGAGGTGTGACCCCGCGCTCTGGCCCGGCCCCCGCGTCAGTCCTGGGACAGTCACAGGCGCTGGGGCCGAGGTGCTACGGCGCTCGTCCAGGATCCCACGGCTGGAAAGGGGTGGAGGCAAGTCCTGAATCCAGTCTGCATCCAAGCCTGTGGGGTGCCCGTTGGCATCCTGCCTTTCAGAGGCTCTTCTCGGAGCAAGGCCCGTGTCTGGCTTGGGGACTCACAGGATGGGGCCCAAGGGGAGCAGGCTTGGACGATGCTGCTGCTTATCCACGTCCGTGGAGAGACAGAGGGGACCTTGGGGGTTTCCTGGGGCAGATGCAGCAGTCCCTTTCTGAAGGCTTCAGACAGCGGAAGCTCACTGGCGCGCAAGTTCTAGAGGCCAGACGTCTGAAACCAGGGTCTCAGCGGGGCTGTGCTCCCTCCAGAGGCTCTAGGGGAGCCTCTCTCCTGCCTCTTCAGGTTCTGGTGGCCCCAGCCATCGTCCCTGTCTCGTGGTGTCACCCTGGCCTCTGCCTCCTCTTCGCGTCACCTCCACCGTATGTCATCCTCTGTCTTTTGTAAGGACACCACTGTGGTGATCTGGGACGAGCTCATCTAAGACCCTTACCATGACTCCCTCTGCAAGGACCCTTTTCCAGATGAGGTCACATTCACGGGTTGCAGGATGTGCCTGGAACTGGGGGGGCACCATCCAGCCCCCACAGCGATCATTCCATCAAAGCGCTCAGCGCAATGCTTGGCACCAGTGAGCGCCCAAGGAATCCTGTGGGTTCTCAGGATGCTGATAATCCGTTTCCTGGGGGAGGGTCAGGGAAGCCCTCTGGCCCTTTGGTTAAAAGTGAATGGAGAGCCGGCGTCACGGGCTGGGGGCAGAAGGAGCGGGGGGCCCCTGCCTGGCCTGCTGAGCGCACGCAGAGCTCCTGCCTTGGCCCCCATCTTCTTGGACTGAACCTGTCTCTTGGCCTCTGCAGGGCGGGTCTCTCTGGAGCAGTGTGTTTTCCCTCCTGAGGCTCAGCTGTCCTGCCCTTGGCCGGTGTTCCCCACGGTGCCTAACCTGGGGGCTGATGGTCACCTGCTATCATCGGTGTGCGGTGAGCACGCCGCGGGCCTCTTCTTAGTGAGGCCTCTGAGCGGCTCCGAAATGGTTCTCCGAGGCTGTTTGAGCCCAGCTGAGCCTTCCCCCTTCCCCAGAGGGAGACGACCGGGGTGTTCGGCAGCCAGAGGACTGGGCTGAAGGGCTCGGGGCTCCTGACCTGTTGCTGGTGCTCTTAGGTGGGTCTGCGTCCTGAGCCCTACACAAGGCCCTCTCACCCTGGCCTCTGGCCCGGGCTCCTCCATCCCATGGTTGGCCCATGTGCACTCACACCCTTCCGTGTTCTCTTGACTTCCGGTGGTCATGGGCCACCTTGTGCCAGCTGCTGGGCTCGGTGAACGTGGTGGCCTGGCGGGGGGCACCGGCTGGGCACAAGCCCTCCCTCTGCATCTGCCTCCACTTACTGATCTGTGGGGCTCTGCCCAGCTGTCCGCGGGCCGCAAACTCACCTCACTCTGGGCCCTGGAGTCTCGAGCGCGTCTCCCGCTCCGGTGTTGTAAGCCTGCGAGGCGCGGTTATATTTGTTCCCAGATCTGTTTATGCCAGTTGTACCAGCTAGTGTAATTATATCCTGTAACTAAATATTACATAAAACAATGACATTTCAGTGCAAACAGGAAGAAGGCGGTTGTTTCTATAAAAACAGTTGCATTTTTGGAAAGCCTCAAAAAAGGCAAGGTACTAAAATTTTTCTTTCAGATTAAGTTTCTATGAATCTGCAATAAAGGATTGGAGAAAGAGTCACAATTCTGATGGATGGCGGTACCCACGGCTGCTCTCAGTCACCTCCGTGTCCTCACGGCAGGCTCCGTGGATGGGACACGGCTTCGTGCGCCCAGAAGCTGGAGGGCAGAGGCGGACGGGTTATCTCGGAGGTGGGCAGACGGATACGTGAACACACATTTCGCTGCTTCCCGGTGGGGCATTTAAGGCTTGTGTCCCCGTCAATGATGGCCCGCTTCAGGATGTTCTTGATCCCATCTGGTCCCTGCTGAGCTGGGCGATAGTCTGCGGGGAAGCTGTGACCGGAGCACCGTCCACCCTGCAGGAGCTCACGGGGCCCTGGAGCCTCCGAGGACCAGGCCTTTGCCCCCAGACCGGAGACGCTGAGCGACGGCACCCACGGGGCCACGTGTGCAGCCCCCGGCGGGGCGTCGTGCCTTCCAAGGGGGACACGCAGCAGCGTGGTTGTTACGGCTCCGTGGAGGACGTGTCCAACAGAGTGCTTGTTTCACACACGCGCGCAGACGTGTGTCCCTGACCAAGTGACTCCACGCCTTGCTCTCCTCTCAGCCAGCTTATGCAGAGGAGTCCCGAAAACGTGGGGCCTCCCGTCTGAGAGAGAACAAGGAGGTGCAGACAGGAACTGCCCCCCGTCAGGTCTCCGTAGGGACCCGGGAGAGATGCAAACACCATGTCTTGCCGAGTGGCTGCCCGGTGCTCGTGCCCAAGCGTGGGGATGCTCGGCTTGCAAAGCTCGTTGCACTCAGTGTCTAGGTAGAAGGCAGTACCTCTTAAAAGGTAAAATATTGCTCATGTAGATTATTTAACTTTTTTTTAGCTCCGTCTATAATAAAAAAGAAACATACAGCATTGGAATGAGCGATGTATGGAAACACATAAAGGAACACATTTTCCTAGCGAGTCATTGAAATTTAATTTAGAGATGTGGAACCAGATGAAGGGATGCATTTTAAAGTTGTTTGTTCCCCCCCTTTGGATGACTTTGCTGCACCTTTGTGAGAGCCGCTGAGTTCGGGAAAGGAGCCACAGGGTCTCAGATGGCCAGGCGCGCCCGAGTGTCCGGTGGGGGGCCTCCTCTCCCTCTGCGCTCACGCCCTCGCTCGAGATCAGAGGCCCCCCGCATCTCCACGGGGGTGTCCAGAAGCCGTCTGACACTGGCTGGGAGTGAGCTCAGCTCCCCCTCCAGAACTTTCTCTCCTGGAGTCTTCCCGTGTCAGCAGACGTAACCCTCCCCGGTACTCCAACCAAAGCCCGTGTCCTCCTACCTCCTCACACTCACGCGACCGTCTCTGTGCCGGTCAGCTCCCCCTCCAGTAATCCCAGACTCCAGCCTCCCTCGCTTCCGGCTGGTACATGGTGACCGCCCCGGGGAGTGGCCCCTGGCTTCGGAACTTCCTGCTCCTGCCCATCCCCGACCCCACTCCAGTGTCTACACTGAGCCAGGGGGAGCCCACTCACAGCACTCGGCTTCTAACCATCAGATGGCACTTTCCTCACTCCACGGGTCACGTGGCTAGATAACAGCGGGGCCTGTGTGCTATGGGAGACTTCGAGAGCAGGCGTGGTGAGGAGAGGGGCCAAAGGGCACAGGGCCCACAGCCGGGGCGGGAGCCTCCTCCCCTTGCTCTCTCTCCATCTCTCTTTCTCTCAAATAAACAAATCTTTAAAAAAAAAAAAAAGTTTGGGTGTCTATAGGGGAGAGAGGATAGCAGGGCAGATGGAGGAAATGTCAATGAGTCTATTGCGGTGTAGGAAAAATAATGCATCAAAGGTAGAGAGGCTGGAGTAACTGAAACCCAGGTAGGATCCCTCATGATGGTGATTTTGTGATTTTGGGCCACAGCCCTAGCGCTTAGCCCTTGCTAGTGCTGGGGTCAGGGATGGTCATTGCAAAAACTCCCTGCTCTTCAAGAGCGTAGAGTCTGGAAGACTTGTCAAAAATCCCCAAGAAGGTCTGAAACTGGCCGACGTCAGCCTTGCCGCGAAGAGTGTGGCCCGAGACCTCTTGTCTCACGGGGCAGCATGGATGTTGAAGACCGCTGCAGACCACGTCCGGGTTCCCTGTGTGCGGCGCTGTGAGACTCAAGTGTGACATTTAGGCCCTCGTCTACAGTGAAGCCAGGGCTCCGGGTGATCTGTGGTCCATTGTTTCATTCATCACACACATTAGTTGAGCACCTATTATGTGCTAGGCACTGGGCGAGCCACGGGGGCTGGGGAGCCAGTCACGTCCACAAAGTGTACCGAGACTTCCCAGCCCCGGGCCCCTGGACGATCCCTCTCGGGCAGCCGTCTTGCACAGGGTGTCTGCGTGCCCGCCCTGGGTGGCTGCCCCCATGCACGCCACATCTCGGGTGTGTGTGTGCATCGGGGATTCATGCTAGGAGGCGTGAAAGCATCAGGGAGATCCATTCAGAGCCACAAAGGTACAAGACGGCCTTCAGCTTGATATGTGCCCACCTCCGTTTTTATGTGACAAATATGAACAACAATTAAATCCATTTTGGTGGGATAATTGCTTGCCACCCGATGAAGAAGGTGGCTTAAAATGACAACTTTAGTAATGCAGATTTGCCAGCATTATTTAAAGCCGTCACATTATCCAGAGAAAGCGGAAGGAAGGCAGAGCCAGTCCCCGGCCGCCTTGGTTCCTAGATTGTCCAGCCTTTTGTGTCTGTTGTTAAGCCCTCACAAGTGCACTGCTGCTCAGGAGAGAAAACGTATTTGCTTAGTTCCCAGTCACTCCACCAGACGGTGGTCGGCTCGCGATAAACCTCCCCGAGCTGGAGGGGAGGGCAGCACGCACACCGTGACCAAGTTCAATTATATTGAAAACTAGTAGCCATGTTTCTTTGCCCCCGTGGCTCCCAGAGTGCGGAGAGAGGAGGAGCGAACGGACCGTCCAATCCGTCCAGTGTTACGGGGCCTCCGCGATGGAGAGTGATAAGCAGCTGGCCCTGGGGTCTTGCTCTCTCTCCTGTCTGTCCCGGGCGGCCCTCTGGGGAGACCTGGTGAAGCGGGGCGGGGGGTCGTTCTTGCAGCCCCCACCTGCCAGCTCTGATCAGGGGCGCTGCTGGTGCCCCCTGCGTGCCTCCACTTCCCTTGAAATGCGTTTTGGAAGAAGCGGCCTGGAGAGTTTCCGGGCTCCTCATTTTCTTTCTTTTTAGTAATTGACTTTGTGTGGAGTTTCCCAGCGCCATAGACAGTCAGGTGTTCGTTCCAGGTAAAAATTGCAGCAAGAAACCAATGGGAGTTGAAATAAATAACATCGCGTTACTTTACACATGTGTTTGCAGCAGCAGCGGAGACCCCCACCTCGGGAGCCGTACTGCGCTCCTGACCAGGGGAAGGTGGCCCCTCAGTCACCACAGGAGACTGAATTGGCTGCAGAGGGCCTGGGGCGGGCGGTTTCCATGTATTTGTCCTGGGAAAGTTAATCAGAGTGAAGCAGAGACGGGGAGAGCCAGGGTGAACCAGGGTCATCCTGATAGTGCTAAAAAAATTAAATTCCTGTTGACCCTTTGTAATCTAGCTCATCTCTCTCCCTCCCTCTCCCTGTGTGTCTTGTGTGGAAACTGTGCTGATCCACATCTTTTCTTGGTGAAATATCATTTCTCCCTTTAATCTATAGGTGAAATCTATTGCCACTTCTTGGGGGAGTGCAGAGGTGAGAACAGTGATTGCAGGGGGAGGTCAGCCTCGAGGCTCAGGGCTGCCGGGAGAGCACAGACGGCCCCGTTTCACTTGGACAAGTGTGCGGGCGAGGACAAGGCTCCTGGTGGCCTTGACGGGCATGGGTTTGCCTGGAGGACGTCTCTGGGAAGGGAGTTCCCGAGGGGCAGAGGAAGGATAGGTCAGATGTCCTAAATCATCGAGCATTCCTTGTCTTGACCAGGTCACATCATGTGACGATGCCATCTTTGCCTCTGTCTGCCATGCACAAGGCCGAGGGGTAGGCTGCACCCCTCAGGACCCAGTGACCGGACAGAGCCCCTCGGCGGGGTGGGGCGGGAGGGGACTCAGGGCGGGGTCTCAGACGCTCACAGGTTGCTGTTGTTGGAAGAACTGGAGGGGGCTCAGGGCGGGGCTGGGGGTACCTCCCCAAGTGCGGCACGGCAGGCCGGCCACGCCAGCACTGAGCACCGTGGCCTGGAGGGCTCAGAAGGTCAGGACGGGGAAGCCACCCCTGGACGTGGTGCCTGTAGGAAGCCCCTCCCTTGGCTGCAACCCAGGAAGAGACAGTCCCTGATCTGGCTTCTGAGGCCACCGTCCCCCTGTCTCTCGGCACCCCAGACAGTTCCTGGAGGCTGGCGGCCACCGAGTGGAAAGGCAGCACCCCCGGACCTGCCGCCCTCAGGAAAATGGCCACAGCCAGGTGGCAGGAGGGGACTGTGCCCACCACCCTGCCCCACCCCCAGCCGGGTGAGAACCTGCAAGGGGTCCGCTAGGGGGCTTTGCACGTGCGCAGTTGTCACGGCGTCCGCGGCCCTGCAGGAGGCTGCTGGGGTGCTGGGGTGCTGGGGTGGTCCCGCATCCCGCCGCAGTGTTGTGTCCTGCCTCCGGCCCAGGTCCTCCTCTGCTCCTGCCCGCCCCCCACGTGCACACGAGCCGCACCGGGTCCTGCGTGCCCGGCGCTGCCCCGGATGGGTCGCCCACTGCAGTGCCCCCCCCCACGCCCCCCCAGCTTCGGCCCTTCCCTTCTTTGCCCAGTGGATCTGGCCGCGTCTGCCTGACTCTACTCTCCACCTTCGTGGTTTTCCACTGAGAAATATTACCTTCTTTATTATTTATTTATTGTCCGCTCTTAGATGCCTTTAAAAAAATAGGCTTTATTTTGTAGAGCAGTTTTCAGTTCATAGCAAAGTTGAGAGGAAAGTACGGAGACTTTGTCTGAGACTCTCTGCCCTGC